>JAEAOA010000803.1:0-307500 GCA_016746295.1 Potamilus streckersoni
ACCCTGCCATTGGTTTGCCACAGTTTATCCTGTCTAGAACTGTTATTCTGCTACTGAAAACTATATAGACAAATTAGAATATAGAGCTTTTGTCTCAGAGTGTTGTACAGAGTAAGAAATAAGATGTGAGAATATTTTATATATAATGAAATATATCGAACCATATTCATTTATAGTTGACATCGCAAGAATTGTGCTAGACTCAGGTTTGCCAGTTTGCCACATCTGATTGGTTGGCGGATTCGGTCTGCCAATTCTGATTGGTTCAGCACTGTCAAGTGGTTAAAAACCGAAGGCTATATATTGGAGTGGAAGACAGTACTTGTCAGATAACTGTCGAGCGCGGTCAAATTCAAAACCAGAAGTAACATCTTTTAGGTAATGACATACCGGGTAAATAACTTGCTATAATAATAATAATAATAATAATAATAATAATAATAATAATAATAATAATAATAATAATAATAATAATAATGATGAAGATGATAATAACAATAATAACAATAATAATAATAATAATAATAATAATAATAATAATAATAATAATAATAATAATAATGACAATAACAATAATAATAATAATGATATATGACTGACAAAGTAAAAATAATATTCTGAATTATTTGGACATTATTTAGGTAAAAAGCTAGTAAAAAAAGCAATACTTTGGACATTTGGACATCCGTGTTTTTAGCAATATACAGAGGCAAGCATTCTTGGAAAATTACATAGGGAATGTTCAAGTGAATTATTCTTCCAAACTGTGCAGTTATCTCCCACCACACTGGTAACCTGGGTTAAACGAATACAAAGCAAATCTCCAACTCTCGTCTGTTAGGGTCGCTCTATGATTTTCAATCATTATTTTATTTATTTAACATTGAAACAGACTAGTATGTGCTTAGACATTTTATTGAAATGATCCAGGAAAAAGTCATCAAAGATCAACGTCAGCATCTAATTGTTACAATACAAGAGTGTAAGCAGCGAGTGTTTCCTTGCAGGAGTATATTTGTTTTATTCCTAATAATATTTCATATTGGTGAAGCTTTCCAATTTCTCAGTTGTGTTACCCTCATTAAACATTTTTGTTGACTTTATTGTTGAGTGGAACTTCTTCAATGAACCCTCCATAGCAGACAGGAAGTCGAGGTGCTTACAATATATATATATATATATATATATATATATATATATATATATATATATATATATATATATATATATATATATATATATATATATATATATATATTCACAACTTAGGGTTACAGCGTTATGGGTTATGGTAGAAGACGAAGAATGGTATACGTGTCTCTAATTAGCAAACTATTAATCGCGTTTATGCACTTGATGACATAATATAAAAGCAGAAACCTTTTAAACTATAACTAATTTTGTCCTACCATTAGACTGATCAGATTATACACATTGATTGCAATTACGGCATATTAACTGGCATTCAATAAGTAGTTTTCAGCGGATCTCTTTCACAATTCCAGTATATTTCTTGTGTAGTACTTAAGCTTATTGAAGCTTAGAGAACCAGAAAAGGAATACTAATTTGAATTTACTTCCCCAGTCTTCAGATAATAAGGCAAAATAGATAAAATTGTATGCATATTGTCATCGATCACGTCTCAATATTTACGAAAGGTAAAGGTGGCGCTCTACAGTTTCGTATTTAGCATAGGGTTAAAATTTTAAAGAAAAAGAGTTTCCCCGGGTTTCCTCATTAGTTATACTGGTGTTTTAAAAGAGACTTTGTATATCTTAGGTATTGTTCAAAGTACCTTTAATTCCATTTTTTTTTATGTATGATTGATGGGTGTAATATGGGTTAGAGAGTATACAGCTTGACCTTACTGCAGATGTGTACATTTCAAAAAAGTGCTAGCTCTACTTGTTCATTTTCACTTCTCGAACTTCAGAGGTAAATTGTAAAAAAAAGAGCCGATAACTTTTTTTACATTTTATGTATTTGGTAATTCAGTCATTGCACTTTTAGAAGCTGGTATTATCTGGTTTGGCAAAATTCATTTTCCATATTTTAATAGCTGCCAAGAATAGTGTACTTTAGACAAATTTTAGTTGATTTTTGGAGCACAAGGAAGCAGTCATTTTAGTTCGCAGTGTCCTAAGCTCATTTTAAATTTCCAAAAGTACAATATCCAAAGAAATTTCATCCACATTACATGAAAGTATTATATAGGTATGCCAACATTCTCTCCACTGTGCATGTTTAAAATGCAAACAACTTCACCTTACATACATCATACATACCTTACATACATCACTCTCTCAAAAGTACATAATAACTGGTGAGCGCCACCAAAGTTACTTGGTCGATGCAAGAAAATGACTTTGTCTGTCTGTAGTCAATAGCGTAAGCAGGTGAGATTACAACATAAGGTTAGCTATTAAGTAGGAATTTAAAAAAATATGTTTCTTAGATTTGGTTTTAAAGGCAATGTAGTAGTTTTATACATGCTATTTAAGTGAATGAAATAAAGTCACATGATAGAGAACGCATGGAAGATTTTTGAGATGCATATAAAAGACATTAATTCCCATGCAAACTCCATCTGATGCTCCCTTGCTAAAGGAATCACTTCAACGTTACTTTTTTTTAGCATAAAATGATATCAAGATGTCTGTGGACTGAGATAAATATTTTTTATTTCACTTCTGATAGGAGTCAATCATGTTTACATATGCACTATCATATCTACACAACTTTGTTTCTAAGTCATAAAACTACCTCCACATCAATTCGATCTGAGAACGCTAATTCATTGAAATCTTGCTCCTCCACCGGTCAGGACAGACAGCTTAAGTCGAGATAAGCTTTGAAGATCGGTAAGGGTCAGTTACGCTGTAAATCCTTATTCACCACTTGATTTGCATCAACAACCAATTAACTTTTCCTTTTATTATCCAGGTCGAAATCAGTAATGTGAGACATCTAAAATTTCAAACGGCATTAAATTGTACAATCTTGTAAATTCAATATGTTCTTTTGTGTTTATTGCCTAGTTTGTCTCTGTTGCATGTGTCTCCAATATAGATTCATTGAGAGTTGAAAGTGCTGAGGTTATTTAAAGAAATGCATCAACAAAGAAATCAAAACAAAAACAAAACAACAAACCCTCCAAAACACACCAAGAAAAACCCCAAACCCCTAAACAAAACAAAACGAAAAACATTAAAGAAAAAGAATAAAAAATGAGAAAACAAAGAAAACAAAACGATTAGAAACAAAAAGGACAAAAAAAACAATCCAAAATGAAACAAAACACAAAAACAAACGTAAGTATTGTAACTAAGTATTGTTTAGAAAATTTGACTTTTACACGTATTCCTGAATCCAGTGCAACTAAAAGAACTGCTATTCGCTTTTTGATTTGTATTTCTTATATCTCGATGTACATACTAACGTCTTTTCATATATAATGTTATGCATGCTGAGTGCATACAAACATACGTACGTACACACACACACACACATACACACACACACACACACACACATATATATATATATATATATATATATATATATATATATATATATATATATATATATATATATATATATATATATATATATCACGAAGAAGACATAATTTATGCTAAATATATCAATTTGTCATCTTGACTAAACACTTAGCTAAGTAAATTACAATCGGTAACTCGTCTTGTCGATGTAAAAGACGGTCGTATTGTTTAAAACAACTGACCTCGTTTTGGACTCTATTACGCGTTCATGGTTAAATTAAAGGGCAGAGAAGTGGATCACATTTTGCATTATTAAGAATTTAAAAGACTTGCCTTACAAAAGTAAATTCGAGATTTTACGCAAGTCAAAAGCTTGGTTGTTCAAAACAACACAAATCTATTCATACCGATAGTTAAATTACCTGCGTCATACACCAATTTCATTATACGTTAGTACGTCTAATTTTTATACACAAATGAGAGAACTTACTGGGTTATATCATCCTCATCCTGCCTTTTTTTGGGCGAAATTTCAAAAGGTCATAGTTATCTATTTAAGACCTACTTTTTAGCAGATAACAAACATCACAGACTTTCGGTAAGTCAGTTCGTACATCTGGATGCCATTGAACCTGCGAAAATTCCCTGGCGATGCCGATTCATTATTATCTGTTACCTAAATCAAAAAGCAAAGATAAATCAACTAAGAAATAGGCTTGATTCCCTGTTCAATGCTGTTTGACAGGATTTTAAAAGTTTCAATTGCTATTTTGCATGTATAGTTAACTGTTTAAGAAATAGGCGCATGTTTTAGCAATTGCTTGTGCGTGTACATGTCTGTCCCATTCATATCAGTATATCTGTACTTCTTGCTTATCTTAGTAATGTTTGTTTAATACTGTGTATGATCTGCTTCGCTTTTGACCTTGATTATTTCTTACAATCTCTACCACTCACGAATTGTTACGTACAAGATTCAAGTTTTATTTCCCACAAATGTGGTTTAAAATTTAGCGACAAATGCACGCCTGGGAACAAAGGAACACATGCCATTGAAAGAGTTATGTCTTTGTGTTTGTGTGTGTGCATATATGTGTGTGTGTGTGTGATTTGGATTTTTAGGGTAGCTTTAAAAATTGTCATATCGCTACGATGTCTTCAGTGTGGCAGTTAATAGTGATGTCTAACACTGGGGCATCATGACGCAGATATATAACATGATGTCTCACCCAGTCACATTATTTTGACACTAGACCTAGCAGTCCTAACACCAACCTTTTAATGCTGAGCTAAGCTTATTGAGGCAGCTGTTAGTACCATTTTTATGTCATAATTATGACTCAGCCGGTGTTCGAATCCGCGCGACAGTTATGTGACGGATGCCTAGGAACAGTGAAATGAATGCCATTAAGTGAGTTGTGTAATTGAATCAGTGCGATTTAAATATGAATGGAAACAATTCGTTACAGTTTCTCTTTTTTAAAGTATACTGACATGAAGAAATTATATTGCGTACGAATAAACAAAAGGGTTTCGTTTGATAATTATATTTGCAAGGCATAGCTGCTACAGTTGTATCGGTTTTATTTGCTTCTTGAGAGACTATAAAGACAGAGTACATTGGTGTTGTAACAAATTAATTGCTATATTAATTGCAAACTAACTTAAGGTTCACACACTAAGCATGTTGTGACATATACCTTAGGAATAGTGATGCAAAATATTATCATATGATTCAAAACTAAACAAATATTTTTTTTATTTTATTTTAATAGAATTCGATACAAAATCTTAGTTCCTTCAAATAATATTTTGCGTGACTGAATGTCTTGTTTTGCATCCAACAGTTATATAAGGAATATACATAAAGCTATATCCACAGATACAAGATTTGCATGAAGATACATAGTCCAGCACAGACTATTTCAAGCTCGATTATATAAAGCTTTGTTTTATTCGCTAATTTATAATTATAGCACCAATCGTCGTTATTAACATAAAAAGTAGCAATACGTTTTCTGTACATTTCTGCGGTACCAGGATTGATCCTGTTTTCTAGAAAAGTGGGTATTTTGAGGGTTATGTTCCCGGTGTTGGTGATGGTGCGTGAGTCTGCCGTTTTGATGTAATCCAAGGACCACATAGCACCATAGCATACTGTATAAAGCGTTAATTTCGCGGAGCCAGAATTGAATTTGACGCTTCTAGTCTTAAGTTGTTTTCGCGCTATTTTAATATACGCTGTTGCATTTCAAACACTTTTCTTTATCATGTAGTTGTATTTTCCACTTATATGAAATTTCCATGAATGTATTTCTGGGCAGAAGACCTGTTGAACTTGTAAACAGCCTACCCCAAACTACCCATCCTGCGAAAATAACCCGCTAAAAATGCTTAATAAAAGTTATCGAAACTTATCATACAGCGACATTAACATATTTAAGGATGCTGTTTTTTGTGATGTTGGAGTATTCAACCTGTTAAAAAACGTGGTAGTTTTACATTGACAAAAATACTGGCAATTACAAATCTGTAGGTGGGTGTTTGAATTTTTCTTGCGCTTTATTCTTATTTGAATATAAATCCCCATGAAATTTTCCGCAATATTACTTTTCATTACTATCGTAACTTTAAAAAGAAGTAGTCAGACAGTAGAGCTGATTTACGGCAAGTCGAAGATTTACGGTAATTAGATAAAATTGTGTATACATTAGTGCTCTTGAATCCTTTTCAGTTATAATAATATTATTCCATTTTACCAATTAAACTCACATCATTTATGACTACGTCTGATATGTTCAGCGGTTCCTATAACTATGGCACGTGACTGCATTGAATGCTATCATAATGTTTACATAACAATGAATTAATTCCGTCCTCAGTAGATGCGCCTTAAAAACAATTGTTTTTATTGGCGGACATCTTAAATGGAAGCTCTGCTGCTGTCGAAGTAAATGTTAATACAGATAGAGATGCATGAATACGAGAAAAACAAACTAATAAAATGTGTAAACATATTTTGGGGAATTTAGGACATCGAGGACTTAAAGAATACATGGATATTGTGGACATTTAAACCAGAAACCATTCTTGAAGGGTTGACCTATTCGGAATCTCACTGTCTGTGGACTAATGAAATAGAGAGACTGGAGAATATCCCACCACCTCACCCATCACCAACGAGAAAGCATGAGGTGTTCCAACTGGAGAAATATAAACACGTGGACAGAAGGGCAGATGAGGTAAGGGTGGTTTTCTTTGATTATTTACATCCATACAATTTGAATTTAGAAATCTTGCTAATTTTCAAATGATCACTTTGGGAATATTCTCATATTAATTGGTGTTCATAATAGACTCGCAACAGCATTTAGGTTTGATAAAGTTCAACCTGCTTTAAGGTGTTTTGCCAGGAGGTTTTGAGAGTGCATTGCCTTAGGACATCACACGGCATAATAGACAATGCTGATTGTTTTCCACTTGTTCTCTCTATATATTATTTTCCACTTGTTCTACGCAGATTTTATAAGAAAATAGCAAAGGTGGCAAAATGGATTTGCAGAAAACTTTAAAAAATTCGACCTGCTTGATTTTGCAATATTTTTCACTTTAATTTTAACACTGTGCAATGGCTGCAAATAAAAACAAATGCAACAGTGCTTAAACTGAGATACAAAAGGTCGGTTTGGAAATATAAGCTTCTGAAATGAAGTGAATCCTTCTGTCCAATATTTAGTAATAATATACCTTAGAGAGAGAGAGAGAGAGAGAGAGAGAGAGAGAGAGAGAGAGAGAGAGAGAGAGAGAGAGAGAGAGAGAGAGAGAGGGTTACAAGTCTCAAAGCGTTCCAGATAAACTAAGCATCATGTGAACCTAAGTCAATGGGGTTTCAGTTTCTTTCTAGTGGTTTGATTTTGTGATGGAGTTAGACATAGTTTGTTCGTGGTAATTTCAATTTTTGATTTTGTTGATTTCATTGTAGACAGGTCAGAGGTTCAACCGAAAGCCTGTGCGTGACCTTGCGATACACCTGACAAAAGATTTCCCGGATGATATTTCAAAGGTCCGTAGTATTTACAAATGGGTCACGATCCAGCCTATTCAGAAATTGTCTTATCCCGATATACAGCCCGATGAAGACACTGTCCTTTACCACTTTTGGAAACTGAAGCGTAGAGAGAAAACGTATGCGCAGTTCTTTAGTTTGCTATGTGGGTAAGTCACCGGATGAAATTCATGTTTCGTAAATTTTATGGGACTTTGAAATGTAATTTCGAAAGCGATCATTCCGAGACCTTTTATTTGGCAATAAAATTGCCTGACCTACATATTTGGTTACTATACACGATTATGTGCATGAATTATTTAACTATTCCAGGAACGTCACCTTAGCGTAACAAAGAATTTGATCGCGTGTCTTTTTAATTCTATTTGTGAATATTGAAAACGAGATCAATAAGTGATCCATCCAATCTTTTTAAAGTAATTTTGTGCAAAAGAAAAACCATTACTAAATACGTTTTGTTTTAACCAACACATTGAAAGTCTATATTAAAAATTTCGCAACTATAAAAAATCCGTACCAATATCATCCAGATATGCCTGTTTACCATGTGTGGTTATTGACGGCCATATGAAGGGATCGACATACGATGTGGGACAAAACTTGGACAGCAAGCATAATGGTGAATGGAACGCTGTGCTTGTTGATAGAAATTGGAGACTTGTCAACGCTTTCTGGGGCGCATGTGTACTGACAGGGAATGAAAACGAAGACTTCTGCTACAGTACTGACGAGAATTATTTCCTCACCGATCCCCAACATCTCATATATACGCACTTTCCTCGTATTCCCGACTGGCAACTGCTAGATCCTCCAAAAAATCAAGATGAGTTCCAAAAGCAGGCGTTCTTGAAGGATAGGTTCTTCAATCTTGAAATGCGACTTCTATCGCATCCGAATTGTACGGTAGATGTTCAGGACGGTGAGGTGGAATTCTTCTTTGGACTTAATCCCCAAACTGCCATCAACCAAAGTTTCATGTGTATCGCATCGATTTACGACTCCAAAGACATTAATGCGAAACCGATGGAGTTTGCAGACAAAGATTTAACTTTGGACTTTATTCAGCGGCCAAATGAGCATCTGTTGTCGATCAAAGTGAGGTTTCCAGAGGTGGGAACATACAAGGTGGAAATTGTTGGCAAAGATGACACTTTGCAATTGAATGACTATGATTTTGATTGGATAGCGATCTACAAGGCTGTTGTTAAGTCAATTCCCATTAGACAGAAGTTTTTCCCTAAACCCGAGCCTGCTGGATGGGGACCAAGTAGAGGCCTTTATGAACTCGGGCTAAAGGCCATAACACCATTGGATGGGATCATACAAACGGACACTGGAAATGTCGAGCTTCAATACCAGATCGTGGACGAGGAAAAGGCCAAAGGAATTGATCTCAGTTTCCAACTTTTACCCATTGGAAGTGACGTAGATGAAGCAGACGAAAAGGACACATTCACTATGGAAAAGAACATATACACTTTGAGGATATCAAACATCGAACCAGGTGAATACAAACTGAAAATTGGCGAGAGGAGTAGTGGTCTGGAGCGAAATGTTTGTAACTACAACGTCATTTCTAGCATGGAGAAGGCGCAACAGAAAAAAGAGGATAGTGATAAAGTGAAAGAAATCAAAAGACTTAGAGAAGGTGAGATTAAGGTCATATTATTGTGTACAAAAAATATCACGAACGATAACTCATATAAAAATCTATTACTTGCTCATGAGAATCATTTTTGTGATATTAAGAACAGGTTAAAGCACTAATTAAAATTTGAAGAAAAAGCTGTAAATACAGAATCTATTTTATAGATGTGTAGATGTTAATTTATTTCTAACCTTGACCGAAAAATCAGGTAGTGTACTCTGATACGCTTCCATGAATAATGGTCCACATCTCTGGTGTCTTATTGCTTGACTGAAAGAACTTATGGACATTTATTCCACGAAAACATTTAGTAAGAAAAAATATGGAAGAAGGGTCTGAAACGGCGATATTGATTTCGAAATCTAATATTATGTCTGTTATCATTTTTATTTTTTTAAAGATTCTTCGAAATTGGCAATAATTGATTCATAAACTATTTTTTTTCGCATTGTGTCAGATTGTCGTAAACTGGGTTACATTTCGGAAGATAGCTTCTAGAGAGCTGTTTTCGTATGCTTCCTGCATGCATGTTTTAGATTTGTTCCCAATATGAAACATAACATATGAAAATGTTAAAGCCAGCTGTAAAAACTCCCATAACAAACAAAAAGAGAAAATGAAATTAAATTGTGGTCCGACCAATTAAGAAACAAGTTACAATGTCGAACGATTGGAAAGATGCAAACTGCACCATTTGGGTAAAGACACAATGCATTATATCAAATAAGCGTATTATATATTTGTTTTTCTTTCTTTTTTCTCAAACGTTAATGCACGGTAAAAATCGCAAGCATTATTTGCTTGTTTATTTATTTTATAATAAAAATATTACCTCTTGTTTCTTAATTTGGTCGGATCGCAATTTAATTTCCTTCTTTTCAATGTTTGTTAGGTGATTTTTTTTTACAGCTTGCCTAAACTCTTCTATATTGTATATTTCATATTGGGAACAAATTTGAAACATGCATGCAGAAAGCATACAAAAGCGATTCAACATAAATATTTCAGAGTTAATAAACGCCACAGAGAAGAAGACACTGGAGTTGGTGGAACGTGCCGTGGATGCTGTTGTAACACGCGGATTCGAATCCTACTTTCCGGAAGAGCTTAAGATAGCGCGAGAGCTGATAGCCAGGTTGAAGAAGATCCAGAAACTAATGCATGAGGTTATGAATTTGAACCAAACTACAATCGCAGAGATCCGTTCCTATGGTAATCCAGTCAAAGAGATCCATATAGTCATGCAGGCAACGTTGTTACTGTTGGGTCATTTTGAAGAGGAAACCAAGGTATGGGCCAGAAGGAGCTTGGAAAGTGGGTGAGGGTGGGGAGTTTGTGTATATGTCAGTTGTAATATTAGGCCCTTCAAGGAAATCTAAAAAATAATGTTGAAAACATTGATATTGTTAGATTATTTCGAAGAATGGACTAATTTGTGGACGGGAAGTGCCGTGTTTAGTAATATAATGTTCGCAAGGAGTTTTGAAAATGGGTGATGGTGGATGTTTTGAACGTATGTCAGCAATCATAGCAGATTCGTATGTGAGATCTATATATTGATGTGGCAACATTACGTTCGCTGGGTCATTTCATGCAGGAAAATAAGTTATTTTTATCGTTGATAATACATATGTTGTTGTTGTTATGTTGTTATTGGGCTTAACACCATTTTTCAGCACACGATAGGCTATTCATGGCGGCCAGTATTAATGGTGGAGGAAGAAACCGGGAAATCACCGGAAAGAACCACCGACCTACGAGAAGCTACTGGCAAGCTTTCTCACATATCCACATTCGCCGAATCCTAGATTCGAACTCACACAGACATAGGTGAGATGGCAGTGATCCGTAACGGACAGCGCTTTAGACCACTCGGCCACTCGGGGCCCCTGATAATACATATGCGAATGGTAGGTAGTGGGCCGGTCGGCGTACGTAAAGTACGTTGTTGTTGTTGTTGTTGTTTTGTTGTAGGGTTTAACGCCATGTTTCAGCGCAAGATAAGCTATAAATGTCGGCCAGTATAACTGGTGGAGGAAGAACCATAAAAAATACTCAGTGAAGAACCACCCACCCACGAGACGCTACCGGCAAGCTTTTTCAAGTTCCCACTTTGGCAGAGCCTGAAACTCGAACCCACGCAGACAGAGGTGAGATGGCAGTGATCTGAAACGGAGAATGCTTTTGACAACTCGGAGATCCACACATAAAGTACGAAAATTTATAGTTAACAAGTTTTAATAGATCATCCCTTGATTTCCAAGCTTTTAAAGATCATTACGAAATGGCATATTATCAGCTGAAAGGTGTAAGCAACAACAAAAATCAGGAACTTAAAAGTTTGCATACACAGCTAACTGTAACAGGGATCGAAATCAACAGTACCGAGTAGTAAATTAGCCCCTCACCCTTATTTCCTCTTCCCCCCATTTAGGTTGCATCACTTTTGTTAACATCGTAATTTTGTTATGGATAGAAGTGTGATGTGATGTGATTTTTATTTTTAACGTAGCTTTAACAATTTTTCAGTCATATCACTACGATGTCTGCAGTGTGGCAGTTTATAGTGATGTCTAGCACTGGGGCATCATGCCGCAGACATGTAGCATGATGTTCCACCTAGTCACATTATCCTGACACTAGGCTACCCAGTCCTAACACTAACCTAATAATGCTGTAGGTCAAACGAGGCAACTGTTAGTACCATTTTTGTAAGTGTTTGATATGACTCGACCTGGGATCGAACCGACAACCTCCCGCATCTGAGTCGGTGGCTCTACCCATTAGGCCACAGGAGCGGTTTTATGGATAGAAGAATCTGAATTATTTCTTAATATTTCAAACAGGTCAGCGTTTGTGTTGCATATTATAGATCCGGTCGTACGTACGAACGTGCATGCAAATATTAATTATCAAATATGGAGATACTAATTTTGTGAAACAAAACTGTGCCCCTGATAGATGTTGCCGATAATTAATCATCATCGATACGAAAGCCTTGAAGGAATAACGCACGGAAATTATGCTGATTTTTTGTTACATTATCTAATTTTTCTCTGTATTACCCTGCACATATATGACACACACATGTATATATATATATATATATATATATATATATATATATATATATATATATATATATATATATATATATATATATATATATATATATTAACCAGATTTGGAAGAATATCCAAGCAATCATTGGTAGGACGGGAAAGGAGTCCTTAAAGAGGAAAATTCAGGAACTGGACATGAATAAGTTGGGTTTCGATATTGCTCTTGGCGCCAAAAAGTTGATGAGAGGGTTGGAATTGGACAAAGTGGTGCAGCAAAGTGCAGGAGCTGCGACATTCCATGCATGGGTGAGAACAAGAGATTTCATGAGTATCATGCATACAAGTTAATTATACGATTTTTCGTTACAGGGTTTATGAGAGTGCTCACTGCAAAGAGAAAAAATTAAACAGGCCTTGGCAAACCAAATATTTTTTATATGCATGATTACATATGAGATTATATGTTGCACACGAAAAGAAATCACAAAATATATGAAACTAAACGTACCAAATAAGGTAATGCAGTGAACTAGACGTACCAAATGACAAAACAAAGTGAACTAAAAGTACTAAATGACCAAATGAAGTGATTTTGGAGTACAATCAGATACTAGTTCTGGTTCGTGTCCAAATCTTGTGAATCCTTATTTAGAAAAAAAAAACTTGTCTTGTGGGGATTATTTTTACTAATCTAAGAGATATAACCCTTGATTGCTTGTTATAATATGTAGTATAATCCAAACAGCACATTTATAATATTGGCTTTAAAACTGGTAAAACGAAACTAAATCCCATAGAGGCGGCGCAAGGGAAGGGGTTGGATGAGAGGTGTTGGGGTTTTGAGCGTGCCATGCGTATGGGCGTCCTGCAGCTAACATTTTCAAGGTATTTCACCTTCACATTATTGTAGTGTAACGGGCATTTTTTCACAAAACGTATGTTTAGGAAGAAAAGGGGCTGGGGGTGGGAAGGAGGGGAAATGGTAACATACATAAAAGCTGTTCTAACTAGCAAAGTTAAAAAGCCACCAAAGAACAAAGAACAATGCCCGCTAGTGCGTCGAACCCACGTAGTGACACTAAAATCACATGTCTCCGACACTTTTTATTTGCGTAATACAAAGTCACAGCGTGATGTGCGATTCATGAGCGATAGTTACAGTTGTCTTATGTCGCCGAATATTTAACTGGTTCCTATGAGTCACAAAATGTGCGATATATTCAGTGAGTGTCGTAAATATCAGAGGAGCACGCGCTAGGGATTACTTATCACTTAATTGCAGCACGGTTTTGTTTATCGGCGATATTGCTACTTTAGGTGAGGTCGTTAGGTACTGCTCCTCTCCAATGCTGTCTTACCAATCAAAATGATTTCATCTTTTTCCAGGTATGATAGAAACAGCAGTTATTTGTTTTATACGGGAAAGAAGCGAAGATGGTCAGGATAGGTCTCTTACAATATTCACTATGACACATAATGAAGCTGATACTACTACTACTACTACTACTACTACTACTACTACTACTACTACTACTACTAATAATAATAATAATAATAATAATAATAATAATAATAATAATGATAATGATGACGATAATGATAATAACTCTTTATAGCGCCGAATCTTTAGAAACTCTAAACGCTTTACAATATTTGACAACGCTTAAAAAGATATATAATGATATGATTACAAAAATAGAAACAAACACCACGAAATTAGAAAACAGAGAACATGGCTGTAAATATTTATGGTAAGGAAAAATTATTAGTTCTTAAGACTGTTCTTGTCGTTGAAATAGGTGAGTTTTATGAGCGCTTTTGAATGAGATCACTGTGTCTTTGTGTCCAAGTTCAGTGGGTAATTCGTTCCACATTGCTTGGCTCGGGTATGCAAAAGTGCGTTGTCCAAATGATTTCATTTTCATAATGGGAATAATGAAAATAATAGTGTCAGAAGAGGAGCGTAGGTATCTTGCTGGTGTGTAGATATGGGTGAGGTCGGATAGGTATGAAAGACTGGAGCTCGTCAGTGAAACTTAGGACATGAAACAAATTTTGTTTTTAACTCTGGATCGAATGGATAGCCAGTATAGGATACAGAACGGGATGATCCGAGAATCTGTGTTTTGAACTTTTTGAAGTTTCTGAAGTAAATATTGAGACGAAGGAGACATAATCGAGTTACATTAGTCCAGTCTTGAAAAAGTATTAAGGAACACACAAGTGTCTTAGTGGCATCAACTTATAGATGGCACCGATGCATCTCAGATCAAGATATGCAACCTTGCTGTTCATGACATATTAATGCGATGCATTGAGAGAGCACTATCGTATGTTTCGTACTGACTATGTGAATTTGATTTTAGTGTTGCTGATATTTATTATCTGAGGTAAAGGAAGTGAATGAGAAGGTCTTTGTACTGTATTCAGAATGGCTTCAACTTTAACATTATTCATCTGCATCTTGTTACATGTCATCCATGATTTCACATCGGAAATGCACCTCTCTACACCTTGGATGGTAGCTTCAGTTGCGTGACTAGATTTGTATATTTGGGTGTCATCAGTGTACAATTGGTGAGACACTGGATAATCATCTATGACAATTGAGAGTGGCTGAGTGAATAGAATGAAGAGAACAGGTACAAGAACAAATCTCTGAGGAACACCACATCATAGATCAACTGGGCTGGAGTGATTTTTATTTGCGGACACAATTTGTGTCCTGTTGACCAAGCAGGACTTTAACCATATTAATACTGTTTCGTGAATGCCAAATACATGTTGAAGACGGTGAAGTAATATATCATGGTCTGTTGTGTCAAAAGCTGCAGACAAGTGAAAGAGAGTGAGGACGGTAATCTTTCCACTATCCCAAAGCAGAGAGAAGATCATTAACTAATTTTAGAAGAGTAGTTTCAGTTCTGTGGCAAGGGAGATACGCAGACACTACATTGCTAAATATACTGTTTGAATTCAGATGAGATATAAGTCGGAATAGTACATGGGAGATTAGAAACTGGGTGGTAGTTCTTTAAATCGTTATGGTTGAGTGATGGTTATCTCAGCAGAGGCTTTGCAATGGCAGGATTGAAAAATGATTGGAATTTCCCAGGTGTGTGTGTGTATGTGTGTGTGTGTGTGTGTGTGTGTGTGAGAGAGAGAGAGAGAGAGAGAGAGAGAGAGAGAGAGAGAGAGAGAGAGAGAGAGAGAGAGAGAGAGAGAGAGAGAGTGGGGGTATTGATAAGCTTTCAAGCAGCAGTGATGTCGGTATCAGATCAAGTTCACGTGACTTTGGTGCACTCGTCATCACGATTGTACGTACTAAATCCATAGAGACAGGTTCAAATGCTGCTAACGGTTGCCGCTGAAATTCTGTATTGCAACTGTACGGTGACGACGAGTCAATTGAAATTTTGTTGTCAATCTTATGTCTGATGATTTGTACTTTGTCACGAAAGAAATTTGCACACATTTCCGGAAGGTCGACTAGAGAGAATGTAGTTGGAGGTGGTGTATATTTGTTTCTTGATATAAGCTTGTTAATAATTTCAAATAGCTCTTTGCAGCTGGACCTTTCCGTGATCTTAGTACTGTATTGGGCTGATTTCATTGCATGGACTATGTTTGTGACATTCTTCTTAGTGGCTTGATATATTTGCTTATGAACAGTAATCTAGCGGAAAGCCAAAGCCTCTCAGCTTTACGGCGTTCTCTTTTAGCAGTGCAAATGTTTTGTTACATTACAAGGGCTCTTGCTCAATAATTAAAATATAGAGAGTGAGAGCCAAAAAGCTTTGTATATTTTAACAAAATGATTTATTTCCCTAGAAAACAATATAACTATTGGAATATAGGACATACAGTTTGTGAATATAATCCACTTTAATCCTAAGAATGAAAAATACAAGTCCTATCACTAAATAGTTTTATTAGAATCCAGGTTTGAATCTGGACGACATACAAATATGGATGTGGTCCAGGTACGAATAGCAATAATTCCTCAATTGTTTTATAGAGTTTTTGTTTCTAAATAATTCCAGAATAAATTTCCATGAATATATCCTTCAAAGTTTTTGTTTATAAAACAGTCCACTTGTTAAACTTCCTAGAGAAGGAACTATTAGATCCAAATAACAAATGAAAAACAAACAATCTGTCAACAAATAATAAAATTCCACCATATTCCTTCAAGATGTTAAAACTGCTATGACAGAAAAATATTTAGAATGCGTATTTAAACCCCAAAACATAATATCAATATTGTGAGATGGGTCATGTGGTCTCTTATTACAAGACATTTATCAAGTACATCCGTGTAGCCCCAATTAAGAACCAATAAGAAACGTTGTTTATACATGCTGATCATGCCATCAAAGTATGACCTTGATAATGACCAATCATTTTAACTTCCTGTTTACGAACTTCCCAACGCACGACAAATTAGGTTGACTAAATATAATTATCATGTAACACGTTTTACGCCTCAGATAAGCAACATTTACTAAAAGAAAATATAGAATTACTGAAAAAGAATTTATTTCGAATCCCAAGTAAATATTCATTACAATAAAATGTAATGAAACAGAAATAAAATAAGAAAGAATTTTAAAACTAACACTACGTAGCACATCGCTATACCACGGAGAACACATTTGAATTGATATTCTGCACTTGGTTGCTGGGGCATGTTCGTCAAGCAATGAACGCAGGCGCTTATCATGTTCTGCTGTAGGAAGTAAGCTAGTTGTTAAGTTTGCTTGGATGTCATGCATTAGTTGGGTTGTGTTAATTATATGGAAGTTTATCTTAGTAGCAAACAAGGCTGAGGGACTGATACGTCAATATGGCATATGATACAGAGGTGATCTGATGCAATTCGTGGGACATCAGAGATGAGTGTAGAATATTATCGTCGGGTCTATAAAGACTCCAGTCTAAAATGTGATTATGTTTATGGGTTGGTCGACTAACTGTTTGATGTTGAAAACGTGAATGGAATTTATGAGTTTTGATGTTTGTGGGTTTCCAGGACAGTCATACTGAAAGTTGAAATCTTCAAGAATAATCTGGTTGCCACCCATTAAATTTCCATACTCAAGTAGATTCAGAAACTGCTACAAAAATAGAAGTTTAGTCAGCTTGTTTTTTCTATTAAGAGGAGGGCGTGTAGAAAAGATGGACTGACCTTTGTGACAGCGTGAGTGTGGTTTGGACTATTTCAAACAATGTGAGGTAGAAATCGAAGGTTGTAGTGTGATTAAGAGGGTTGATCATGGAGTTCTTTGCTAAAGTAGCAATTCCACCTCCGCGAGATCTTTTTAGCCATGTTTCTGTCAGGAAAAAGACGTAGATATTCTGATCGTTGATAAAATTAACTATTTCTGTGCGCTCTTCCAGTGGATTTACAGATTGGGCATTGAATAATGCGATGCGCAGTATTATTTCTTGGATAGTTGACACAAAGGTTGATGATTTATAGGGATTTGAATTAGATTGTCTAAATTAACGGCTGAAGTTTTAAATGTATGTAGCTGAAGGGCAAAACTCCCTAACTGGAATTCTTCTTCCTGTTCTATGCCAACCAGCTTTGAAACAACGCTTCCTTTTTCACTTCTGTTTACACTTAAGTAATGATGATTGTAGTCCCAGGTCGTTTAGACTAGTGCACAATGTAGTGCGGGGAGTAGTAATTCAAATCAATTAATGAGGGTCCATCATAGCATAAACGGGTGGACTGGCGAATATCACGTGATGTGGGGGTTTGTGGAACAACAAACGAAGTTGTAGCAGTGGAGCAAGACTGCTGAGAAAAAGTCTAATTTTTCTCGTTTCCAAATAGATGAATAAACACATTTGAATAGAACAGCAATGCCTGAAGATCACAATAACGCAGGCGAAGACAGACAACAGGAACACATATCGTAAAAACCGCACAAAAATCCTTGACAGGTGGTTCAAGCCAGATAAGCGATAGCGGTCATCTTGAAGATGTCAGCACTAACTGTATGATTAAGTTTTGAAAAATAAATAATAACATTATTTCATATAAGTCTTTACTGTGAATCGAAAAAGGAACTGACTGGAATTCAAAGTTAAACATTTACTTCAAATTTTCCTTTAACAATCAAATGATGAAATCTAATGTGTATTCAGCCAGAACTTATGTTAAAAAGACTTGCAGCCTTGAACTAGTGTGTAGGGACAATGGTAATACTGTTTAGCAAGGTTGTGTAGGGACAATAGTATTAGTGTTTAGCAAGGTTGTGTAGGGACAATTGTAATAATGTTTAGCAAAATTTGTAGGGACAATGGTAATAGTGTTTAGCATAGTTGTGTTGGGACAATATTAATAGTGTTTAGCAAGGTTCCACACGTATATACATACAAAATGCTTGTCGCATGATTTAATTATATACCTCTGTTTATGCTACTACTCTATTTCTTACTCAATGCAATTTTTTCAATCTTCTTTGTTAGTGCGACTGAATTGTATTTAACATGAAAACATTACTCGAAGAACGTACTGTAAATATTTATTTATTGATCTTAAGGTATTCGTCTTGTATGGGAATGAGGCGATGATGGTCAGAATGAGTGTCTTACGATATTCAATGTGGTACGTCCTGAACAGATTGGGAGTGTTACGATATTCGCTATGATACGTAATGAATTTGACCAATATAGTTAAATGTTGAGAGATAATTGGCTTTCGTTTTTATAAATGATCGATAAAGATAGACGAAATACAAACATATATATTAGCTATTACAATGATTTAAAATGAAAATGATGGATTTCTTTTCAATTTGAAGTGAAACATAGTTTTGGTTTTCATTTTCAAACGAAAGATAATTATCCAGGATTTATACTAAAAGACCAAACCTTGAAATATTGTGTATGAAAGCTAGTAATGATGTCTAGGAAGATTCCACACAAAATCTAATTAGAAACTAATAGTCGCACGACTTAAGTTTTAATAAATTCCAGTTATATACCCGTACACCATGTCACATACAGTGCAGTCTTTAAGTAATTTGATTATACACCCAACTGAATTATATTTAACATAAAAATAATGCACGAAGCTAGAACTGTAAATATTTATTTATTTGTATATTTATTTATTTATTTATTATATCAAATTCTGCATCGCAGGACACCAAGGTTATATTGGTTTTAATTTTGATTTTGACTGTTTATTATATGTATATAGGTTTACAATAAGTACATTTTTTTGAAGACAGTGTTAACTTCCACACGTTTCTGTTGCACTGAAAACTGTGACTATTCTTCAGTCTATATCAATTTAATTTTTCTTTTCTTTCTGTGTGTGTGCAGATGACCGGTATTATTGCCGAAATGGAAGAACGACACAAGGATGAAATAGGAAATACTATGCCCAGAACAACTCGGAATAAGATTGGCTGAATATTACGCTCATTTGAATTTCGGACTCGGGCTGTTTCATGCGTACATCTATAATTTTATCTTATATGTTATATATACAATGACTACATATATTTCCTCAGTTGGCAGGTTGGAGGCTACATGTATTTGGAAATTAGGTTGCATATACTTTCGAAACTATAAGCTTGATCACGGTATTTTTATTTATGATTATATTGAATGTTTCCCTTCCTGGAACCGATGCTCCATGTTTGAAAGCGTTGGTTGTAATGACAGCCATCAGAAACCATGTAACTAAAAACATACGTTTTAAAGTCTTTTTTGTACGATTGACACGTTCAAATTCATAATGAAACTTGCACACAGAAGTACACTTACACACTCACACACACACACACACACACACACACACAGATAGAAAAAAGAGGAAGACTGTAGAAGCAAGCAGTGATGAGGAATGAACTGTAATATTTTGTTGAAAAAAGGTTTGCTACGCAGCTATAGTTTTATTCTTAGAGAGGTACAAAGGATGAGTTGCTTGATGTGTGTGAAAATGTGAAGGGGAATACTACGAATACTACAGTAAAAACAGTGTAACACATGTCCTGTACTATTTCATACTGTTTAATATAAATCGATCTAGACATGTCCGCTAGATACCTATCTGACATCTTATAATAGTTTAATGGATGTACGTTGATACATTATTTCAATTATACGCTGAGAGAGAGAGAGAGAGAGAGAGAGAGAGAGAGAGAGAGAGAGAGAGAGAGAGAGAGAGAGAGAGAGAGAGAGAGAGCATTTCAAACAAATTTTGCTGCACTAATTTGAAAAACTATGGTATGCGATTTTAGTTTTTTTTTATTATCAATTTCATGTGCAAGGAATATGAAATAGGAGTAAAATGTAGCAAGATCATTTAACTGCGTACAATATTGTACTCACTAATGAAGATCTTCTACTTGCTCATGATAAACGAAATGACCTGTTGAAAGATAGATAAAAGTTGACAGTTAACTAGGTGTCTATCAAACATCGGATGGTGCATTCTAAAGTTTCGTATTTAGAATAGGGTTAGAAATTTAAAGAAAACGAATGTTCCAGGCTTTCCTCACTGGTTATAGTGGCTATATAATATAGACTTTGTATATCTTAAGTGTTGTTAAAAGAACTTTTAATTCCCTTTTTTTGGTGTATGATTTATGGGTGTAATTTGGGTTCTAGAGTATACAGCTTGGGTTTACTTGAGGTGTGCTCATATAAAATAACTGCTAGCTCCGTTTGATCATTTTCACTTCCTGGATTTCAGAGGTAGGTTGTAGAAAAAAAGTAGCCAAAAACTTTTTTGTTTCTCAGTTATTTTGTAATTAGTTCATTACACTTTCGGAAGATGCTATTGCCTATTTTAGGAAAATTCTTTTTCCCTATATTAATAAGTGCTAAAGTTGGTATACTTTTCACTAATTCAGGTTAATATGTCAAGCACATGGGAGCATCCATTTTGTGTGCTTAGATCAGGTACAATTTCCACCTGCAAAGTATCCAAAGAAATGTCAGCCATATTACATCAAAGTATCATAGAGGAATGGCAACATTCTCTCCACTGTGCATGTTACAAATGCAAACAATTTCACCTTTCATACGTCACTCTCTCAAAAGTACATAATAACTGGTGAGCGCCACCGACGCAAATTCTTTATATAGTTACGTCCCTCTATAAGAGCTATATATTTGGTCAGTGACTAGACTTGTAAACCAGACATTATTCTCATTTATCTTTAAAGAAGATGATACCAATAACTTAGATCCTAATCCAGTCAGGCCAAATGATATGATGCCAATTTTAGTCAAACTTGCATAATTGTATGCATTACCTATTTCAATTTTACACACTTAATCTTACCAGGAAGGTGTGTGACAGCTGTTCCAAAGTACTGGTAGTACCAAGGATGCAAGTTTTTGACAAAGTGCTTTTAAAAAACCAAACTAGATTTACTATTTTTTTCTTAATTATAGGAATTTTTCAATTCAGTTAACATTTGACTGTAAAACAAGATAAGTTCTATCTGAAATATGTTTGAAATACACAAATCTTAATAAATCTAATTCGTTAGGTATCATTATTTTAGATTGTTTCTTATTTATTTTTTATTTTTTTTATTTCATTGATTGCTATTGGAATGTAACAATGCATGACGGACTTAACTTTATTCCAAATCAAATTTTTTCTTCTAAATTCTTGATTTTTCACTTCTGTAAATAACTGTAACATAGCTAAAATATTCTCTATGTGTATTGTTTAATATCTGGATCATTATTAATAGAAGTAAACATTATTTTTATGGTTCTGGGTCTAGGATATTGGAATTCCCTACAATTTACTTTGCGCACCTAACATTGACCAGGTTATATATTATAAATTTAATAAAATACTTTCTAATTATAACTAGCATTTTATTTTGTAAACACTAATAAGTTTATAGAGGATTATTTTCCATCAGGTAATACATTTTGTTTTATACAGAAAATGTTGTGAATTGAGGTCAAGTAGAAAACTAACTAATCTTGTTACTAGAACAATTGTTAATTTGTGCTTTAAGATTTAGCAGAATCAATTTTATATTATTGTTGTGTCCAGATGTTAATTTAGACTGGAATATATATCTTCAAATTATTTAATTCAGTGTTTTTCTTTTCCCTCTGGAAATGCAGAATGCTCATACAAAACAGTGTTCTTGAACAGAAACATTCACTTGTATTTATAGTGAATTAAATCCTGGAAATATATTACTGTATTTCAACATAAGACTGTTCGTACACCAACACAATATAGGCCGCCACAGGTACATCAACTCTTTCTACGTTGGACTTAGTTTGGCTTTCCGGTAAAGTTTATTCAGAACTCTAATAATTAGGACCTTCGCCTGTAATTCTAGGAATATGTGGGATATAATTTGCAGTATCATAACCTTCCTTCTTTTACATTTTCACTTTATAATCATGGAAATAAACCATTTGTTGAATTTTGCAAAGCTTGTTGCTTTTCTGTCTTTTTTGTTACTTATTTTAAGAGTATAGACTCGTACAAAATTACAATTTAAATAAATATTTAAACTTAGAAGACTAAAGTTTAATGACAAGTTAAATTTTCATGCAACAGTTGACATTTTAAATTCACACATTTTAGACAGAAAAGTTGACTAATAAACAATACTTAAGAGGTGGTATCTTCGATTTGTATAAAGTATAACACTGTGTCGAGGCGTAGTGATGCATAACAACTCACAGTAATTTATGTTTCAGACAATTGCAATCTGACACTTGGTGTAGGCGCTAAAGGACAAATGACAAGTGTTCTCTTCCACAATTTATTGTGTTAGGTACTCGGCCAGTTGTTATAAATAATACCACACTTAAATTTCCTATTCTGGTTGAACCAAGACCATATTTGTATGCAAAATTGCACTGGACTTCAGTGTCAATAGCTACATGAGATGACAATGTTATAGGAAAATACAGCTCCAGTGAGGCCCCACATTACAGAACAAAGGTGCTGATCTTGATCGTATAGGTCTAAGCCATGCCTTTAAAGTGTTGTTTATCAGGTAGGTAATATGAATTAATCCTGGCCACTTATTGCAAGTACATTGGAAGTCTTAATAAAACCTTGGGAACAAATTCAACTCTTTCACCTTGTACTAGATACAACGCTGGACCTGAAAATATATAACATATAATATTTTACCTTGTAGACGATAAGATGTAAGTGAATGAATTTCAAATGTGTAAGATATAGAGGTTTCAAAATGACATAAAGGGTTATGGACAGAAACAAAATTAAACTTAACATTTTGACACTCAGAAATGTTAAGCAATTGGCTATTCAGCACGGTGTCTATTCATCCCAAACGTTTACGAGGTTTCTAGAAGAATGACTATAAGATTATGGTCAACCATTTACAGGCTAAATAACTAGTAGGGTACATTAGCTATCATGCAAATGAAGGCAATGTGGGGATGGTGAGATATCATCTATGGTGAAATAATTAGAACATGCTAGTGAAGTTAGATCACAATGTACTATATTGAAAGATATAAAATTATTCATGAGGAAATAACAAGTGTGTGTGTGTGTGTCATTTAGATTTTAAGATTAAGAGGTCAGTGGTAGGATTCGTCGGCCTGGTGTCAGGATAATGTGACTGGGTGGGACATGATGCTACATGTCTGAGGCATGATGCCCGAGTGCCAGACATCCCTATACATTGCCACACTGTAGACGTAGCGATATGACTGAAAAATTGATAACGCTACGTTGAAAAATCCAATACACACATACACACGCACATGGGTACATTAACATGGTGAAAAATATTGAACTTCTTTGACGTATACTTATTGTCACATATTTCATACACTTACATTTTTAAAATGGCTTAGTCGACAACCTGTGTAGGCTCTACTATAGAGTTTTCATCTTCGTCCTCCCCTTAAATGCCACAGTGCTAGACATCACTATAAACTGCCATACATCGTAGCGATATGACTGAAAAATTGTTAAAGCTACTTAAAAATCTAACACACACACACTCTTCATTTGTTGTGAATCAAGGACTCATTCTTCCCTTTAAATATATTTTCTGTTACAGAAATTGACAAATATCCTCCATTGCTGCTTGTATATTGTGCAGGATAACAATTAATTTAATCTCCAAAAGATATGTTCATTTTTGGGGAAAATTAATTTAATATTTCTTAAAAATGCATTCAATTTGTTTTAAATTTTCATTTTTTAATTACAAGTTCATCGTTCAATTTCCAAATTCAATGTACATAACATATCAAAATTGCACGTGTTTATCTTTAATAATAAACTTTTTATACAAAATTAAACTTTTAAGTATATGTTGCTACGAGGACCCAGGAAACAACTAATTTTTCTGTATATAATTTCTACATTTGTTTCTCAGTACTGAACTTTGCATTGTGTCAAAATAATAATAAATCCTATATTATTCTAAAATACTTTCAAAGATGAATTCACCGTGAAGTTCTTCTTATAAGTTATCCGGCATATTTTGAAAGGCTGGACTCTTAGCAAAGCACCGTGCATTTGGGTGACATTTCACTTTCGGATAAGTATCAATGTCTCATTATTCACTGTGCACTATCGCTGAAATACGCACTGACAACTATACTATAATGCTAAAATTCTAAAGAATAAACAGTTACCTGTAAATCAATACTAAGAATGCCAAAATCTAACTCTTGTATCCCCACCAAAATGAGAGAGAAAAGAAATACTCTAAAAATAGACTGGGACTACATCCGTACTGAACCGGATGTAATAATTGTAACCTTTGTACATCTTGCTAGGATCTATGAGATTTATGCCAAACAGGAGTAGGTTAAAGGTATTTCTCTGGTACCCGGTCTAAACTAGCAAGAGACCAGTATCTAACAAACAGTCAAACCAGTATTAGAGACAAATAACTAGTAAATTCAGTATCTCCAAATTGGTTAGTAATTGAGATCAATTACACAAAAAAGTATCATAATTCTTGCGAAACCCAGTTTGAAAGCTTCCTGAACTGAAGAAATTGTTTAGCAGATTCATATTGAAGCAATGAATCATGGGTAAAAATTATACTTGAATAAAACAGAGGATGATACTTATAGGTGATCTCAAAAGTGCCACGCTGCTGACGACAAAGTATTGGTATGTGCAAACCGGATAAAAATCTTGAGAAGGGCTAGACTGTGAGACTAACTCAGTAATTTCATTAAAAGTTAGCCACATTGCCGGTTGTGGTACTAGCATATTCAACCACCTCGGAAGTATATTATAAATACGCTGACATGTATCGCTCATGTAGAAAGGGTAGTCATTGGCTTTACCATATAGATGGCGTGTTATTACAGATGGAAGAAAGAAGAAAGGGAAACGAGCGACACCTGTTGGCATCAGTCAGATGTACAGACCTTGACAAAATCACCAATTGACTTTGATATTTCTCATACATGCGAGCGTCTGGTTGAACTAGACTACTCTTTGACCATCAAGTCGTAAGTTTTGGAAAAAAAATTGACTCGGTTGGATCAAGATTAATATTAATGTTTCTCTGACAGTTTACTTTTAACATATATTACCTTCCAATTTTGCTCATTGAGGTAAGTTTGTAATTATTTGTTGAAAGTGTTCATTTTTTACTCATGGCTTCAATATTGTGTCTTGAGTTCAGAAATGATAATGCATGTTTCTGATACGTGTATCGTAAGAGTGTGATTCATGTTTTTATATGAATGTGTTCAGATTCGGTTGATTGAATGTAATAGAAATGATATCGAATACGTTCATGTATTATTCTCATGCAAATTATGTGAACATGTAAATTAAATGGATGAAATGAATCGTATCATTAATGCTTAGGATTGGTTTATCTATATCAGCAAATATATGTCAATTTGTGTGCAATTAATTATGAATTCGTTTCAACTGAGAATCTAGAAACGTGTGTTGACTGATCGGTCAATTGGTAAATTTATGGTTACATCAGGGCCATAATAGTATTAGAGATATATAATTAAAATATTCACGATCAATAGGATTGTGTATCGGTATTAGGTTGTAAACGACCCTATTAACTAGTTCTGTTGAACTGCGATAGAAGGTACATGACGAACAAGAGTGGAATATACGTTGATTCCAGGAGAAGATAAATATAACAGGTTGATGACCCGAATCAACGAGAGAGAGAGAGAGAGAGAGAGAGAGAGAGAGAGAGAGAGAGAGAGAGAGAGAGAGAGAGAGAGAGAGAGAAACAATGTGATGCTGTCATGCCAGGAAATCGGAGTTCGATCTGACATTCGATCATAGGATAATGATGATGGTTTCATGAACAGAACTTTAAACTGGAATTCGCATAATTGTGTAACACTGTTGCCGGAAGAAAGTGAATCATTCACATGTCATGCTCTATTTCATTTCTATTTATGCAATATATTTAATTGTTGTGTTTTACGTACGGTGCTTGTCTTATTCGATTCTACATATCTGCTCAGATCTTTGCTATTCCGTTCAATAAATTCAAACTTTATTTTATCGTTTACTCGATCCAGGCAATATATGGATGGTGGATTATCTCCTAAACAACGATAACCAAAAAATATAAGTAGAGGGGTGATCTCTCACATCATCCTCCACACCATAGCAAACGTCTATTGAACGTTTTACGTGTCGTACAGTTAATGAATACAACCAGAACACGGCTCAGTAATACGCACTACTTAACTACTATGAAGGTGCGCGCGTCGATGAGGCAATTCTCATTCAAAATTCAACGAGCCTAAGTTTGTTTGTTACAGAGGGTGTGATGTCACACAGTAAAACAAAATAAAACAAAACAAAAACAAACAAAAAAATAAATAAAAACAATGCAAAAATTGATATTAGGAAAATTGATTCAATACAGGAATAACAATTGGAGAGACCATTGTAAAAAAATGCGTCATGATTGTTGCCAGGGTATTATGGTCCATCGTTTTTGGTGAATACATCAAAAACGGGATATGGAATGTGGCCATGTGTTTAGCATATGAGGAAAAGGGTTTTTTATTTGAACTTAGCTGCAGTCAATAGCTCTAGATAATGACCAGGAGCTATAAACTAATGGCTCTCTACAAAGTATATAATAACACTTCATATTCACCTCAGTAAAGATCTACAATTGCACAATAGTTGAATCACATACTGACATATGATTGACCATCAGTGTTTTAGACTTTCGATTTTTTGGTGACTGACTGCTTAAGGTAGGTATGTGGATCTTGAAAATTATTGAATTTATTTACTTTTGACAATCTATAAATGTTTATTTTGCAAAACATGTATTTATCAAAACACGAAACTCCTTTTGAGATAAAGTGCACGGAATCAAAACGCAGAGAAACCAGAGTTTGACTCGTATGTGACATTTGTTATGTGAGCGTTTATATGTTAATCTTCCCTACTTTCTGTTTAACATCTTCAAATGTTAACTTTATCTACGGAACAGTGATGAACTTTGAACTCGAAAGAGCTTAGTAGGATTATTCGTGTTGAACTTACAAGCTTACCTAGGATCGGATGACCATGTCAATGATGACATATTTATACAATAACAATTTAATGTGACGTAGAATACAATTCAGAAAATTAAGAAAATTATTTAAAAATAAAAAGTGCAGGTGTTGGTGGGGTTAATATCACAAATGTAATTCATGTGAACAGCGAGATTGGTTCATTCTAGTGTGACCCGTTTTTTTAAAAAAATATTTGTAGATTCGCTGACTTAAAGTGTTACCTCCTCTGTTTCCATGAGTTCAACAAGTTTACGGTAGAAAAACAATGATAGTTATTTCTGTTTCATATTTTATAAACAACTGTTTGTACATCTTAACCAAAATCAACTGACTTGCAATCTTACAATGTATAATTGTTGAACATATTTTTACATCCATATGAACAGCAACAAGAAGAAATGATAAATGTGTTTTGTACGTCTCTTTTGTCATATGTTGCTGTTCCTTTTAGATTGGGAAGCCATTGGAATATTTGAGTGTAACAAGTTCATCGAGAATAACACTTTTTCATTTGTTCGGTACTGACGGAAACGACTGGCCTGCAGAGCAAATCTACAGTGAGCATTCAAATAACACTTTATTAGCATTTAATAGGTGGCAAAAATAATTTATGATTATATTTGCTATCTTAGACACAACGTTATATTTTCTCACACGTTTAACGAGACCTCTATGAAATGCTACAGATATGCAATGCACCCATAAATGTGATAGGAAATATGGCATGTGGAGGAAGGATGCAGACATATCCTCAATCTCTGTTTACGCGTTATGTTGATATAACACCATTGGTTTGAATTCTTTCAGGATTTTGCATCTGACACATTTGAGAAATTCCATGTTTTTATGATATTCCAGGAATTCACCAACCATCTTTGACTGCTGTAGGCTAGAAAGCCACAAGTTTGTTCCACCTCAATAACACCAGGAATCTCGAAGATAAAAAACAATTCAGGTCATGAATTTTCGTCGTAATTAAAATTTTCAAGAATAATTATTTTGGAGTTTATCGATAATTGGGTTGAATATTGATCGTTACGAATGTCTAGCTGTTCCGTAGCTATGAATAGAATGGAATCATGTTGAAATGAAATGCAATGGGGTAAAATGTATTTTCACTTATGTGTTGATCATGACCATGGGAGCCTGATCAACTTAAAAAAGTCCGTGTTCGTAAATCAAGTTTTCGCAGATTTGAGCTATGCACCAATGTCACCTGAGTGATAGTACAAAATATGACATTGATTTCAACTGAATGGTAAAATAAAACATGGTATATTGAAAAGCAAACGTTTAAATACTATTAAAAATTTATTATAACTCAATTTAACATGTACAGATTGAATTTACACATTTTAAGCCCAGCATGTGAAAAAAAATACTCTTTCATACTTATAAACAGACATACGCACACAATTATTTCATTTTTATTTTTTGGAGGACTCAACTCGACGGTGAATTTAGTTTATTTCCATAATTCGCATGCTCACTTTAAAATAGTAGTCACAATTGGGTTGGCACACAAGAGACAGATGAAGTTGAATGCCATGACGTGCACTGCATTGATGGATTCCAACATTCATTTGACTTTCTGTAATATAAATAATAGAAAGTGGTGACGAGGATCATGATGATAACTACGACGACGAAGACGACGAAGATGATATTGCTACTGATGATTTGTAGCTATAATAATTATTATTATTTCAAATCAGGATTGTTCAATTAAGAGAATATAAGGAACACATTCTATGGAATTGCCAAAACATTTTGATCAATCAAGATTTTTAGATTATTAATTTATGCATTGTTATAATTGTTTTAGGACACACGGTATTAATTGTATGAAAAACGGGAACCAGCTTGGAAATGTGTGAGCATTATATATATATATATATATATATATATATATATATATATATATATATATATATATATATATATATATATATATATATATATATATATATATATATATATATGGGTTTGACTGGCCATGATTGGTTAATAATGTAAGTCATGTTTTAATCAAAATAATCTTTTGAGAGCTTATCCTATTTGGAATTGAAAAAGAAATAGAGACATTGTTTTATTGGTGGAATTGAAGTCCTTAAAACAGCCCTGAATTCTAACACTCATTACTAAAATTAGCACCTGACTCTTTGGTGCGGAATTGAAAGCACATGTTTTGAACACATGCAAGTCCAGAAAATGCAACGGCTCATACCCTTACTGATAATTAAAGGTATGATCATGAGCACTCAGAAATTTTAAGATACTGATTTTTTTTAAAATCATGGTGTTTGAGTAGGTCTACAATGATGAACTGAATTAGTACCGTGAGTCCTTAAAACTATATAGCAAAATTTTATTACATGATAAATTCTTGAGTTCCGATTGGCTTACTAGTGGGATATCTTTTACGATAGTACTTGCCCCCCTAAGACTCAGGTATACTTTATTTAACTGCAGTCATTTCAGATCTTCATGGGTGAGCTGAGCAACAATATTGCCAAGCGCCTGCGATATATGAGGTTCAGTTGCTAAGTGGTTAAGGTCATGGATTCGTGATCAAAAGTGTGCGAGCTTGATTCCCATCATCTACTACTTTGGTGTGTCCTTTGGATAAGTACTTTACTTTCTTGCTTCAGTAGAATACAATCTGCAAAGTCTTGCTGTGCCGTTAATTGCACCCGCCACCAATAAAATAACAAGAGCAAAGAACAAAGAAACAAACTAAACCATGACGTCTCATATTGAAGTGTGATATACTATATATTGCTGTCTTCTCTCTTTTGAACTGTTTCCTCGGGAGTGTACTGTATTTAAAGAACTTTATATTTAGAAATGTCTCTCTGGTCCATGGGAATATAAAAATGCCAAAGATATAAACCAAATTGACATTAATAGTTAATTAAAATTTTACTTGTTTGTGCCTGATTAATGTGTGATTTTTCATTCAAGAAAGTCAAAGTCATAATTTCTTTTAGAAAATGTTCCGCTGAAAATGGCACAATAATTGGGCATCATTGTTAAATTCAAACAATTCATCAGCTGATAATATTATCAAATAACATTTCTCTGAAAACGTGATGTCGTTGAATTTACACGTGACTGAACGCTGAACTCAATGGGTCTTTCAAGCCATAAATGACTGTTTCGTGTTCCACTTGTTTATTTGTTTGTCAGAAATCTGAGTATGACAGTAGTAGCGTTGTTTTCACCTGTTTTCCACATCTTACATCCACAATCCGATTTCGCTGTTTAAACACAAGTAAGGTCAATGATATCCTGTCATCAATGTAAATTAGGTGTTGCAGAATTGTTATGTTTTCTTAAGATACTAAATACAAAGTCAATACCATCTATGCAACTGATGAATGTATCTGCGTTTGGCTCAGTACAAGCGAGTTTTATTGTATTATCTGCAGCAATGGAATGGATGTGTCCTGCTTTGTATTTATCCATAACTGCTCCAAATTTCATGTAGGCTGGAATCTTTTCCTTATAAATATTAACAGGGCACAAATCTGGTTTATAGAGATGATAACATCAAGTCGAAATGGTAACGATTCGGAAAATGATAACCAATAGTATGGAAAATGTTGACTAGTAGTATGCAAATGATGACCAATAGTATGGAAAATAATGGACAATAGTGTGGAAAATGATAACTGCCATTCAAAATGGTAACGATGAGGAATATGATAACCAATAGCATGGAAAATGATGACCAATTGTATGGAAAATGATGACGAATAGTGAGGAAAATAATGAACGGAAAATGATGATTATTTACAGAGCTGGGGAAATCCACTCGTCCTCTGACGGGGTACTATTTGTCAGGACCGAGCAAATTTTGACTACGTTCTCGTCCCTGGACAAAGATTATGCAGAGTCGCATTTTTGAACAACATTTCCTACTCTTAAGATGCATCGAAGTAAACATCTATTAACATCTGGCGCGCATCAATTATAAATAACCTCTCCCAGATCTGTCTACTTATTGTCAGTCTAGAACACTACTTCCTTTCTTTTACATATTTAACAGACGTATGCTTCATAGGTGTTACTCTACTGTTTTATATTTCGTGTTCGATTTTGAAAGGCTAAAAACGCCAGGTTTTCCTAACTGATTATGCTGATTATTTTAAAACATGATGTAGTGTATCTTAATATTGAAAGAACTTTTAATTTTGATTTATGATTGGTGGGTGTCATTTGTTTTATATAGAATATTGACTGGCTTAGTTCAGATGTGCATCTATCAAATCTCTCCTAGATCCGCTTCGTCATTTTCAGTTCCTGGGCTTCCGAGGTAAACTGTAAAAAAGGGTCCATAACTTTTTCTTTACTTTTTATATATTTTTCTAACTCATTCATTGCATTTAAGAAGGCTGCATTCTCTAGTCTGGCAAAATTAGTTTTCTTTTTTTAAATAACTGTGTACTTTTGACTAATTCAGGCTGATTTTCAAGCACATGGGAGCAGCCATATTTGGTACGCTGTGTGCTTATATACTGTACAGTTTATACAAGAACAATATCAAAAGAAATTTCAACCACAGTACATGAGAGACATATAGAGGTATACCAACATTCTCTCTATTGGATATGTTACAAATGCAAACAACTTCACCTTGCACATGTCACTCAAAAGTTCGTAATATCTATATAGCGCCCACATACTAAAAAGGGTGAATATTATGAGCAAATTACATCGCATTTTTAAACCTAGTCTTCGAGTTGTAATGGTACTTGCATTTAAAATAAAACTTGACAGTAATCCCTTCATTTGGACGAAGACAGCCGTTTCCTTTCAGCGAAATATTACACATCTTTTTGAGTCAGAAATCTGAAAAGTTACGAGACAGATAATGCTAATAATGTTGCATCTGGTCAGGAAATTTTTTTGTGCCAAGCGCACGGCATTTTCAAGATTAAAACTTTACTGATACATTGTCAAGCCAAACATGTTGGCATCTTTCATTCAAAATAAATACTTTAAGTGTCTCAGCTAATTATCCAGACGTTTCACAAAATCAAAATGTATGTTATTGCAGTCTGTCTATAAAGCAGATAATGTCGAGACAATTACTGATTGTCGAAATCTAGTTGTGGTAATATCCTCGAAATGTTCCAACTGGCATGGCCAATCCACAGTCTTCTTTATTATTGCCTCGGTGTGTGACTATGCAGAGAGAAGGTTTGACCAAAATGGATGTTTTATTACGAATGTTGATACAATAAGGAATTGTTTGGTTTCAAAATGCACGTTTCTTCAGTTTGTCTTTTGACAAATAATTACATAATTATATAAATATCTGCTGGCGCCTTTACTTTGACGGACAATGTAGTATACATCTGTAGAGTTTCGAAAATATTGGCGAGTGTAAAAACGTATGACCAGATGAAAATGATAACTTACTGACATTATCTGTGTCTTTCCTTTTAACATATATACCTTATGTGTGATATCGCGTTGAAATGGCCACTTATGACAATTTCATTACTGAAATGTTAAGCGAATACAACTAAACAAATCAAGGATTGTGTGTGTAACTACAATTTCTCGAGTTAAAAACTTTGTCTCTTTATATATTTATTTCTGGATCCACGTATTATAACTTGTTATTTTAGCATCACGCTTGCATGTCTATCTGTAATAAAAACGTAATTGTGTTGAGCGTAATGAGGACATCGAAGAGCAACTCTTGAGATTGACCCATCACATTGACGAGGCTTTGCTGAGTGTAGAGTCAAATAATGTGTCCCCGCGACTGGAATTTCGATGTCGGTGTAAGCCGCAATATTTTCCTTTAAAGTTAAAAGAACCTTTCGTTTTTCCAAAATAGTTTCGCACATTCAACACATACATTATTCATCACTGACGATTATCTCTTGACATATATCTATAGGTCAATAGATCTTGTTATGTGTTATAAAAATCAAAATAATCACTTCAGTATATATTTACCTCTAATACACCCTCACCCACATACAACAGCAAGTTATTAGATAAAATTGTAAAATATTGTAATTATTGCGAGAAGAGGTCGAAGGCTATCTACAAATTCGCTTCCATAATGGCGCATTAATACGAATATGTTAATGACGACAATGGCGTGAATCGTCTATCGGTATTACACAAATTTCATTCCTCAGAAAATAGCAACATAAAACCTTTGATAATATTGAGGTATTATGACATTTTAAAAGATGAATGTTTCATAAAATTAACAATAAATAATTAATATTTAAAGGGAGGAACTACATCGAGGAACTACATTGAGCCAAGCAGAAGATAACATTGGTTGCGTCCCTTGACAAAGTAGTTCCTATTGCGTGGACACAATGACCAAGACAACGTTACTGAGACGACCGGTCTGAGATATAAAAAGTAAGGTCAGCAAAAACATTTCTCTGTCGCACGAGGGAGAAATTGTTTTCCTGAGTTCTGTAATAAAGACGTCATTCAAATCAAAGAACGAAAGTACCAATATAATATCTATATCTAATATATGTAAATACGGACTACCTCTATATTTTATACCTTAACTATAGATAAATATATAAAACATGAATAAACAGACTTCCTGTACATTTACAGTTGTTCCCCCGTAATTCAAGTTAAAATTCTTATATATATATATATATATATATATATATATATATATATATAATAATAAAAATAATAATAACATGGCATTTAAATTATCGGTTCATGGCGCAATAATACGCATATATAAACATTGTCGCGACCGTCTGCAGTTGATTTTAGATCAATGATCAATTTCCACTTCATAATCATTAGTGACGTATGAAAATAACGATAAAATATATTAATAATCCACATTATTTTTAATGAATTCAATATAGGATACATTTTCACCAGAATCCTTTCTGCTTTCTGTTCCACATCCCTTCTCCGTCATAACTGACAAACCACGCATGGAGTGGTGAGGGAGAAAAGGAAATTGGGCTGGATTGAAACCTTAAAATAAAAATGACAGCAAGTAACCTACAAGAATACGGTCCGTTCTAACGATATGTATGCACTTTCGTTGGGATTTATCTACAGTGTTTATCAATGATACAAAATTGCAAACCATGTCGACATTATACGGCAAAGAACTACATTTTGTAGTGGACCCACTCGGAGACGTGAAGAGTTCATTCACTCTGTTATCACACCAGCTGCCTGTAGTAAAACTTATCTCCGTTTAAAACGCAAAAATATGTATTTGTATGTGATATAAATACAATATGTGTACAGACTCAATATCAGACGCTATATCAGTGATATACCACATGTATAAATTTTTCATTAAAAGGAAACTCGGCAAGGCTCGTTTCCTTTTAATGAAGAATTTATATATTTCGTTGTATATCGTTGATACAGCTTACATTTTATGTATGTATGTATGCATGTATGTATGTATGTATGTATGTATGTATGTATGTATGTATGTATGTATGTATGTATGTATGTATGTATGTATGTATGTATGTATGTATGTATGTATGTATGTATGTATGTATGTATGTATGTATGTATGTATGTATGTATGTATGTATGTATGTATGTATGTATGTACGTACGCATGCATGCATGCTTGATTATATATATATATATATATATATATATATATATATATATATATATATATATATATATATATATATATATATATATATATATATATATATATATATATATATATATATATATATATGTGTGTGTGTGTGTGTGTGTTTGTTTTGTGTGCTTGCGTGCGTGCCTGTATGTGTGTGTTTGTATGAAGACATAGAAGTGGGTCCTGACGGATCCAAATTTCGGGGCAGTTTTTTTTTGGATTATACTAACATAACGAATAACTTTCTAAACGAAAATTACTATCTGAATTATTCCAAATTCGGTTTGAAATATTCCAAGAAAACCAATTAAACCTATAGGAGAACAGTGTCCTCATCACACGATTTTAATTAAAAGATAATTATTAACAACGTATTAAAATGACATATATCTGATATGTTCATAATACTAGTTTCTTATAAGTTCCTAACAATGTTTGTAACAAATTTAAATTCTTACAAAAAGTGAGATCACTGATTTTCATAAATTTTCTTCATAAGATAGACATTAATCTTTGGAAACAGTTAACATGGACATAAATCTTTAGAACAAGGCAACATGGTCATAGATACCTTCACAATTCAATCAGAACTTTTCCAAATATGATTTAAATCTCTAGTATTTGCGAGATGAAACAGGCATATGTTAAACAGCACTATGTTTGCGTACGTTAAGAGAAGCGGCTGCTCCGTCAAAAAGAAATGATAACACAGAGATCATAAGTGTGCCATGCTTCTTTAGTAGTGAAACATATATAATGCATGTAGACATTTTATAACGTAAGTTTGGCATTGCTTTAATGCAGAAAGAACATGAAATAAATGTTATCTCATAACACAATAAAATGTATTAAACTATTAGCTTACCATTTTTTTTATTGGTGGTAAAACATTTTGTGGATTCCGTGTTTGTTAAGAATCGTGAAATTAAAGACTCAATAAATCCGTTGTTTTTTTTTGTTGATACAATAGGAGATATTGCCCAATCCGCTATGTCGGGATCGATAAAAAATGACAGCCTCGTGATTTCTGATAATCGCATAAATTTGTATTCTAGAAAGCAAACAAATATACAGTATTACATTAAACGAATACTGCTCCAAGGAAATAAAGTAATAATTATTTTTAATATTTTAGTTCAACCGACAAGATTTAAATCTAAAGTTGAAAGTTTTATCCTCACACATTTCACTAATGTGAAATGGAAAGTTCAATGAACAAAAAAAAATGATATTTGGATTCACTTACCCTTCAACATATTTAACGTTTTTCACTAATTTATTTTCACTCTGAAGGGCATTCCAAAAATTATGTGTGAAACAATCATCGTATAGTTAAAGTCGATATGGAATGTGTAGTAATTCTTAAATAAACCAAATATGAGTATTTGAATCTATAGCTTTGCTACGATTTCCAAAATACGTGTGATTTCCTACCTGTAGTAATGCTGAAGAACATCGCCAGAACCAAAGATATGGTGAGCATAACCACTATAAGGATTGAATCCGTGCTTGATAATCTTTCTTGTTTGAATCACGCTTCACCGTCGGTCATTTCAAACCCTTTGGCAAACTCTCTCTCTCTCTCTCTCTCTCTCTCTCTCTCTCTCTCTCTCTCTCTCTCTCTCTCTCTCTCTCTCTCTCTCTCTCTCTCCATATATACCCTTAAAGCTGAAGTTTAGCTTACTTTTCATCTTTGTAAAGATAAAAAGATGAGAAGAAAAGAAGCATATCTAACAACATAAAATGCTAATTATCCATTTAGTTATAGTTTTAATTTTCTGTAAAGGTATTTCAAGTGATCTGAAAATCAGCACACATTTTAGAAAGCATAACTAATGATAAAATGCAAGGACTAAATACTACACAGTTAACTGTTTAAAGTTGTTTTTGGAGAGATAATGGTCAGCATTTGCGAGAGCAAACCATTTGTCTTACAATGATAGCAAATTATCTTCGATCCAGATGGTTGGAATAATATCTTACGTTCTTTAGAGGGAGAAACCAAAGTAGATGTTTTAATTTTAAACATCTTAGAGTCTTATCTCCATTTGTTAAATAATAAATATCTTTAGTTTGGTTTGCTGCTTGGCTGTGTGATAAACAGGCGCAAGCACACACACACACACACACACACACACACACACACACACACTAATACTAATACTGTTATAACGAATTATACTACTACTGCCACTACTACTAATTTTTACACATTAATAAATTTAATACATACACACACACACAAACTCACATACACACTACTACTGCTATTTCCATAACTACTACTACAATAACCATAATAACTACTCCTGCAGCTATTACTACTACTATTACTACTACTACTACTACTACTACTACTACTACTACTACTACTACTTTTCAGATCTGAATAAAAATGAAGTAACCATCACACAGATAAATGTTTAAATTTTTATTCGGCATACACATTCGGATAATCCCCGCATCCTGGTTGATAAACTTTTATTAGCTTGGATCCTGTAATTTGCTTTACTCGTCTGTTTTTATAAAAGATTTATTCTCTTTTTAATTTAAGTCGATGATTACTAGCAACTCTTTTTGTCAATGTCAACATGCAGTGAAACTCTTTAGTTGGGACATAGCAAACAGCGTGCGTGACATAGAGAATCCCAAGTGGAACTATATTATCGTAAATAAGACGGATTGTATATTAGAACGAGGGCTACACTCATATACTTGAGACAGTTTGGAAAATGTCAACACATGAAGGAAGAGAGACTGGAAATGTCACTGTTGATTGAGTGACTGACGGAAAAAGGAGACGGTAGAGACGTTTAGTTTATTACATACATGAACTGGACGGACATTGGACAAATTTGGTATATCGTATAGAAAAAAAACCAAACAAATCCACAGGAGAATTAAAAAAAAATGGCGGTGAAATCTCTGCAGAACAGTATTAGTCAAAACTTGCTGAAACAAAAAATATCCATATAATATATACTCCCCATTTTTCATTTCGAGTCAATCCGAAATTCGCTATAAGCGGAATCACCTGATTTTTGTTGGAATTTCAGCTTCTTTGTGTTTCTTTGTAATAGAAGAAATTATCCCCAGAGCAGATTGTTAAGAAAAGTTAACTGCAATATATTTACACTAATTACTAGAATATTATTATTTTACCTTCAATAGTTCCTCCACAAAATCACGCATGATAGTCATAATGACAGTCCTTGATATATAGGAGTCTCGGCTTCTGATCACCTGCTTCAGGTATTTGCGTCCACTGTCGTTTGATCATCTGATCCACATGCCATTTAGGAACTGTATACGACTATATGATTAATACATTTCTAAAAATAAAATATATTTTTCTGCCAGCATATATGTAATTGATCAAATGATACACGGCCAGAAAAGTATCGACTATAGGACGCATATCACCTAAACAAAACCAGAAAAGCTTGGAATTTTAAAAGTTTGAGGACAACACCTACCAATTTATCTCAGGAATTTGCAAAGTTGGAGAAAGATTACATTAGTATGGAACTTGTAGTTGTTTGCTGAAGGTTAAACAAAACAGGAAATAAGAATAAAGTTGGTACTCTGGAAAAGTAAGAAAATAATAAATACGAAGAACTTGCCTCTACCTATACCGCTTGGTTGGTATAGTTTAACTTTCACAATGAATGAAATACCGAATTGCAATGTATACAGTACTGCGCATCCTCACCAATCTCAGTGTTGAAATCCCGAGGAAATCCGATTGTATCACACCGTGGGAGAAGAGGCATTCCATAGGTGGCACTCTGTAGCTTCGTATTGTGCACATGATTAAATTGTTTGAAGAAAATGAATTTCCCAGGTTTTCCTCACTGGTCATACTAGCTATTTAAAAAAGATTGTATATCTTAGGCATTTTATAAGAACCTTCAATTCACGTAAGTTTGACTTATAATTGATGGGAGTCATTTTGGTTATAAAGTCTACAACTTATCTTTAATTCAGATGTGCAGCTATAAAAAAAATCTCGCTACTCCAGAACGTTTTTCCTCTTCCTGGATCACAGAGGTAAATTACAAAAAGAACGGATAACTTTTTTACTTTTAATATATTTTATTATTCAGTCATTTTACGTTCAGAAACTGGTATTATCTAGTATAGCAAGGTTGATTTCCCCTCTATTAATAACAGCTAAAGATAGTGTACTTATGACTAATGCTCTATGATTTGTCAAACACATAGGGACAAATATTTTGGTTAGCTGTGTGCTTAGATCATGTAAAAGTTCTACAAGTAGGACATCTAAAGAAATTCCATCCACGGTACATGAAAGTAACGGACAGGTATGCCACCTTTCTCTACATTGTGCATGTTGCAAATGCAAACATCTTCACCGGTCACTCTCTCAGAAGTTCATAATATCTGTAGAGCGCCCCATATATGTAGGCCACGTAATCAATTTACCGTGTAAGAGAGAGGAAAAGTATTTGTCGCGTCTTTTAGTATCAGTTTGATAAAATCATTCGAATAAAGGAATACCTGTTCTACGCAAACAATCAAGGTGTTGCGTTAGAGTTTCGTAGAGTTGAACCATCAGAGAAAAATAATTTACCATGTCATCGTCACTGTGTATCCTGGCTATTTGATAAAGCGACATTGCATCAATTGGTTATTATGAAAATAACCTTCATGTAGCATGATTTGGTGATTATTGTGTGTAATTTGTGTTATAGAGTGTGCAGCTGGCGTTGGTCCAAATATACACTGAAAAAGATAACCTGCTAGCTCTGCTGAGTAATTTTCAATGCCCCTGGTCGTCAACAGTAAATTACAACTAAAAATGTACGAATCTTTCACTTATATTATAGTTTGCAATTCATTCATTGCACATTCAGACTTACTCTGGTAAAGTCATTGTCCATATTTTAATACCGGCTAAAGTTATTTTACTCTGGAATAGTTCAAACTGATTATTTGACGACACGAGTCTGCCATTTTGATCAGACGTATACTTAGATGTAAACAACTTCATCTTACACCTGTCACTCTGTCATAAGTACATAATATATGTTGAGTCCCGCCCCTCCCCCTCCCCTTCCTAGTCTCCAAACACACATCTTCCAAAAACCCAACTCTGATAAAGAGAATGTTCTGGTGTCCTCTAATAAATCGTGCATATCTTATGAATAACCGGTAAATAGTAGAGTTTCCAGGAGAAAGAATTTTCATGATTCATTCAGTTAAAGGAATCATCAATTACATTTTGGCAGGATATTTTAATATACACTGACCCCATTATGAGAAAGAATTTCCTATCATCTGTTCTGAGGTTGAGATAGCGTGCCTACCTATCTCTTTACATTTTTTGCCATATTGGTGATTTATTTCTTCCCTTGAAATGGGAAATGCAGTAATGTTAGTATAATATTGGCTGTGCGCAGTTACACAAGACATATTGTATGTGTGCATGTATATAAAACGTCAGTTTCTTATACATTTTATCTAGCTAACACGTTAGCGCATAAAATAAAAATAAATTGATTTTGAAAATACTACGTTTTACATCTACTCGACTACACATTTCTATTATTCACTCGCAACAAACATATCCTTTTGGTCAATACAAAGAGGCACAGAAGACGGAAAAGCGTGGCAAAATCTTATTTATAGACATAGTTAATACACCTAAACTATAATGTGTGTAGGTTAATAGTTTTGATATTATAATACGCGCGATTCTGATTGGTCCAAATAAATCCATGAAATTCTTGCGGAGTAAGGCTCGATAAAGCTGGATATTATTCAACTCCTTTCATATTAAATATTAAATCATTACCCATGTATTACTAGCATATCACGGCTTTTGTAAATATAGCATTTTCGCAACATAATATATTAAAAAATTACCAATTGGCAAACATAAGCCCAACAAGATATAAAGAAATATTAACCAAATAAACCCGAAAATGTTGACAGTAAGATGGAAAAGAAACATATGAACTAAAAAAATACGTAAAACAATGTACCAGTCATAAAACGAAGAATAAACTTACTTTAATAGGTTAATTATAGTACAAGATGAACATTAACCGGCGATTCCTCCGTTGTTATTGAAACCATAAACTTAATTTGAAGATAAATTGTTCAAAACTTTAAATTATTATTTTATAATAAATTGGCCGATTTTAGAGATCTTTTTTATATTAAAGTAAATTCATTCTGATCAATAATGGGGGTACACGAAATTATTTTAATCCATGGATTACTGCACAAAAGGCAGCCAGTTAAGAAAATGATTTTAAAAAACCGCTGGATTTTCTTGTTGAGCATATACGGCGCAAAAGAAACGCACCTTGCAGTTCAAAATGTGTGCGATCTGTCATGGATGTTTGGTTGCTTCGTTGACTGTATGACAAGTAGTGGTAGACCATTAAAATATACCATTAAAATATAGCTTTTTCAATTTATTATTTATCAAATGGATTAAATACATAATTATCTAGAATTAACGCCAATATTACATTTGTTTTACCACAACTATAGTAAATTGCCAACGCGTGGGCGGCATTTCTCTGTTACATAAAAGTATTGTAAAGTAATCTCGCTTTTTCGTCAGATTTTGAATGATAAAATCGAGAAAATTAATTTTATTTTCCGTTTCTTTGGAGATAATTTGAACCACCAAACATTTATTTCTAATATAAAGGATATAGCCCTCAGCTGAACAACTTATTCTACCATCACAGTGACCGCCCGTGATTGTACATGACCAAGACATCGAAAACCTGGAAATAAGAGAACACATTAAAAAACAGTAATAAACTTGCTGGATTTGAATTATAAGCACATACTTGGGAAGCGACATGTCACAATATTTAAATGTTACAGTTTGAACGTGTGTTCTTGTTATATAATTATTTTTATTTACATCTATCTGGTTACCAACACTTCGGGAAAAGCTATACGGAATTGAGCAATTTAATAACAGTAATGACCTGCTGGCTGTGGGTGAGTTTGTGCAATTCCTTGGGCTATAATTAAAGTTAGACAAACATCACGACTGGATGATCGGTCAGTCTTACGTAGGTCTATTGCCGTATTGACAGTGTAGTAATTACAATTCGTTGATGGCAATTATTTATATAGTTGATGTTTATTTTTGATGGATTACGGTATTAAAGTACACAAGCAATATCGTTGTTACCGACAAATAATGAGATTAGTGCCTGGAACTGATACCGTCTGATTTAGCGCTGAATAACATCGGTCACGTTCTAAGGTGAATACCCCTAGGGCTCTTCGAATGTCGTGGACGAAGCCTTCGCCTTGTATATATACTTAATATGTGTGCACGTACAGAGTAGATCCAGTAAGGTTGGTGAGAAACTTACATCTAGCGTCTGGATCTATAAAAAGTCATAGGTACAAAACCAGCCAGATTTCTGCCTGATTTTAAACAAAATGAAAATGAGTTTGCCGTTTTAATCATCACACAGAATAATTCAAATCCACACAAAATATTCTCTGAGATCTATACCTTCATTTAGTAATCAACATGAAACTATGATGTCCTAAATGATTGTAATAACCGGACCTACAAGTTGCTGTTGGGCTTAACGTCATTTTTCAGCACACGATAGGCTATTCATAGCTGCCAGTATTAATGGTGGGGGAAGAAACCTGGAAATCACCGGAAATAACCACCGACCCACGAGAAGCTACTGGCAAGCTTTCTCACATAACTACATTAGCCGAATCCTAGACTCGAACACACGCAGACATAGGTGAGATGGCAGTGATCCGTAACGGACAGTGCTTTAGACCACTCGGCCACTCGGGGCCCCGGACCTACAAGTCGATGCTCGTAAATGACACGGTGCAACAGCTCCGGTCGACTCAACAGCCAATAGATAATTTGTTGCACATTACATCTAAAACGTTGTAAACATTTTTGCAAGATGAGAACATAAAACGAAATATTCTAAACGATACAAAGGTCAGTATCAGTTTTTGTTAAAGCTACAAACCTGACCGTTATTTCAAAACTAATAGCTGCAGATATTAATATCTTTCAAGAATGATACGAGAAGCATATATCCTGACATGCACTTAAGTTAGACGTTTTGATTCGCAACCGATACACAAAAACACAAGCGAAAACCCACGAAATTGAAACAACACTTTCTGAAACGTAAGCTACAAGATTGTTGTTTTGGTTAAAAAGCCGTTTCTCAGCTTATGATAAACCATACATGGCGACGAGTATAACTGGTTTAGGTAGAACCCGGGTAAACATCTGTAAGAACCACTGACACACGGGAAGTTACTGGTAAGCTTTCTCACATATCCACACTGGCCGAGCCCAAGACTCGAACCCTCGAGGACAGAAATGAGATGGCAGTGATCGGTAAAGGCTAGTGCTTTAAACCACTCGGGCATCCAGAGCCAATTTAGACCATTTAGCTCAAGGAAACGTCTGAGAGAACACAAATTAATTGAAAGAGCATCCTCTAGTATTTAATAATCAGACCAAGCAAAAAGAAACGAGGAAAGAGAATCAAAGTAAACGACCAAGAATGGTACCAAAAGAGAAAGAATATATTCTGCAGTATAAACTAAAATCAAAATGGGCAAGGAAAATGTAAATATGGAAAAGATACAATGCAACGCTTATATGATCTTATTCAATGACAGCTGCGTAGAGATTGAAAGTAAAGACTAAATTAACTCCTGGCAATGCTTGCCTGTAGAGATTTAACATCATCTACATTGTCAATAAAATACAAAATCGCAGAACTCTTTTACGTCAAAAATAGAATTCCAAAGTTTCATTAGTGTCTTGGGAAATCTCCATAACATCATGCACGGTTCCATCATTATTTTATTGCAATTTCTTATAAAACAACATCTTAACGTTTTCTATGGTTCTTTGTAATATTCATTCATTATTATTGTAAATATTTTAACAAAATATAGCTAATAGAAAGAACTTAGAAAGGATAAAACCGGTTACTCTAGCATATTGCCCACCACTGTTACTTTAGCTTCAAATAACAGCGTAACTCAGACAATGTACTTTATAACAACTATGAAGACCAGTTTGTAGACTAATACCCTCAGCATACACACAACCTTTGTTATACGTAGTTCTATTCTTATATCAATCTTTCTGATTTTTGCACATCCGCGCACTCCCCATGGACCCTTCTAGTTTTCGTTACAACAGAGATTTAAAATAAACCTCTAGATCTAGATAACTTTATGCATAATATTTGTAAGTATTGGAGACAATACCAATTAATTTAGGGATTTAAGTACATATTCGTCTCAATATAATCATTGTTTACAACAATTTCAGAAAGTTTAATTACCAGAGTCACATTATGATGGGTATTACGAGATCTCTACTCAGAATTAGATACGAAATACAATTCATTCATACTTGGGAAAGGAGAAACTCTGTCAAATTTTGTTCTATACACAAAGTGTTCACTAGAGAAATAAGTGTTTCAATTCTACTCCAAAACACTATAGACAAAGTGTTCACTAGAGAAATAAGTGTTTCAATTATACTCCAAAACACTATAGACAAAGTGTTCACTAGAGAAATAAGTGTTTCAATTCTACTCCAAAACACTATAGACAAAGTGTTCACTAGAGAAATAAGTGTTTCAATTCTACTCCAAAACACTATAGACAAAGTGTTCACTAGAGAAATAAGTGTTTCAATTATACTCCAAAACACTATAGACAAAGTGTTCACTAGAGAAAAAAGTGTTTCAATTCTACTCCAAAACACTATAGACAAAGTGTTCACTAGAGAAATAAGTGTTTCAATTCTACTTCAAAACACTGACATCCTACATTATATTCGACTAACCAGGTAACCATTGGACAGCTTCTGTGGCAGCAAGTTCTCGTCACACACGGAACGATCGCGACAAGATAATGGTTTTAAAGCAAAAACACCAGTCTAACACACAATCAACACTCAAGACAAAAGCATTACAGTAAAAAAAAACAAAGATGAGTGGATATTGTGCACATAGTGATTCCTAAGTAATACCCAATAAACGTGCGCAAAAATAAAATATGGTAATATTTCAAGTGACAAGTGACTGTACATTTATTTGTGTTAAGTTTTTTTTTGTTTTTTTTTTCTTGTTTCGGTGAGGGGAAAGGAAACCATATAAATCGCACCGTCCGTGCTGCTAAAATGCAAGTGTCGAGAATTTAATACTTTCTTTTAAGATATAATTACTACTAACCTCATCTTTTGTTCGGCACAAAAACACCATAATAGGTGAACTCAACCATATTGTATTCAGTAACACTCAGACTGACATTCTTGGACTCGGCGAAACATTCCCTTACGATAATACGAACGATCACTCATTGCACATAAATGGTTACCATTTGTGACGGAAAGGCAGAGTACATGAACCAAGGTCTGTGTAAAGTAGGTAAAATCATTGACAAACACTGGCCCATCATGGAATCCTGTGACACACTAAAGTTAAACCTCCCAAGAAAACTAGCAGTAGCTTACGGGAGAATAAAAAACTCAATGACATCCTAATCAGGGAGAAGCAAACGCCAGTTATTAAAAAAAAACATTCAATATGTCTGAGAAACTGAAAAGTTACACAAAATGATCAGTCTTCACAAATCTGACTGGATAACAAAGAAGCTGTACATAAGTCCAGTTTCAGAACTCTTCTCTTCCCGTAGCCACAAATTCAGTGATGTAACACTTAATGTAATTGCTAACAAACTCAACTGGAGTTTAGTAACCAGGTAAAAAAATGAATCATACTGGATTCACTGCCTTAGAACACTGAAAACAAGCAGTTCAAACCAAAAAGTTTACAAAATGAAGCCAAGCACAAATAAAATCATGATCTTTTGCAGACAGCACAAATTCATTTACATAATTCGTTCAATATGTCTAGTAGTCACCCAGTAGCCTATAATTACCACTACAACAATAAAATATAAGAAATATAATTTGCGGTTTCGCAAATTTATTTTTAAAAGCAGATGGCAATATGGCTCATCGATTTTTAGGTCGATATAAAATATGTTTCAGCATCAGTATCACGTTGAAACCAGTTGAATCATCAAAACTTAATGAATCCCTGACACAATTGGTCCTTTGCTATACAGCCGACTTTACAACCAATTCTTTCCATTATTCCCTGTTCTCTACTACCCTTACGGAATCTCCAAATCCTATGTCTGTCCACTCCTTAATGTTATCTTCCCACCTCTTTTTTCTCTCTCTCTCTTCTTATGCACTCTCACACTATGCCTTGCAACATTGCTTTTACCAGTCCAGATGATCTTGAGACACGACCGTACCACTTCAGTTTGCGCTTTTTTTTTTTTACAGTGGTCAAGAGGTCTTCCTAGGATCCGATATCTCACTGGATCCTGCTGTGGACTTCTTCGTTGGTTACATGGTCAATGTATGAGATGCCCAACATCTTGCGGTAGCATCTCATTTCGATGGTCTGAATCTTTCTTTGAAGATCTGATGTGAGCGTCCATGAATCGATCGAATCAGCCTTATTTTGGAACCAAAAGCAATGTTGGTATTTTTCCATATTGGTTTCAACCTTGTCATTGCTGCTGTTGTCTCGGCAATCCTGCAAAGTATTTCTGGTTTGGAGTCCTCATCTGTGATAATTAATCCCACGTAATTGAAGCTTGTGATAATTGTGATAATTTTTAGCATTCATAAATATAAAAGACTCTTTAAGACTTAAAAGATATGCTAAATGTGCATGGAAATAGGGGTGAGTATTTGCCGAGACGTTTGAATATTCAAAATCACGAGATCTGCAAAGTATACAGTCATTCTATATGATGCATTGGTCGTCTAAGCATATGTTACCACCGATGTTTATAATTAGTATGTATGATTGACTGGGGAGCGTACGTTTAATTGCTAATCAAAATGAAAGTTGGCTGTGGGAAAATCTTTAGATATTTAGTCCAAGTATTACGTAAGGTACTTGATGTCCAAAACGGTCAAACTGTTTTATATGACGGTATACAATATTAAAATCTTACGTCATCTCTGGTTGAAACTATAAAGTATAAAATAGTTATCTCAGAGACACTCATGTTTTGTGCATAGTATATAATCATTGTCTCAGAGACATTTATGTTGTGTGCATAATACATAATCATTGTCTCAGAGAAATTAATGTTGTGTGCATAATACATAATCATTGTCTCAGAGACATTTATGTTGCGTGTAGTGTACATAATCATTGTCTCAGAGACATTTGTGTTGCGTGTAGAGTGCATAATCATTGTCTCAGAGACATTTATTAGGTGTGCAGTGTACATAACCTTTGTCTCAGTGACCTTTATGATGTGTGTAGAGTGCATAATCATTGTCTCAGAGACATTTATGATTTGAGTAGAGTGCATAAGCATTGTCTGAGACATTGAAGATGTGTGTAGAGTACATAATCATTGTCTCAGAGACATTTATGTTGTGTTATAGTACATAGTCATTGTCTTAGAGACATTTATGATGTGTGTAGAGGACATAATCATTGTCTTAGAGATATTTACAATGTGAATAGAGTACATAATGATTGTCTCATAGACATAAATGTTATGTGTAGAGTACATAATCCCTATCTCATAGACATATGCATTGTGTGTAGAATACATAAAAACTATCTCATAGACGTATGTGTTGTGTGTAGAGTACATAATCATTATCCCATAGACATTTGTTGTGTGTAGAGTACATAATCATTATCTCATAGACATATTTGTTGTGTGTAGAGTACATAATCAATATCTCATAGAAATGTACGTTGTGCGTAGAGTACATAATCAATATCTCATATACATATGTGTTGTGTGTAGAGTACATAATCATTATCTCAGCGAGACTTATGACTTCGAGTTTGAAAAATCGACACGTATTTCAAGATCCAAATTACTAATACCAGAAATTTAAGTATATCTAGTCACACCTGCAAGAAACTAATCGGCGATCATTCGAAAAGCCTTTCAAATGACTGTAGCTATGACATTCTTCAAATGACTTTAAAGCTGTGGCATTTTCATTAAAACTTTTTCAGTTCCTTTCAGACTCCATTGTACTGAACGAATTGTTGACGAAATAGCTTGATACGTATGCTTTATTTTGTTTTGTTAATGTCGATCTTGTTTATCGAGTAAGTTCAATGGGTATTTATAATGAGTCAAAATGCAAACAAAAATTAATAAATAAAAAAAGAAATAAAAATAATTTAAATAATTAAAAGGCATCAAAAACTGGATATTGAAAATAATGAATTTATTTAGCTCTCATTATCCGAACACAATACCACCACTGCTATTGCTACTATTACTAGGGGGGGGGGGGCAGAATGGGATATTGTAGTGGCTAAGACAAGCGTCTTACACTGGTAACGAAATATAACCATATAAATGATGACACAACGCATTAATATAGTTATCAACCTAAATATGCCGCCATCCTTCAGAAATTCATAGCAGAGCCAACGAAAGATAAAAACGCCACCTTAATGTGTTGATAAGATAGAACGTAATGTTTAATTACATCATTATTAGTTGATAAGATATATGTTATTCATCCATTACGCATGCCAAAGTGGATGATTATTAGATAACATGCAATTTATTCAACCATTACGCATGCCCAGGTAGATGATTATTATATATGTGATGCATAAAATGTTACATCAGTTACATCATCGTTAGTTACTGACCGGTGAGAATTAATGTGTAATGCATGGGTAATCCGCTAGCGGATGCAATGCTGAGGTCACCAATATTAATTGATCAGAGATTGGTAACCTAGCATTTATATCGTAAATATGTATCATATTTCGTATGTATGTATGTATGTATGTATGTATGTATGTATGTATGTATGTATGTATGTATGTATGTATGTATGTATGTATGTATGTATGTATGTATGTATGTATGTATGTATGTATGTATGTATGTATGTATGTATGTATGTATGCATGCATTCAGGCACACACGTATACACATACGCACGTACGCACGCATGTATGTATATGCATGTATGTATGCACGCATGCACGCACGCACTTATACACACATGCACGCACGCACGTATGCACGCATGTACGTATGTATGTATGTATGTATGTATGTATGTATGTATGTATGTATGTATGTATGTATGTATGTATGTATGTATGTATGTATGTATGTATGTATGTATGTATGTATGTATGCATGCATGCATGCATGCATGCATGCATGCATGCATGCATGCATGCATGCATGCATGCATGCATGCATGCATGTATGTATGTATGTATGTATGTATGTATGTATGTATGTATGTATGTATGTATGTATGTATGTATGTATGTATGTATGTATGTATGTATGTATGTATGTATGTATGTATGTATGCATGCACGCATTCACGCACGCACGTATGCACGCAAGCACGCATGTATGTATGTATGTATGTATGTGTGGGCGCATTCGTGCGTGCGAGCGTACGTGCGTACGTGTATGTATGTATGTATGTATGTATGTATGTATGTATGTATGTATGTATGTATGTATGTATGTATGTATGTATGTATGTATGTATGTATGTATGTATGTATGTATGTATGTATGTATGTATGTATGTATGTATGTATGTATGTATGTATGTATGTATGTATGTATGTATGTATGTATGTATGTATGTATGTATGTATGTATGTATGCATGTATAAAGTTATGTAGGTATGTAGGTATGACATTATTTCCAGTCATTCAGAGATTACAGCAGTTTAAAATTAATCGTGTTATTGATTGACGGATCGATTGCAAGTTAAACGACTTTTGTAAGATGATTCAACTGGGAAATCATCAATGCCAGTACTTGCGTACGTAATGTACGAGGTGATAAAATAACACGCAATATACGAATATCTCGTTAAATCTGTTTCCTTTTAATACTGAACAAAAATATACCTTAATATCTACACGATAAAAGCAACTCATGCTCTCAATGCCACCTGATGCCCCCCATGCTCCCCCATGCTCCGTCTTCCGAAATATATCCCTAGGTACATTCACATGATAATCTTTATTATATACTTAAATGTGAAATATTGAGATTTAATGGTATGTATGTATGTATGTATGTATGTATGTATGTATGTATGTATGTATGTATGTATGTATGTATGTATGTATGTATGTATGTATGTATGTATGTATGTATGTATGTATGTATGTATGTATGTATGTATGTATGTATGCATGCATGCATGAATGCATGCATGCATGCATGCATGTATGTATGTATGTATGTATGTATGTATGTATGTATGTATATATATATATATATATATATATATATATATATATATATATATTCAGATTTATTTGTGAAAAACACATTTCTTCTTTTAGTTTTTCAGTGTTCATAACTGTAACAACGATAAATCATTTTTATCTGGATTAAATGTCCCTACATGTCCCTACATCTAATATTTCTTACAAGATAAATGGAAGTTCTTTGGAGTCTCAAAATTCAGTTTTACAATTCATCCAGGATTATAATCATCTGATATTGATAGCCGATTTTGTTTGCCCATCAAAGAATTTTTCCCAGTTGCACATCTACTTCGTGGTATCGGCATATAATATTTCATAGCAGATAATTTTGAAAATTGCTTGGTTTTAAAAAATTTCATCTAATGATTTACCTACATTGACATTTAGTGTCCTGGCAATATTTCAAGAGTATTTACAGAATTCAAGCACTTTTAGATAGGTCAGTCTTTACTAGACTTTTATTTACTTGTCATGACACAATAATAAAATTTATAAAATATACATTTTAGATTCCTTCGTTATAGTCAATGAAACAAAACACATTAAACTATGATTATCCCGTAAAGTTGTTTTTGTTTCTCTCTATATCAGTTACTCCGACGGATTTCATATTGTTTCTGTCAATTTACCCTGACATAGATCTATCGTGTCCAACTGCAGATATTTCGTACACATTTACCTATATATCAAATTCGTTTCTTTTTAAATGTTCTAAACGTTTTCCTGGACCAATGACTGTATTTATCTTGATTGTGTTTTATTGGCATATGTATATTATCACTCATGCATATAACACGGAATCCACAGCATACCAGAGAAGTTTATTATCTATATTTGCTACGTTAACATAACCTTTTCTTTGTGGTCGGGCAAATTTATGTATGGAATTATTCTGATATTTATTGTATACAGTGTTAAATATTCATTCTTATTATATGCTCATCTTTTTTTCTCCGTTAACTTTACATTGTCAGAATCGTGCAATATATCACGATATTGAACACTTTCATATAGCACCCCGCTTGCAAAGGAACTATTAACTAACGAAACCATTTTTTATGAATGAAATAAAGCAGATATTTCATGGACGTCCACATACCAGCAAATGTTTCATTGACTGACACATACAAACAGCTTTGGCACATTCCGCGTTTACTTTTTTGATACAATGTTTCAGATTTAGCTAGATATATATGCTATACAGGGTCATCACAATAAATCGCAAGTTATACACATAAACTGTCTTTTTTCGCTGTTAATAAAAATGGGCAAAAATGTACTTAACTGCTTCATATTGCACTCCACGCGCTTGATGCACGTCAGTGCGCGGTACGCTATGAAGTTAAAAGGTCGGTGGGAGGAGCTATATGCGCATGAATGCTGTTATTTGTCCAATGAAGCAATCTACGATTGTGAACTTTACTATTATAATAATAATATAATAAATTTTGCTATTAAATCTATTTGGTTGTTAATTTTATTATTAAATCTTTGGTAATGAAACAAGAATGAGCATATAATAAAAATATTACTGCATTTGAATGGAAAAATATGAACGAGTTGTTTTCGGATGAATATACTGCACTCTCAAGGTCGTGCAGTATAGCCATCCGAAAAAACTCGTTAATATTTTCCCATACAAAGCAGTAACCTATAACTATGTAATACCCATATTGCCTATTAAAAAATTGAATGACACTAGCTATATTACCTTTATTTAATAGCATGTGTATGGGGGGATGAAGTCTGGGAGAGGGCTTTGGTGGAGAAATGTCTGTTGGCAGTTCGGTTTTATTCGTTGGTGGTTCTCTTTGTAAGTCTAATTGTTGTAGCTAAATGTGCTTTGTCTCAACCAAATTGCTGATGACTTTATTTAAGTATAGTTTAATATCTTTGAAAAATGTAGTATAAATTGATGATCATTGATGTAAAAGCATTGATAACTGACATTTCTGGTAAGTGAATATGAGTCGTCACGGTACGTTACTCATGTCGAGCTATCTTCAATTGCTACGTGGTTTTGCCAATTTCAAGTTAACGAGCGAAGCAAACTGTTTAGATGACGTGTAAATGTTAAATACTTTATGAAAAAGTCACACCACAGACAGTGTGGAAATTTAATTTCGAACTTTTATTGATAATCAAAACTCGGGTGGATTAGGGTTAACACAAACATGTTAACAGTCGAGTCAAAGTAAATCAAATGATGGACAGCATAAAATCAATTAATACACACCGAACAGTGCAGACGCCTACGTGACAAAATAAAATAAAATTCATATATTTTGTTATGGGCTTGCAGTTTGCCTGTTTGTTCCAAAAGAATTCAGTGTAAAAAAGAATGGATTCATGGATAGTTTGGGAAGCGTACAAAAATCTTAAATGAAAATACATTCAGGTAAAGAATATATAAAGATACAGCTATTTCGAAATGCGCTATACCTCTTGCAGAATGTTCATAGTTTGGTACAATACAACATATAGCAATGGGATTTATAATGTATATCCCGGAATATAAATGTATCTAATATCTGGGAAAAGGACATTTCTCAAGATAATGGTATTCATCACTCCAATTATCCAAGTTATTAAAAGTTATAAAAAGTTATAAAAATGGAAAACTCAAACAGTTTCTATTAGCAATCTCTATGTTGAAGATATGACATTATTCAATCAGTAACATGTGATTATAGCTTAAAATTTATTTACACATATATGCCCAAAAAGTTATCTAACAATGAAAACTACCTTCAGCTTGGTACTTATTTTTATTTTTAAAAGAAAAATCCTATATTTTAAAATTTTGCTCAGAATGTGAATATTTGTTCTCCACCTCTGGAAATACTGGTCCTAAGACTCTATTTTAATTTGTGGCCAATATATCTCATTTCGAAATACCTATCTGGAATAGCCCACAATTCTGTCGTCCCACAGTTCTTTATGGTTGTGAGTTAAGACAGTGGCATCAGATGTTTCTATATCATCTGCAAGAAGAGTTCGTAACATTCTTTATAGCATTGTGTTCTCCTCATTGAACTCATTCACCCTTAAAAGTCTGGAAGATTTGTACTTGAAGTTTTAATTCAACGAGAACGTCCATCAATATTTCTTGCAACTTATTACGTGGGTGAAGAAATGCATACGTGGCACTTCTCACATCTTCATTAGGTCACGCGAAAGCCGCTAGAACACACATGATTAACTAGCTTAGCCGCCATTAGGTTTTAGTATTTTGTTAAAATTAATATTGATAAGGTTATTTTGCTTTATAAATGTGGACAAGATCTTGAAATATTTTTTTAAAAATAAAAATGCAAGCGAATTTCACACGTCGCTGCATATGATTTGTTTTTGACGCCCTGTCCTAAAATTGGTTGTTAAAAAGTCAAATAGTAATAATGCGATTTCCAGGCCAGAAGAAATTTGACTTAGCACAAATATTCGACAATACGTTACTAAGTAGAACAATTTACAGTCCATGGACTCTGGGCTACTACAGTTAAAATACTTTTTTTGTAGCGATCCATTTCAGAGATATAGTGACCACACTGCATTATTGAATCAGGATATAATTATCTTGTTTGATATTGATTTATCAATGATGTTGCAGGAGATCCTATGGCATACAATGGCGATGATTTTGTTCCTTCTTGATACGGCATGGTTCATTTTATACTTCTGTTATTAACTCTAAGTTCTGACCAGTTCCATTTTCACATGAAATTTATTCTCAATTGCACTGCTACAACTCAGTGGTCAGTGTACTGGACTCATACATGGGGTGGGAGTTTGAATACGCTAAGTCCAGTGGAGCCACTGCCTTGCTGTTTCTTTCAGCATTTTACTTCACACCCATCGTGTCTTCTATGTGCTGATTTGCAGATAAAATCACATCGTTAAATTAATCCATCATTGTTACACTAAATTTTTCCGTTTCTTTAAATATAATGAAAATACGTCATCTTCAAACTCTGAGCTAAATTTAATTAATAAATGTTGAATTATCATATCTTAAAGTTGGTTGTCAATAGTAGTTAATTTGTGGGCATGCAGTCTGAATTTGTCATGTAAGAGTGGGTAGATTAAATATAAGCGTAAGAGTCACATAACAGTCGGTAGCTTAAATACAAGAGTAAGTAAATTGTATAAAATATAAATAAAAAAATTAAAAGAAACCCCAGTAAAATAAATATGACACGCGTACTTATAGTACGAGTCAATATTGTGTTTACAGACCTATACTAGACGAATTCAGTTAACTTACAAACTGTACATATAATCTGTATAAAATGACATTTTACCACACACCCATCATTCTTTGTAATAATGCATTCTTTATACTGCATTTGATTTACGTAAAGTGTTATTAAAAATGTAATTTTAACATCAGCTCCAATGAATATTTTTTTACTAATGTAACACACAATAACGATCTAGACATTAAATCAGCATGGTTTACAAGAAATGCAAAAACAGCATAATACAAAAATATATTCGTTTTTTTGACGCATTAGTATTTCTTACTGTTGATGTTGCCATTACTGTTAAGCTCTTGATATAATGATGCTTATTATCTCCCTTTAATTAAATCATCTCCCCATAAAAAATGTGTAGTAAGTGATACCGTCAATAGATAAAATATATCCATTATATAAATAAAAAATTAAACTGTGTGAATAGGTGTATCAGTTTAAAAGAAAACAGGAAATATTTACCAAATTTAATATTATTTGAATACTATAATAAACACGTCATGCATATGCTAGTTTTGTTACAGAGGATACATTTCATCGGAGTTCAATATAATAAAAAGAGATATACAAAAATAATTTTTTTTTTTTATCGTGAATGTTTTTTATAGGCGAAGGTATGAAATACAATAATGTAATTGTTGTTGTGAAAAAGAAGAAGACAAACCTGCCTTGTAAAAACGTGCGAATAGCAAATAATTCGAAAATAACTTAGAGGATTCAAACAACATTTCTACATAATATCGGCTTTTGCCATCCAGTATAATATTTTTGGGCATTCATTACAGCCTATGTCAAGCGTTATATTTAGAAACTGTAAAACATGTAATTATAATAGACAGCTACAAAGTATAGATGATGGTTTATGATTAGTTAAAATATGAAAGGTGTATGACAACATTCACATTTGTACTATCAATATTACATGATACCGATACTGGTGATATCGATCATACATCATTAGATGCTAATATCTGTGATGTCAATCATACACGATATGATACCGATATCTGTGATATCAGTTACACATCATAAATACCAATAACTTTAACATCAGTCATGCATCATAATCCAATGTTTTTTGGTATCAATCATACGTCAAAAGATATTGATATATGTAACATTAATCATACATGATATGATACCGATATCTTTGATATCAATCATAATATACTGATATATGTGACATCAATCATATATGATATGATACTGATATATGTGATATAAGTCATACATCATGAGACACTGATATCTGTTACATCAATTATACATAATATGATACTGATGTCTCTGATATGCCATACATAATAAGATACCGAAGTTTGTGACATCAATCATAGATTAAACGATACGATAAATGTGACATCAATCATACATCATAACATGTGCAATTAACTGTGTGAATTATTTGTTTATATATATATATATATATATATATATATATATATATATATATATATATATATATATATATATATATATATATATATATATATATATATATATATATATATATATATATCCCTGAGCGTTGCGTGGTGTGTGCGAAGTGCACGATGCACACAGGTACCGCCGCCGAAAAATATGTGCCAAGCCTTCTGAAAAGCACAAACAAAGGTTTGGAAGGAGCCAAAAATTTATCGCACACACAATAAAACACCGCGCGCCGATAGTTGTAATCACATATACTCAAACACAAAACAAGAAATTTGTAATTTGCCATAAGACATTTGAATTTTCGATATTACAAAGTATTATGTCATAACTTTGTATCGGTCGATGAACATGAGGTCGACAGAATAAATTCAGTTGATGTTGTGAGGCTGCTGGATTTTGTTCTATCTCGAAATGTTGATGGAGCCCAGGTTCCTGACGATATATGAAATTGTCTGTGGCACAAGAGCTGCTCGTACAGTCTGCGCACCCGCCTATTACACACAAACGACAAGAAAATAAAAATGCCTTGACATGCATTAATTGCAGTCGCTATAAAAGAAACTGCGATAACTTGAAATTGTGCGTCCACAATTTGTAATATCCACGTCACTCCAGTTATGCTAAAGAGTTTCAAGTATATGAAAAAATCCCTACCGTCATTGGAGCTTCGAACGTTTGGTGACCATCTAATTCGCAGTGTAGCAATGATAAAATAGACGAAGTTCATAACAATCAGGATCAAAATGGGTAAGACAAAATATAGGCCAATACTTTGTGGAGTAGCAAGAAAACAGGCATCCGGTCCGTAACCCAATGACTCACCTCTTGTAGAAATCATTTCTATAAGGATAGTTACACCTGTGACTAGTATGGGAATACCGAATATATAATTCACATAGTAAACGAGCAATGTCTGTTCATCTTTGGGGCCTGTTTGCGTCCTGAACAGCCCAGAAAAAACCCTGAACATATGGAACGAACAAATGTTCATGCTGCAAAACGTTGCTATCCAGAAGTAGTGAATGGCTATTCCAACTGCGACGCAGCCAATGCGGTTTTCAGTTTGATTGAGTCCAAAAAACAGCAAGCTTTGTGAAATAAATAATACGAATACAAGGATCATATTATTTTTCCCAGGGAGAGTTCTAAGTTTTTCAAATATACAATATGTCGTAAAAGTAATTATAAGACATAATAAGGATAACATTGTACAAATCCAGCTGAATATCGTGAGTATGGTCAGAATTTGTTTATCATCAGCAAGGAGAGTCTGTTTCAGGGCATCATGGAGATATGAATCAATGCAGATTGCTACAGTTTCATTTTCTTTCATCTCGTATTCGTTTCTCGTAAGCAATTTGTCCACAGCCCTTACGTGAAGAAACCCTGAGCTGTTATTAATGGCATACTCATCCTTTACCAGGATGACGTATGGACAAGATAAAGTCTTTCTCAACTTAACAAATACCACCGCGAAAGCGTTCACAGGCGGAAAACGTAGGACAGAATCAAACTTCGACTTGTACTTATATTTCTCTAAACACTTGGAGGTATATGACACATTAGCATTCTGAAATTCGTTTTCAATGTCAGTCTTTCTTTCAGACTTGCTTTTAGTCATTGGGACAAAGTTCAGTCTCGTGTCATCCAAGGAAATACTCAGGTTCTGGAACAGACTAGAAATTAAATGATCTTCAGCCAATCTGCGGTCAGCCTTTGCCGTCACAATGACGTCAAAAGCAACGTTGAATTGCGCCATCATTTGGCACGAATCGTCCAGACAGTCTTGGAGAAGTTGATTTGTTTTCTTATTCTTACACATAGATACCTTGGTCCAAGCTTCCATTGACAGAAACAGCAATTTGTCTGGAGGAATGACCGTGTACAAGTACCGTTGCATGCTTTCAAAGAATGTTCTGGCAATATTATTCCAATCGGATTTAGTAAGGTTGGCACTAATGCTGACTAGATATGTGTTAGAGACGTTGAATCCAACATATATACCAGAGTTGATAACGGGCACACACGTGTTCTTCGACAGCTGTCTTCCACCCGAGCACTGGATAGTTCTGCATTTACCCTGGAATACATTGCAGTAAAATAAATTCATGTGTTGTACACACTTTCACAAGGACATGCAATACTACTACTACTACTACTACTACTACTACTACTACTACTACTACTACTACTACTACTACTACCACGATTAGTACTACTTATTTTGACAATATACTATGAAAAATTATCTGCACGACATCCATTTTTGTTTCCGGAAAAGCCGGTTTATTGCATTTTAAATCAAAGACTTCAGGAATTAATTTTGTCACAAAAGGAACAAATTTGTTTGAGTTTGCATTATGGGAAATATAATGTTTGTTTTTCCTTACAGACTAAATTTACCAACTTTAACGATTTCATGTGTACATACAGGACCTAATTTAAACAAACTACTCACAATGCTAGGAAGGTTTTTTAGATTCAATATAATTTGTATAAACGTGACACAAATCTAAACTCAGAAATTGTTCCTTCCCCTTAGATCAATTACGGGACGAGCGAAAAGTCACGGAATTCATCGACCACTTTTTATTGTATAGCAGTGTACGAGTATTTCATTTTGGGAAACACTGCTGTACAGGAACGGGTAAACCTACTGATTGGGTTTTGTATGAGCAAATCTAACCTTATTTTGGTGGGTGGAATTTGTTTCGCAGCAATTTTGAAAATGAAACGAAATTTCGCTTATAGTGATAACATTTTTATACGCATAAATGCTATTCATTACAAGGATGTATTGTATACAGAAAAGTAAATTCTATGTTTAGCAGACCCTTGTACTGATTTTAGTGAAAATTTTATCTTTGTGGCACTTATAGCGCACATAACTGGATATATATATATATATATATATATATATATATATATATATATATATATATATATATATATATATATATATATATATATATATTACGTGTCAGATTCCCTTTTTTAAAAAAGAAGTGGGATTTTGTTGTATATAAGTTCTTTTTTATTTGGCAATGATCGTTTAATTTGCAATGCATCTTTTCATGGGCTGGCAAAAATTTTGTGTGTATCGTTACGTTTCTTTCAATACATGTTACGTTAGAAAATAAGATACTGACGTGGAAAGTAAAGTACATAGCAAGGAAATTAAAAGATAGCATTAGGCTGCAGAATTTGAAGGAATATTTTTGAACTTGGTCTGTATTAAAAATGTATCTCACAAAAGCTCATAAAAACATACACTTATAACGAAATATTCCAACATAGGAATCATCATATTTCGAACTGAAATAAAAATAAGAGAATAACTATTTCAACACTTATATCATCTTGTAAGACATAAATCCATTTGTTTGTATCTGTTTGGTCCATCTCCTCCAAAGTTTGCTCAGTATAATTAGCATTCACATTGTAAAACTGAAGTTATTACGTAAAACTTGTGCCAAATGCTTAAAAAGTACAAGTAGTCTGTGAGAATTGAAAACAGTTGATGGAAGACATCACATTTGTAATTTTTTCATCGAGCAATGTTGATGAAAAGTTGCATAAAGCACACGCTGTTGAATTATAAGATGTCATTTATCATTTCTGCAAAAGTAGTTAGCGTGCCTAAAAGTATGACTTTGTTGAATGTAATTAATTTCTTTTTCTAGTCCACAGACCGTTATGGTATTAGTTGAGTCCAAAGTTTGATAAAGTTGTTGGAAATTGTAAAGATTACTGAAGGAAACATTGGGGGCAGTTATGAGAACGAACATTGAGGAATGCAACTTTGTGCGGATAATCTTTGGTATTTTATGCTTTTTTTTCGATTCTTAAGGCAATTTTCAAAATTTGCAGAATGTCTGACATTCCTTTCTCTAACCACGTGAGTAGCAAGGAGACAGAATAATTAATTCTTGAGAGCTGTCTAAACGGTAATGAACCTTTCAGAAGAAAAAAAGTTCGTCTGCGCAAATATGCCTAGACACAAGATTTCTGTATTTGTCCAAAGTCAAAGTGATGAGTACTCAGTGATGATGATGCGAAATCAATTGCAGATATAAATACTTATTTTTACAGTAGGGGCCCCGAGTGGCCGAGTGGTCTAAAGCGCTGTCCGTTACGGATCACGGCCATCTCACCTCTGTCTGCATGGATTCGAGTCTAGGATTCGGCGAATGTGGATATGTGAGAAAGCTTGCCAGTAGCTTCTCGTGGGTCGGTGGTTCTTTCCAGTGACCTCCCGGTTTCTTCCTCCACCATTAATACTGGCCGCCATGAATAGCCTATCATTTGCTGAAAAATGGCGTTAAGCCCAACAACAATTTTTACAGTATTTCGTTATTGCGGTGGTGCTGTTTTCTCAGGATCTATACTACTGCCCAGTTTGATCACTGTAGAGTCATAGGAGAAAAAGAAACTCACCTAAGCATCAGATGTGTGTATAACGACTGAAGTGAAAGAAATTATGCACATATACCAGGTATCATAGCTGTAAATAATCGCTTTAACACGATAGATGTACATGATTACTAGAATATAAAAGTTAGGTCAAAGTGACCTACCATTTGTTCTTGTCAGGATACATGCACATACCTATTTTTATTACTGCACATGTAAAGCGACCTAAAAGTATATATTATATATGATCACCGGAGCGTGAAAAGAAGGTTACAAGGGCACAGTTGCCTAGCTTTGGTATTATTGTGTGATACTTATTATATATAAACATGTTGAATTTGGCCTAAAATAGGTTTATAACGTAATAAATTCATTACTGGTTCGTTTACCACTATTTGTGGACTGTTACCACAGTCTTTAACCCAATGCATAAATTGTTATTGTCTCAGAACGTGTGGGGTTCAAGAAGATCATGTAATTAAGTACATCGTTGGCAAACTAATATCTAACAAATATTATTCCCCTTTTTACTTTTCTTTAAGCCACAACACAGCAACATTGCTTCTCAATCATTTTTTCATCCATCTGAGAAGCACGAACCATACATTTCTATTATCAAATAATTTGGGGTTTCATTTGCATAGCACACAGCAAACTAGAAAGAGGAAAAAAACATCAGTTTGTGGAAGCTAGCTATTTTTCAGTTTGACAACAGTACATGCAAATGTATTGGATAATTAAGCCATATGAAAACTAGTTTTACCATAGTTTGAATGGGGTAATTGCTACCTATTTTTCTTGCCATGGTACGGTTTGTGAAGATATACGTATCCATTAAGTTTCACAGAATTACTTTAATCTTCAATTTGCAAAAACGAAACTTTTTAAGACAGGGATACGGCAAATAAATAAAAGCAAAAGTTTCCAAGTATACATAGTCTTGGCTTTGTTTTGCGTGCAATACATCTCAAAATAGCGAAATAATGTTTTTTTACCTTTATTGTGTCATAGAACTCGTTCGTCCTGCAGCGTGATGATATACTATCATCTTTGAGCCTGTCGTTGATGGAACTTGTAAAATCAAAAATATATTTATAGTTATTCCAGCTACCTTTTAGTGTGGGACTTAAACCAAAAATCCTCGCTTCAGGAATGTCGAGGTCAAAACTGACTTTCAGTGAGTCAAGAATTCTACACTCGCTCGAATTCCCCGTACTACACATACAACAAAATCCATTTTTGTATCCTGTCTTTGTGTTGAAATATCGAAGAAGGTTTTTACATCCCCATTCATGTACATTAGATGGCTGCATGTCAGGATTACCTTTACATGCAACAATTGTATGACTTGCTACCTTGACCTTTTGACCTCTATTGCAGTGGTAACAGAACACGTTTTTATAATGAAACTTATTAACGTCATCCAAAATTGGTAGGTCGAAGTTTCTGCAGGCCCAGTCTACATCAGAGTTGTAATGTGTCCACAATCCTGTTTTGTTGCAAGACTCAATCGGTTCATATAACGGAGGATTTTGAATCGATTCAAATATCTGACACTGCCTTGGCTTCATCCATCCTTTAGGCTGGTACAAAATGGAGCCACAAACTGACTGTAGATAAGAAATAACTTCTCCCACAGAGTTGAACTCATTCGGGTTCAGAGGATTTGGACAATCTGAGGACAGCGACCATCCGTCCGTCAAGGTCAGATCGTAATTGCATTCAGCGCAATATCTATTTCTATACGAGTGGCCAGAGATGTTGGATGTTACAGGCATGAACACCAACGGATCATCACTGTGTAGAGCTGCATTTTCACAATGGTTTTTAACTGTCGCGTTTTCCTGATATGGATATGCACACGTGGACAAAAGGAAGAAGCCTCTTTCGAGGTAAGTGTTTTGACAGTGATATCTTCTGTCAGTCTGCATAGCGTGAATCACTGCAGCATCTGGACAACAATCACCAAAATTCACACATTCGTCATCACAATGACACGACGGACAGTTGTCAAAGTACACGTTAGACAAGTTTTTATCGATGGGTAAATGAAGACGATCTGGATCACATAGATGATGTACTCCACATGTCAAGGCATACATCATGGTAAGACTTTGCATGTTTCTTGTGGCGTTGGTAGTGTCAACAGTTTGACTTGCAAATAGGTCTCCTTCGGGTATGTACATATATGTATTGCTTGCCTCTTGGTTTGTGTTGCTTTTATCCTTATTAGATTCGTTTAAATCAATGTCCCTCTCTATCTGATCTAGTGATAGAAGTTCACTCTTTTCTTCTACAAAAAAGTTCCTGCTCATCTCTGGCACTATAGCCGGATTTATGCTTGTAGGTCCAATGAAGGGACGCATGTCTTCTCCAACCGCTTCTATTGCTGTACTCTTAACCAGCGACAATGATCCAGGGCTAGTAAATGATATTGTAACGTTAGAGATGATGGCTTCCGTATCTGTCTTCATGTTGTCTGAAATTTCTTTGATCGTTGTATTGAAAGGGTAATAAAGATTTGTGGAAGGCGTGGAAACAAATAATATGTTGTCATTAAGAACATTTGAGGGCATTGTAGTTGTTGCATCAACATCATGGTTATCCGAAGAGCTCGCATTGATCTGGGCAAGTGATGAAAAAGCCCATAGCAGCCAAACAAAAAATATAGCTAACAGTCTCCAGTTACTGGCACTCATTCTTGTATCTGAAAGCAGTAGATGATATCATATTAGTGTGTGTTTTTGCGTATTTTGGATTTATAACGTAGCTTTAACAAATTTCAGTCAGTTCTGCAGTGTGGCAGTTTATAGTGATGTCTAGGACTGAGGCATCATGCCGCAGACATGTAGCATCATGCCCACATAGTCACATTATCTTCACAGTCCTGATACCAACCTCTTAATGCTGAGCGCCAAGCGATGCATCAACTAATACTAATTTTATAAGTCATTGGTATGATTAGAAAGGGGTTCGGACTAGCGACTTTCCGCATCCTAGGCGGACGTTCTAACCACTAGGCTACAGGAGAGGTTACTTCAGATTAGTGCAAAAACATCATTATCAGTAAGTTCTTATCTGAATAGAATCAGTGAAGTTATGTAAAGATGATGGTAGGCCATGGCCAAATACCTGCTGTTTTGGAATTTGCAAATGTTTCAAGTTGAAAACAAATTCAAGTAGTTATATGATTACTCGCCATGATAAAGCCAACATTTGTCCTCCCCATCTCACAGCCTTCTTCGCAATTCGTGTTCTATCCAGAAGTTTGAATCCATAATCCATATTCGAAATCGTCCTTCTTTATACCAACTAAATATAGCACTGCTATAAATTCTTTATCTTCCTTTGAGCCATTGTAAGATTTAAAAGATTAAAATTCAATCGATGCTAATCTAGATTCAAAGACCTTTGATTTGACATCCATGATGTCAGACTCTTGAAGTTACCATTTTATTGATCATTTCGACTTCCTATTTCATGACCCCAGTATCTAAAGAAAGCGTTGCATAATGATATGTAATGAGCTATGGAAGAAATATACGTACACAAAAATGGACAGCATAACAAACAGAGTCGAACGAGCAATCTGAACATGCTATTAGTCTTCTTTGGGTTTTTGACTGGTTGAGGAAGCTGGAGTTACAATAAAATTTTGAAAACATACTGACAGGCAAAGTCCAATACTGATGTTGCTTACTGATTTTGTAACGCTGCATAATGAAGAGAAAGGAAACAAAAATGCTACAAGAACGTCAAGAGCCTCCAGTTTAATACTCACGATAACATAGATTAGTGATGTTCTATTTTTGTTTACCATTTGTATCCAACCCTTGAGCTGCAGGGATAAGTATGAGGATCAAAGGCAATAAAATACTAACGTAGCGAGTGGAAATATTTCCTAGATGATTAAATCCTCTTTAGTGACTAGTATCTTTTTTTCACTAATGGATTTCACAAAGTATGATATACTCTAGATAGTTATTCGGGATTTCTCAGACCTTTTAATGTTTTGAGGCAAACGGTGAATGCTTTTGAAACGAATAACCGTTTTTGGTGTATCCAATAACATGTATATGCAGACATTTAGTAAATGATTTCACAAAATGGATGTTTGTGGATAACCGCAAATCAACTACGTTACAATAAACTGGTAAGCAAAAGGAGTAAATAATGATTCTGCATATTTTATAATAATGTTAATGACAGGAGTGATCAATTATTCGATTGTTTCGGCGCAGTTATGAAAAATATAAATTTGGTTTATTAGTAATTTTGTGGCTTGGGTTTTAAATTAAAAGTATAACCTTTTATGTATCATATCCGTTTGTATATGTTATGTACACTGATGAAGTACACCTTAGGATTCTTCAATATTAGTTTGAAAAATTTCATAAGAAATCCTTTGGTACCTGCACAAGAATTCTTCTAAAAGGGAAAGGAACTCCTCGATAAATATTTAAGGTTTGAAATAATGATTATTTATATATCCTTGAATGACAATGTGATGTCTCAAATTTTATTTGTCACTTTTAAAAATCACATTTGTGAATGAAGTCTAAGTACAAGATTGTGTTAGAAAGAAAACTAACCATTGCTACTACTGTCAATAACAATTACGTCATCATCACTAACAAAAGTGCTACAACACCAACGACTGCTTCTACTGCTGCCACTTCTACTACTACTACTACTACTACTACTACTACCACCACCACTACTACTACTCTTGTTCCGAGTGGCAGAGTGATCTAAAGCGATCTCCGTTACGGATCACTGTCATCTCACCTCTGTCAGCGTGGGTTCGAGTCTAAGATTCGGCGAATGTGGATATGAGAGAAAGCTTGCCAGTAGCTTCTCGTGGGTCGGTGGTTCTTTCCGCAGATTTCCTGGGATCTTCCTCCACCATTAATACTGGCCGCCATGAATAGCCTGTCATGAGCTGAAAAATGGCGTTAAACTGCAACTCCAACTCCAATAACAACAACTACTACTACTCTTGTTACAGTTGCAACGACGATGTTTAGTGACTAGAACCAGGCGACATATCTTCTTTAGACTCTGTCCTTTCATCACTGTTTATTATTATTATTATTATTATTATTATTATTATTATTATTATTATTATTATTATTATTATTATTATTATTATTATTATCATTATTATTATTATTATTATTATTATTATTATTATTATTATTATTATTATTATTATTATTATTATTATTATTATTAAAACTATGTGAATCCACTGATGCTAATGGTGATAATGAAAATGGAACAGTACATTCCTTATTACTGACTCTGATCTGCACTGTTTGACTATGATAACAAATATTTACTACTTACTGTAAAATCTCTACATCCGAACCAATGAACATATGTCTTTCGATTCTGGCCACCAAAATCACCGCCCGTCTCTATTTAACTAATTCGATGATTATTTTGAAGCATGATGTATATTGTGTTTCTTCTGATGAACATAACCGAATAAAAGCTGCGAGCAAACGAGAAGAGAGTATTCAAAGGTCGCGAAAATTCTGACTAAAACTTAATTAGTCAACATGTTCTGATGCTTAATGACGTCACGACCAGGTATGTGCATCCATAATTCCTCACTACCGTATATAGCGATGTACGAGTCTCTCCAATGTGCACAAAAAAATCTTTACGTTCTAAAGTATGTGTGCAAAAAGTTTGAAACCTATAGTTGCAAGAATATTCCAATAAGGTATACCTAGGAACAAAACACTATTCTGTTAAATTCGTTTGATTTTATTCCTTAAGGTTACCCTATATCGCTTGGTAAATTACAGTTCATGGTGAGAAAGCTTGCCAGTAGCTTCTCGTGGGTCGGTGGTTCTTTCCGGTGATTTCCCGGTTTCTTCCTCCACCATTAATACTGGCCGCCATGAATAGCCTATCGTGTGCTGAAAAATGGCGTTAAGCCCAACAACAACAACAACAACAACAGTTCATGGTGATCATCTATCTATCTATCTATCTATCTATCTATCTATCTATCTATCTATCTATCTATCTATCTATCTATCTATCTATCTATCTATCTATCTATCTATCTATCTATCTATCTATCTATCTATCTATCTATCTATCTATCTATCATTTTTTCCCTGTATTTTTGACACGACACATGTAAAGTAAGGAAACAGTCACATCATATGAAAGGAAGAAAATTCAGCGATATATGTAGAAAAAGGCATTATTCATAGTAATACAAAAACGCAGCATACAAAAATGTTAAAATGACAGTGCAGTAAATTGTTTTTGGCATGGTGTGTTTACAGGTGAGTTGTTTTGTCATAAAGTCATATTTTTATTGAAGAAACATTTGATACCATTTATTGGAGTATCCATTGTTAATCTTATTTTTAAATGTATGTCGTCGGATAGAATATTTATTTTGATAGTTATGGTACTGTTTACATCACACTATGGTACACTACTCATTCGACGTGTAGAGTTACTGTCACAGACTATCGACATTGACAGATGGGACTTTGTGGAGAGCCCTACTAAAATCCTGAATCCGCGTAAAATATTTGCTGCAGGATACGGAAATACGAGTGTATAAATTGTTGGTCGAGCATGAAGGTTTCGAATTAATAAAGTCATAGTTTAAGGCAGTAAAGGAATTTTTTTCATTTCAAAAGCCGAAAATGTTAAAGTAGGCGATATATTAACGTGTCTCTTACGTAATATTCAAGACATATAAGTAACCATTCTAGCATTGATCTCAGATTAGCCTTTACCTCCATAGCTCGTCCAACCATCACAATGAAAAATCGCAGCGCTAATCCCGACTGATTTGTCCAATCGAGGTCTCTCTACTGACTGCTCGTCATTTGACTTTAGTATCATCTCGTACTGCACAGAATCGTCTTGATCTTGTTTTTCAGATACACTCACAGACGCAAATTTAATGAGAAATATATAAACTTTTTACAAAAGGATATTTAAAAAATCATAATGGCGCAAATTCAGAACGGTTTCCCAACGGTTTGGGCTAACCGAGCTCTTTGCCCGAGTGGGGTGGGGGGGGTGTGTGGGTGTGTGGGTGTGGGTGGGGGTGGGGGAAACAACTTACTTATACAAAAACAAACACTGGAGACAAAATATACGAAAAAATCTTGTCTCCTACATTTTAGAATCAGTAGGGGGCAATTTACAACAAGAAATATAAAAATACACTCTTAGGACACCCCAAGTTGAATTGCCCACCGCCATCGACATACCTCAGTACCTGAGTCTGTCTGGTAAGTAACTGATATATATCTCTAGCAGTTAATCATGCATACTCCCCTTTTAAAATGCAGTTGATGAAGGTGTATGTAATGTAATAATTAGTGTCTTATTCATGTGCTTCTAAATCTAGAGAAAAGCAATATTCGTGCCTTAGATTAATACTATAACCAGTTTCATAAAAGAGACCAAGACAAGTTTGATATCTCCTTACAGTTTTATGAACGGACCATGACAAGTTTGATATCTCCTTACAGTTTTATGAACAGACCATGACAAGGTTACGATTTTCTAACAGTTTCTAATTTGTTTGGTATCAAAGAATGACAGAACTACATTTTTAAATTTTTAAAATTAATATCTTCATTTTAAGAGCAGAGGAATGCATTTTAATTTAAGAAACTCTATCACGTCATTAGCTAATTAAAAAGAAGCCGTTTCTATACCATACTTTTAATATATGAATCTATTACGTTAGAACACGTGTATAACAAAGATATAGCAGCAGCTGATAAGGGGCTAACTAAAAACGGAAAGAAAGAAAGAAAAAAACTATTAATATTTTCCTTCCTGTTTCAAATAAATTAAATTTAAAAAAAAATTGTTAAATTTTTACATAAATAGTTAATTTGGTATGTATAAAGATCCTAACATGACTCAAATAAAGTTCTTTTTATCCAGGTTAGTTTTAAAAGAGTAGAATCAAGTATCGATAAAGAAATGACATAATACACGATTTCTTGCAATTTCATCTTCCGCCAGTGATATTTACCGTATATACCTGCTAGCTATTGCAATACTTTTGGGTTAAACCATGAATTTAGTCTCAAAACAAGTCACAAGACAAACAATTTGTAGCAAAAGACTCGAAAATAAAATGACTTTAAAATTTATTATAATCAGTTGCACTGTTCTAATGAGTTCTTGGCCAGTACAATATATGTGACAAAAAATAAAATACACACAATAGACATCGACTAAATTGTCCTCTACTTTTCTTGGCAAAGGGAATCCATTTGAATTTGCGCATTATCTTTCCATAATATCATGTATCAGCAGAAAAAGAAAACTTGCAAAGGAATTCACAACATAACAAGGAAATGTTATAATGTTATAATATATATAATGTGATATCAATGATGCATCTATCTGTGCTTATTTCGAAAGGTAGGTGTATTTTATAGATTGAAATGCATACAAATAAGACACTTATTTTATTAAGTTACCTACACCTGCATGAATTACGTTTCGCAAGGGAACTGATTGGATAAATAGATGAGGATATATGGTAGTCAGTACCAGATAGATCCGACAGGATGTTGACAACAAATTGCATATGTACCGTCATTTGGCATGAATATAAATTATCTTTCAGACAGAAAATGAGGTGGGAAGACAACACGAAGGAGTAGACAGGAATAGGATTTGGGGATTTCCAAGTGCAGAAGAGAACAGGAAAAGATGGAGAGAATTGTGGTGCCTCAACGGTCTCTTGAATTAAAGGATTGATGATGATGATGATGATGATGATGATGATGATGATGATGATGATGATGATGATACCGATGACGATGATATTTTATCCAAATTATTGGGGTCTGTCCTAAGAGTAAATACAAAGTTGTGCAAATATAATAAACGAGCGCGTTTTGTGTCTATCACATAGCGAACTGGTATTGTTATTGAGTGGGGAATAAAGGACAGAAACACAGTATGGCCAGAGATTAGCGCCATGTACATGGTTTTGCTAAGGAATTATGACCCGGTATATTAATGCAAAGAGGTTCAGAATAGAAAAATGTATATATAATTGTGTCGGGATATTGGACAGGAACTACTACTACTACTACTACTACTACTACTACTACTACTACTACTACTACTACTACTACTGCTACTACTACTACTACTACTACTACTACTAACAACAACAACAACAATAACAATAATAATAATAATAATAATAATAATAATAATAATAATAATAATAATAATAATAATAATAATAATAATAAAAATAATAATAATAGAAACAATGACAAGAATAAAATAAAAAAATGCAAAACCCTAAATATTAGCGCCAAATTTACATCGGTGAAAAATTCAAAACTGGTTGTAATTTTGATAATACTGCGACAAAAGATTAGATTTCTTTTCAATCTAGGCCAAATTCCTGATGCATTTTCAATTTGTGTATCGTTCCGGACACAAAGCTAGATTCAATCGGTAATATTACTAGGGGCTGAATGTTGATTCGAGTTGGCATGGTTGGCGACAGTCGCATTGATTCTTTTGCGTACGTAGCTTTGTGATCCAATAATACATAGAAAATCAAAAAAGAGGAACACATATCGAAGAAAGTTACGTAAAATAGCCTTTGTTGTTTCTGTACTAGCATGTTAGAACTTGAAATCAAGTTAGATAATGAATAAGTGCTAAAGAAAGTTGAGTGTCTTTCATAAACATGACATCGTACTTTTAACCCGTAAATTACGTCGGATATATATTACATGTAGAGCTTACGTTCAACAATTACGGTGTTAATAACTGTACGATCAACGCTGATTAACTCCGAATGCATCCCCCCTCTCCATGTCTCTTGACAAGTCAGTCCGTCAAAATCACTTAGGGACTTAGGAATTCAAAGTCTGAAGTTTCCTTTTGAGCTGTGATATTTTTCCCCAAGACAAGTTGTTTTCAGTCAATTGTAATTTATAATATATTTGTCTTTGGGCAAATTTAATAAGAGAAAACATTTTTTCTTCAAGTTACTTAAGAGTCTGAGTTTATTTTTTCTCCAGAAGCTTTTCCGTAAATAAAATGGCCCAACCCTGGCAACCTGACATTTTCTTCCATATTAGACTACCAAAATTGACAATATTTTAACAAGGCGCACTAAAGCGAAATCAGCTTATAAATTACAATATAGATACTGAAAGAAAGCATGATTTGCACTCTGTTTATGTATGTATTTATGTGTAACATTATCTTAGGATTCAACAAATTTATTTCAACTTCCAACTACAATTTAAACTTCATGGTAAATCTGCCGGTATACCACAAATATTTTTGCTTATGATATCATTCGGGAACTATCTATAAGCGTGAAAACTATTGTTCAGCTGAAAAGTGAATGTAGGCTTTTTGATTATTGTACTAACTATTCCTTAGTCCTTATTTCTCTTTTCTGTGTTCATCCTTTAATGTTTATATAACCATACACATTCATTTATGATGTAAACGTAACTTCTTTCTCTATTATGTTGCTCTCAAGCGACTTGAGAGTAAATATAAACACTTGTTATTCCCGATAGTCGCAGAGAATAACAAAACTAGCTGACACTCCGTACGTAAACAGGACCACCTGATTCAGATGACTAATTGAAATTAAAAACAAATAATGCAGCTGTCAGCAGCAGTAGTTAACACCTCACCTTCAGGCCAATAAAAGAATTTGAGAGAAAAGCCCCCCCCCCCGCTTTCGAATCTGAGCAAACACAATGGTGGGTAGTTTTGTAGGACTTGGTTTGTTGTGTTCACTAATAATTAGTTCTACCTTCAGAATTAATAAATACTACTCCGAACCCGGATACAAATCAATTTTGGCGCCTTTAGCTGACCAAAGTAACCTAAAATATGGGATCAATTACGCATGCATATATGTGAATCTGTCTACCTTTTAATACATCTCTCTCTCTCTCTCTCTACACACACACACACACACACACACATATATATATATATATATATATATATATATATATATATATATATATATATATATATATATATATATATATATATATATATATGTATATATATATATACTGTATATGTGTGTGTATGTGTGTGTGTTTCAGAGCTTTGTTCGTACTTTTCTCCACAAATTTATGCAGGTTTGTATGTTTTTCATGAATGTCTTGATGTGTTTATGTACGGACATTTCCTTACTTTAATTGAATATCTATTTCAGTGCTTTGTTCGTACTTTTCTACGCAAATATATAAACCCTTGTATGTTTTTGTATAAATGTCTTGATGTGTGTATATAAGGACATTTACTTTGAATATATTTCAAATAATTGTTCTACATTGTAGATAACAATTAAGGGGAAATTAAAGACGGTTTTATCTTATATCTTGCAATATGCTTGCCTATCTATCTATAATTATCAATGTATCACACATATTCGTGAGTCAGAAAATCTTCCGAATCTTCCAAAATTGGTTATTGACCCAACTGAAGACAGTCGAGGAGAAGGAAGCTTTCTGTAAATGGTCCCATGTTTTTGGACCCTTTTGACGTTTCAGAAGACTTGCTGAAATATTTTCTGTCGTTTTTATGTATACATTATTGGCCGTTGATATGGAAGATTTGGATGTTTGTCTCGAGTAATAGATTTTAGACCCATTGAAGGATGCTTCTAATGTTGCTAAAGCTTGTAGATTGGTGTTCTAAAATAATTTAACGCCTGACAATACCCTTATTATGCCGACTAATACTTACCAATCATCGAGCCTTCGGTATTCTGCCTCATAGTTTCGTTTGTTACATTACATGTGTCAGTCTGAAGACAAATGCATGCAAGGAAAAACAAAACAGAATAAAACGAAGATATATCCTTACAACTCAGATGATTACAACGTGGAAAGCTCATTGATCGTATACGAATTATATTTCTGCTTAAGGTGTTGATGTCATACGTGATACCATGATCGAGAACTGAAAAATCTGTATATTGGGTTGATCATGCAAGATAACTAATTAAACTTGTTACATGGCCAGAGTTTGGAGGATCAATCTTACCTTGTGCTAGAAATCTGTGAACACGATTTCCACTATTTTGACTATTAAAAATAAGCACATAATGTCAATACATCTTCGAAGACTACGATGCTGTGGACATATAAACTTTCAATGTTTAAGACAGTTTCTTTAGAAGACGGATAATCGCTTGTTATTTGAGACAATTGAATCCCCAGGAGAACAAATAAGAAATATCGACATGTGTTCCATCTACTCTAGGATCTTTCAAATAGTCGCTATATCCAATAGGTGATCATGAAATTCCTTTTATAAGGACGACAACATAAGTAGTCTCCCCTTATCTATGCTTACTGCAGACCCAACAACAAAATTGACGTTTCGTAGATCGCAAAGAATGTTTAATTGCTTATATTAACAAGGTCATTATCCAGTAATGATCTGTGCTATGCTGATGGTTACAAATCTGAGCGATGGGATCTCACTGCCATTTGTGGTGGTATTGTTTTCATTTGATTAGATATCGCAGTGAGCGGGATGAGTCGGATTGCCATTTCCACATTATCTATGAACTTTAATGAAATAAGACTAAACGGGAAGTTCATAGTTTGCATTGGCCGTCATTAATGAATGAAAACCCGTTTCTAGGTAATATTTGTAAAAATCTGCTTGGCAAATCTGCTTCATTGGTCACCTCTATCTGCGTCACCATCTCATAATTTGGTTGCCAAAGTTATTTTTGGTATTTTTTAATCTTACACACTTAATCAGAGGGACTACATGTTTTAAGAATAATCTAAGTCAATCTCATGTTGCTCTAACAGATAAAAAAATCAATGTATAAATTTCTTGAAATCGTCTATTGCAACTATGTATTTTCATAATATGGTTATTACGTAACCAAGAGTGGATTTTGAAGCCAACTTAAAAGGTTTAGAGAAGATTAAAAGATATTTATATAATAAATTTGTGAATGATTTACAGAGTACTCCAAGTTTTTTTATCCACACTTAATGACTGAGAATGTTTCCACTCTGACAATGAAAACTTCATAAACGCTCAGTTGTTGATAAAAGACAAACATGCTCTAAAACAACATACATAACCACGTTGAAAACATTACCTTGTATAAATTATTGTTGTTGGTTTGAGATTTAACATCATTTCTCAACGCAGGATATGCTATACATAGCGGTCTATATATAGGGTGGAGGAAGAGCAGAGACATGCCCCGGTTTTAACCACCAACCCATTGGAAACTACTGGCAAGCTTTTTCACGTACCTACATTTTGGACGAGCACAAGACTCGAATCCACGCAAAAGGAAGTGAAATGGCAGCGATCGGAAAAAATGAAAGCTTAGACCACTTAGCCCCACCTTGAATAAATAGAGAAAAAAGGCAAATTGTATATGCAGAGGAAGTGTAGAGGGGAATTGATGGTCCTAACATTTTGTCAGCAGCCATTGGTAGCTCAAAATGATAACACATTTTCTGACAAAAATAGGTTTTGGGGTCGAGGTGTCTGAGCTAGGATGCATCAATCCTCTCTACTACTATGTACTTATTGATCAACATATTATATTTTAAAGATTTAATTCGATCAAAGCAGCGTCAGTATATACTGGTATAAAACCTAAAATAATAAGCGATTACATTAAAAAAGTGTGTTATCATACATCGCCGAAATATGGGTCGGTATGGCTTTTCGCGACTGAAAATGATATGAGAATAGCGGGATGGGCAGATGATGTGATGACATTTATTGACAATATGGTCGATATATTATTTGATTTAGCCACACAAAATTAAACATCTATTATTTATTAAAACCATTTTCGTATTTGCTGATCTCATAGTCAGAATATCTCTTAACATACTATCAATAATGCGGAATTCGCGTATTAAATCGTCATATTTTATACCACGCAAGTAAGATCGAATTTGATTAAATAATTTTTTATAAGTCATACTTGCTGCTTTGCAAGCAATTTTTATTCGCAAGTCAAGGTTCAACTTTTTTACACGCTGCTGTAAGAGAAACAACGACACCATATATTATTAACAAAAACGGATTTAATTATGTGCCACTTACAATTATGACAGAGCCAGTCATTAGTAGCGGTAGATATGATATCACTCGCAGCATTTTTTCATAGTATTTGTAACATTTTTTGATGCACCAAAGAGTTTTATGATAGTATCTGTAATTTTGCATTAGAGCGTCAATATCTTGTTTCAGAATGTTTTCTGAAATATTAAAATCGATGATATTGTTTTCATTATATAATATTTGTTTACATATTTTATAACATCATTTAAATAAATAATTCTGGAGTTTCAGCTACAAACTCAATACACCACCAGTAAGTAGCTGCGATTAACTTTTTATTATCCGCTATCAGCATAAACGTTTCCTCAATATCGTTGTATAACACAATAGACACTGTTCCAGGAAAATCATCGGTTGAATAACGCCATTGGAATGTTGTAAATATACTAATTTTTGCACTACTAAACACAGACAATCTATATAAACCAGTGATCTCTGTGGTATGTTTAAGAATGTTATTTTGCTGCGACCATGTAGCTTTTTCTGATGCGACTGTGTACACAATATTTTTAATTTGTTTGTGAGGAATTTTAATAAAATTAGTTTTTTGAAAATGTTAATAATGCCACTAATGATATCGATAAGTCTTGTGTTAATGTCAGCGAGATTAATAATAACAGTTTGTGGACTTCCCAAAAATTCATTTGTGGTTCTTTTTATATTTCTACAAAAATTTAGAAACGTCTGTACGTGATTAGAAAGCTCAGTTCTAAAAGCGGCAAGTCCATCATTGATTGTTGTTAACGAAGTCGTTTTTGAAATTTTCTTATCATCGACATATTTTTTAGTTGCAGCATCGAAATGGTGTTCTAATATAACTAATACCATTATTCATATTGAGAAATGCAAACATGACACCACCGCGCACTGATACGTACTTGGATCCTTGATCGTCGACGTATTTTTGTATTTGTTGCTACATCTGTATCTGCGGTTGGACTACTGAGATATGTAATTTTTTCCTGATATTATTATGTCACCACTAATTACATCGCCATCTTTCTTAACATAATCGTTAACGGACTTACCCGAACATTGTATTTTACCTTGTTCAGAAGAAGTAGCTATATTATTAACAACCGCGGTGGGAATACGTACAAGTACATCTGATAGTTATATATTACTCGTTTTTAATTGTCCTTCTTTATCTTGAAAAATAACAATTTAGTTTTGATCAACATTTGTGATATTTAGTAAATTAGTAATTTCATTTTTGAGCTGATCAAGATTTGCGTATTTAGATAAGTCAGCTTGCTGAGCAGACGCTGAATCTCCTACTAATGTTCTAAATTTTGAATAAAATTTCATTATTTACTTACTATTTGACATAATTATATACCATACTAGTAATTGCAAAATCGTCGATAATACACTTTGATACAGAACATTTGGTGAAACATAGACATAACAATGAGCTTCTAGATTGTCATTATCTTATTGTTGGTAGAACTGGATCGGGCAAAACAATTGCTAATGAATTTACTTTTAGGAGATAATTTTAACTACGATCGCGTTTATATTTATACAATTAATCCACAACAGGATAAGTACGAGCTACTTAAAATTATAATAACAAACTTCGTGACGACCTGAATCTGGCGAGAACCATTTTATTATCAAACAACCGGAAGAACTTGTTCCAGTTAATCAACTCGAAATAGTTGTTTTTAATGATATTTCACTAAACAACGAGGAAATGATTAAAATCAGATCGTATTTTTCATTGTCGCGAAATAAGAAATATAATTATATTTATCTCGCTCAAGAATATTCTAATGTCGACAGATTTATTAGGTGAAATACTGGATGTTTTATATTATTTCCTGGACTTGATAATATTGATGTTAGAAATATCGCGAACGAACAATGCGGCGACGTAACAAAAGATAAATTTATTAAACTGTACCGTCAAGCAATGGCAAATAGATATGATTTCTTTTTATTCGATAAGTTAACGAACGATAAAAGTAAAATGTTTCGATGTTGTATTGAAAACTATCTACAATAATATTTTATAGAAAATAATATAATGTAAAACAAGCAAAATATAGAAAACATATCGAAGTTCTAAAACAACTTGCACAGTCTCAGGCAAAATTTAAACAGATAGTACAGCAAGCACGACGTGGCCAAGTTGTTGCAGGAGAAACAGCAGCTAAAATTCTCAAACCAGTTACTGAGGCTTTACTTGGAAAACACCCCAAAACTAAACCACTATCAGAAGGAGTTACAAATTACAAGAAAAAGGTTTACTCGAGCTACTTAAAGAACAACAAGTAGCGGCTATGGGAAAAATTATTGAAAGATCTGATGCAGAATAAATAAGATTAGCTGAGGCACTTGCAGCAAATATAGCTGATCCTTCTGCGAGGCAAGCTGCAATAGATAGGCTTATAAATAATCCGCTGCAACTTGAACAAAGTTTAGCTAAATTAACAACACAGGAAAATAAAAATATTATGAAAAATTTATCAGGAAAAATAAAAGATATTAAAGAGCAGCAAAAAAGAGTTGGAGAGCTTACTGTAAGGTTTATGGAGGTCGGAGAGCAGAGACAATGGTTTATAAAACAAGTAAATAATGCGATCGAAGATCATGAGTATGATGAATTTTTGGAGAAAGAAAATATAAAAGATATTGATAATATAAGTAGGTGGACCAAGGGAGAATATGAAGCATTAATTGATAAATTAAATGAAATAATAAGAGACGGAGCTGCTGATAAAGATGAGTTAAAACACAGCCATAAAAACTGATCATATGCTTCCACTTTATGATAGACTAAGATATGGTGTTGTTGCTTCAGAGTTTAAAAAAGCAGCAGAAAACAGCACACCAAAAGCTTTTGGTATGAGTTGGGAGTTTAAAAGGAAATTTCTTACTCACAATATACAGAAGGCTCGTGTAAATAATATAGAGGAGGAAAAAGAAAACAGGAACTGGAGTCAGAATGTTCGCATCAGTTAGTGAAATGATTGGCAGATTCATGCTGTTGAGATCATCAAAAGAAGCAGGAAATTTTGGTGCTAAAATCGACAATGAAATCATCGACATACGTGATAATTTGAGATCGAGAAATTTATTAGCAACTGACAAATACGATACTTTGCGCAGCGACTTAATCGCGGCGACTGTTATAAAAATATAATAATAAATGTCAGCAAAATTATTACTCGACTCCAGAAAATCTGATAGAGGTAGCGCAAATTTTTCAGTAAACTATATTCCGCCAATAGAACTAGATCGTGAAAAACAATATGAAATTGGATTAATTTTATGCACTTGTTGGAATGCCATGGCAAATGTTAAGACTGGAGTAATTGATGAATTTACATTTGCTGTTACTTATCCAACTCTTTCATCAACTCCTTCAACAACTTCAAGGTATATAGAATATAAATTTATACATTTTATATTCCACAAGGAGCTTACAACATTACTGATCTAAATAAAACAATAAAAGAACAGCGAGTAAAGGATTTGCAGAAAATTATGAGCTGGCACCAAATTATAATACATTACGCGCTAGAATAACATAAAATATATGATCGTTAATTTTTCATCACACAAAATTATTGCATCATTGATAGGATTTAAATATAACTTATATACTTCTTTTGAAGAAACTCGTACGTTTGGTGGTGAATTTTCAGTATATATAAGTGAGGTTAACACAATATTAGTAAATTTCTCAATTGCATCAGGTTTTTATTCAGCCAAGGCAGCAAAGGTCAGACTATATATAGTATATGCTATATACTATATACAGTTTTTCACCAGAAATTCCACCAGAGTCTCTCATGCAAATTAGTCCGCGTCATATTATTTATTATCCGCTAACGTAATCAAATGTAATCTATCTTTAATCCAGAAAACATTTGTCTCGAAAACACCACCTTGGCTCATTAAGCAACCCCAAGTGAATTTTACGTTACACGATCAGAAAAAATCTGAGACAAACCCTATCCTATTCTTGAATTCTTATCATGATCTACTCAATGAATTTACACATTATGCTAGATTTTATACTGATGGATTAAAGGTTGCTGATAAGGCTGCTGCAGCCTTCGTCTGTGGCAAACACATAACCAAAGAGCGTTTGCCAAATGATGCATCCATATTTTCAGCGGAAATCAGAGCAATAGACCTTGCTCTGACATTTATCGAAACTAAACATATTCTAAATAGTATTATCTTCTGTGACTCATTATCAGTGCTTCAGGCGCTACACAATATCAAACTAGATAATCCACTATTGGTGAATGTTTTGATCAAAAACTGAGCTTAGTGCCTCATGCAATATAGTATACTGTTGGCTACCTAGCCATATTGGTATTAGAGGTAACGAAGAAGCAGACCGGGCTGCTAAGATGGCCCTATCTTTAGAACCATCGGATTTTAAATTACCATATTCTGAATTTAGTCCTTGTATCAAAAAGTATCTACGTCAAAAGTGGCAGGTATCATGGGATGATGCAATCAATAACAAACTTCATGCCATCAAACCAATCTTGGGAGAATGGACTCCTTCCTACAGAACTATTCGTAGGGAGGAGGTTGTCATTGCAAGAATCAGAATCGGTCATACATACATTACCCACTCACACATACTAAAAGGTGAAGATCCACCAGAGTGCGTTCCTTGCAATGTACCATTTACTGTTGAACACTTTATGACCACGTGTTCCGACCTGCAACCTACGCGTGATAAATACTATAATGTACACGACATGCAGGAACTTTTTGATACTATTCAAATCACTAGTATTTTAGATTTCCTAAAGGAAGTAAATCTTTATTTTTAACTGTAACTTTTTATGACCTTACCCAAACTAATTTTTAACTAATACAAATACCAACTATTATTTACATCTTTTCATCAAGATACATCATTTACATCTCCCGTTGATCGGGAACCAATATCTTTAACTGTTACCAACATTTACCATTTTATATTTATCTACTATGGATTTTTTACTATATCGCTGGTCAATATTGAACCTTTTTACAAATATGACCTACTATATGGCGCTAAATAGCCTAAAAGTGCTGGTGCGCCGTTAAAATTTCAATCAATCAATCAATCAATCCGCTAAACGTCGCAAATCAAATAATAGAAGTAAATATGCAACTGACAGACCAATCTGGACCACAGTTAGATTTAAATAATGAAGTTGTTACTTATTACGTGCACCTACGCGTTGCGTAGGCGACAACACTAAACATATAATTTTTGAAAGATTTGACAATAACATTATACAACCTCAGATATATAATGAAACAGAACAGTTTACAGAATAAAAAGAGTAGGAGGATTTTTCAGAAATATATTTACTAAAATTTTTGAAAATGTTCCAGGATTAGCTCGTAAAGTTGTCGGATTATGACAGCGCCTTCCGCACCTATTCCACTTGCTGAAATTGCTGTTGAAGCAGAAGTAACTCTTATACATAATGGCTAGTGTTTATTTAGAAGTGCTCGATATCTGCTGGCCAATCAAACTGTCGAAGATATTTTAAATTACTTACAAGTTGCAAGTACAGCCGTAAATGTTATTTTGTTTTCCGATGATTTCTCCAAGGCAACTGCAACTAATATGATATGGTTTAAAGATACTGGACGTAGTATAGCAGAATCAAGAGAATTTATTCACAAAGGTCTTTTAATACATGGAGCTGATGCTGATGCAGATGTTGTAATCGTAAACAAATTTCTTATCGCTAATAATGATGCTTTAGGTAATGTCGTAACAGCTTCAGCTGCTAATGCAGACGCCGTCAGAGTTTCTCTTACCGCTGCTTGTGATAATCTTGGTATAACAGCACCAGATGCAGCTTCAGACGGCATTGCAATGTTAAATTTAGTTATTAACACAATTGACCCTCGACGCAGACGCTATAATGAGGGTTATGCAAAGAGAAAAGCACTTGCTGCAGTATCACGTCAAATACAATGATGCTGCCGTTAAATACAATATTTGGCTTTTGCAGAGACTATAATAAAGTATTTCGTGGAGTTAAACATACGCTAATATTAGATCGAGCAGAACCACATGATTGCCTGTTCCGATTTGGTGGTGCTAATGTGCAATTTGTCATAAACAAACTTGCGCTATGGATGTCACGAATAACTCCGTCAGTCGCTAAAATGTTAGAGGTAGATTGCATGATGGAAAAACGCACCAATAAAATTCATTGTCAGCATTTTTTGTATTCCAGCAACAAGCTCGATGTGGAAGCCAACTACAAAATAATGGAGTATTTGATAACGCTGATATCAGACGAATATACGCCAGAATAATTTCAAAGCAATACCCAGAGCGAGCGATCGAATGCAATATTGCGGATAACGACAATAAAAACTATACTAGACCGTACATGTATTTACTCTACTCAATGCAGAAATATCAAGATACTCGAATATCATTAGAGGAATTTCGTACACAGCTGATACTGCGATTGCTTGGACGCTCGAAGCCGCTTAGGTTATTATTGCATAATGTTCATTAAGCAGATGACCAAAAATCCAGATTTTTAAATTTTTTTTTTGCAGTTTGACAAACTATCTGCTCACGCTAATGATGAGATCGCGATTAATTTTATCTAAACTTTCAAATATAACAATGTCAACATATTGTATTAAGTGTAAAACTAAAACAGAAAATATGGACGAAAAACGGAAAAGACAAAGAATAATAGAATAATGCTGAAAAGTATTTGCGCAATTAATGGAAAAAGAAAAAGTATGTTTTTTATCAGCAGCAAAGTCCGGCGCGGGTTGTCTTGACATTATTTTATTAGACGAATGAAAAAATACTTATGTTTTATTTTTTTGAAAATATTTCTTATTTCTTGAGGGTCAAATCCACAGGGTTTTTCAATATGAATTTGATCATCTTTTAGTATTTTTCACACAAAATTATATATTTTTTTTGTTGCACACTGCTTGATTATGCTCGATCTTGCTTAATTTTGTACGAAAAATACTAAAAAATAATAAATTTTATATTGAAAAAAAAACCTGGGGTCTTGACTCATAAAACTAGAAATTTGACTAAAAATCGCCAGAATTTGACCAAAAACCAAATAAATTTATCAATTATAAATAAATAATGACGTGCAACTGCGACTCTGATAGACATTTATGTGTCGAACAAAATAAAATGTTTACATATTGCCAGAAATGCAATAACAGAGAAATAATTGAAATGGGAATCGATATCCATAAATTAATTGGCAAACTGCCGAAACCAAAAGGCGGATGGACATTGCCATGTCATAAATATACTGGCTTGTGGAAACCGCTTGAGGAGCTTCTTGACGAAAATGACAATCCGCTGCCAAAACATGAGCCTTACAATCAGGTTGATGCAATAGCCATGCCTAATGATATTTGCTACAGAGATATTGATCTTGCTAGTGGTGAAACAACACTCAGGTGCGACAAAGTAATATTAGACAAACTTCGCAAAATGAAAGCAGAATATACACGAGAGCGTGTCGACAGACGGTTGGTACAGGGTTTTATTGGAGAAAAATATAAACTGGGACTAGGGAGAGACTTATATGATGACCCAGCGACAACATCGCTTGCAGTCGAACTACACAGAACTAAAAAATAAATTTCCGCTACGGAAGGTCGTAACAGGTGATGTTGATAATAATTGGGCCATAGATTTAGTTCATATGTCAAATCTAGCTCAATTTAACGTTGGTGCTGATGGCCCTCCACGGAGATATCTTTTTAATGTTGTCGATGTTTTTAGCAAATATGCTTTTAGCGAACCAGTTTCGGATAAAACGGTGAACCTAATGACTGACGCGCTAAAGCAATTAATAACAACAACAGAAAGAAAACCAAACAAAATCTGGACCGATCACGGAGCAGAGTTTTTTATCAAAAAGTTTGAGCAGTTTTTGGAACAAAATAACATTAAAAATACGTTACGGGAAATGAGGGAAAAAGCCTCATTGTTGAACGATTTAATCGTACGTTTAACGAAAAAATTCATAAATATTTGACGAAAAAACCCCCACGAATAATTACATAGACAACTTACAAAATATCTTTGACGAATATAATAACACGAAGCACGCAACCCTTTTGCATGGCAAAAGGAAAATGTCACCATATGACGGGCTAGTAAATCCAATACTAGCAAACGAAAACATGTACCGCAGACATAAATTTAGAGTTTGCGATAAAGTAAGAATTTCTTTGACTAAGAAATCGTTTGAAAAGGGATTTACTCCTAACTGGAGCGGAGAAGTATTTGTTGTTGATAAAGTACTTATAACAATACCAGTTACATACTCTCTGTAAGACTTATTAGGTGAACCTATAACTGGCAGTTTTTACGAACTTCAAAAACAGTGCAAGATATATTTGTTAACAAAAAAAGTTAATAGAAAGCGCGGCAACAAAAGTTTAGTTAAATGGCGCGGATATAGCGATAAATTTAATAGTTGGGTACCAACTAAGTCGATTGCATCGACTGCGATTGCATCCAATGAATAATATTATGATAAATGTGCTAGTATCTTTTGACTTCTGACCTACACTTTACTGGTTTACATAAATAAATTAAGTGCAATTCTCGCATCATCGACTGACATTAAATTAAATATTTTAACAAATATAAAATCATATTTTATGTTGCTTTGTTGTCTCGGTACTTTTACGTTAAGAAATGCTCTTATAAGTTGCCAAAAAATTCTATGCTCAGCAACGCTAAAATTTAATCTTAATATTTTTTTTGCCATGTGGTACTTAACATTATATCGACCAGTTGTAGGTCTACTTAAATGTTTCTTGCTAACAACAACAACATCTTCGTCGTCATCGTCATAGTTATACAAAATAATGACGTTACGATTAAATCGAGATGACATAAATGGAATTTGGTCATAATTGTCTCTCCCGTAGTGATACAGAAAATATTATTAGTTATCGTATTTAAAACTAAACTGACCAAATGTAAACATGGACACTGTTGATCTCCTTTTATAATCAGCTACAAATTTTATTGAACATGGATCAATTTTATGATATTTTGCGGCAGATGTTATTGATTTAAATTTAATTTCCTCTCCAGTTTCGACGTTTATTGAGATAACTGATTTCGAATTTTTAAAATTATTACCAGCATTTTGTCTTCTACTATTTTCTTGTTGTGTTACCAAATCTAGGTTTTCCAAACGATTATAAGTTTTAATTTTGTTCATGTGGTCGATAACTAAATTATCAGATATTATTCCGTTAAAAATTTCTTACGCAAATCTATGCGATCTATAACAAAAATAAACTGTGTTTGCCCCACGTACCAATACTTGTTAATAATCAGAGTTATCTAAATTTCCTAATATATTTTTAGTTTTTTTATTTCAAATAATTCCTTTTCTTGCTTCGTATAAATAAAAAATTGGGTGAGGTTGATATTCGTTTTGTGATCCTAGATTTTCGATATTATCATCAGCAATTACGCCATTTGCTCGATACACTCGCTGTTCCTTTGGAATACCACCGAAAAACAAAGTATAAAAAAATCTTTTCTGAACATATTAATTCTATCTGCATTGTCACCCTTTACTGAAATTAACATCCCAATCGGTGTTGGTACGCCAATAGCTTTTTCAGTCGCTACGTTGTTAACAGAACCTAATGCGTTTCCAGCATATAAGTTGTATTCTGGGTGAACATGATGCGTTTCTTCCTCTTCCATTATCATTGGCAGATATCTCAAGATTTCTGTCATTCTACCAGTTTTTGGTAGAACCTAGCGTCACTTAGTTGTCTACTTGCTTCACTAATGTAGTCTTCCCTATTCATAACGACGACAGCGGAACCCTTATCCGCAGGCTTAATTATAATGTCTGTTCTGCTTTTCAGTGAGTGCAGGGCATCTGTTTCTTCTTTTGTCAAATTAGAATATTTGTTAGTATGGTTGATATGTCTGGAAGTATCGTTTTCAACCGAGTTGATAAAGGCTTCCAGATTCGGAATTGAACTTTTTGGTGTGGTCCAGTTACTTTTCTTTCTAAATGTGGGTTGGTCGAAGCTTATATTTTCCTTTGATTTGTTTGTTGGTTGCAAGGCAAAATGGGCTTTGAGTCTTAGTCGGCGGATGAACTCTTCGGTGTCATTCTTAAGCTTCCCTCTGTCGTATGTTTTTGGACGGGGACAGAAACTCAAACCTTTCGATAAAAGTTTTATTTCTGCATCAGTAAGTTCTAAATTGGAGATGTTGACTACTGTGTTAGTAACAGTTGCATTAGTGTTTGTTACAGAGTGCTTGAGATTCTTCCTTTTGCGGCGATTTTTCTTCTTACGGTTCGTTTTAGAAGAAATTTCGTCAATTGAAGTTTCTTCACAACAGTCCTTTGGTTGTAGATCATGACTTCTAAGGTTTCTATCTCTGACTTTGTATAGTTTCGAAGATAGTCTTTTTTCATCTTATTTAATTTGGAGTAAAACGTTTCAATTGTTCTTCTGTTGAGACGGAATTGAGCTGATGTTTAAATTTTTCAATGGTTGCTGATTTGGCTAGATATTGATGATTTACGTTTTTACTAAGTAGGGCTGTGAGTTTCATGGAAGCGTCGTGAGTTATTTTATTCCATCTTTTGTTGAATTTGTTTGAACTCTTGCCAATAATTTGCGGTTTCACATGAATTTGAAGATCTTTAGTGACTGTATTTGTTTCGAGGAAATGATGCAAGAAAGTGCAATGATGCTTTAGGCGAATTAAGGCATCAGTTTCATTGCGTAAAGTTTTTATTGTTTTCTGTATTTGTTGAGATATCGTCTCCATTCTAAGAGATACGGCAACAATTTAAGTATAAGAAGGAAACAATGGAACGGATACAGTAGCACGACATAAATACAAGAACTGTAAACAATCCACCCACACACTTCTTAGTCCAACTCCTGGAACTAAAATAACAAACCAAAAAGGAATCATGGCAAAATTTCTGCTCAACATTAACTCACAAAACCTACTCAAAAGAAATCTGGGACAAAATTCGAGCTGTACAAGGCAAACAGTGCAAAAAGCAATACATCAAGGTTGAAACTAAAGGCAATCAAACACCAACAGAAATACTAGCCAAGCATTTCGTACTAGCCAGCAGCAGCAGCAATCATAATCCAACTTTCCTAACTCGCAGAGCCACATTGTAAACCAATTACAAAAACACCTCTTCACCGACCAATCAGCACAAGATACATGCAACACCGACCCATTAAATGACTTATTTTCCATAAATGAATGGGATTTAGCTATTAATAATAAAAAAACAGACATCACCAGGAGAAGACGCCCTAGGCTACTCAGCATACCAAAACCTCCCTGGCAACATGAAATCCACAGCACTTGAACTTATAAATCATATTTGGACCACTGGGGAATTACCTACCAAATGGAAGCAAGCGATAGTCATACCAATACTAAAAGCAAACAAAGACCCATGCCTTCCCACATCATATCGACCCATCTCCCTTACAATCACACTCTGCAAAATCATGGAAAGTATGATAGTAAATGGGCCGAAATATCATCTTGAACGCAATCACTTACTTACTGAAAATCAAAGCGGCTTTTGTGGAAGCCGTACCACACTTGACCAGATACTTAGATTAGAAGCTGACATTAAAATGGCTTTGAACACAAAGCAAAAGCCGTGCCGACACTTAATCGCCATCTTCTTAGACTTCGAAAAAGCCTTCGATCTAGTATGGACGAATGGCCTTATCTCCAAGCCCAATCAATTCGGTATTAGGGGCCGACTCCACATTTGGATAAACCACTTCCTTAGAGAACGTACGTTCAAAGTTTAAATAGGACAGGAAACCTCTGCAGCACACGAAATGGAAAACGGTACACCCCAAGGCAGTGTAATCAGCCCCATCCTTTTTAACCTCATGGTCATTGACCTTCTAAACCAAATAAACTCACTAGTCGAGCTCTCTCAATTTGCAGACGACAGCTGTATATGGAAAGCTGGGAACCCCGAAAGCCAAAAACTAATTTCGAAAATACAAACTAGCCTTGACCGAATAACTGATTGGACGAACACATGGGGTTTTAAAATATCCACGGAAAAAACTGTGGCCATACTCTTCTCTCTACAATACAAGAGGCTACCTGAAACTCTCAAACTCTATATCCAAAATGAGTTAATTAAATTCTCACACACACAAACTTCCTAGGAACTACCCTGGACAAAAATCTCACATGGAGACAACACATTGGCTTATGAGCCCTCATTGGTTATACAACTAATTATGTGGCCTTTAAAATAATGATTGGTATCAAAAATGTTTTCCACACTCACCCCAAATACCTAATCAAGATCTCAACCTTACAAAGGGAACCTGATACCCATCAAATTCGACGAACCTTTAGGAAATAAAATGTACGCACAGTACACTAAAAAAATAAAACTTAAAAACATGATAGGAAATTTCACAACTCAGGTCTATCCGAAACGTATGTGGCATACACATGTTTGGCAAGTAGCTAGGTATCCCACCCCTACTAGACAAAGGGAAACACCTGATTATTTTCATCACAATGTTTTCTGGCAGATGGCCTGGATGTTCCCGGCAATGATCCCTGGGCATAATCACTACAAACTCAAAGAGTGGAATAACGGAAGGAAGGAGACCCCCATGATGGAGGTAAAGCGCCCCGGGCCACAAAAATCCACACAAACAGAAAAGATTAAAGATTTCATATTGCCATAAATGTGGATGTGGACCTGGGGTATGGGCGATCTTCCTAAGGATATTGCGGTGATGAGGCTCTTTCCTTTCCCTTTACTTTCTGCCCTTGCCTGGGGCTGGCATGGTTTGTTCTCTTGGACAGTTAACAATGTACAAAAGTATCAAATGTCTTAAGGTCACGTAAAGGCCCTGCTTCAGGCTAAAGCCCAGCCCAGCCCAGGGCTAGGTACCTCCCTGGATAGCAATGACACTAAAACGTGACATTCGGCTTTGGCGGTGAGCCAACCAAGGGGGTTATTAGGCCCATGCGACGGGGCCAAACAAAACTGTCCAGCACTGGGACTTGGGTGAGATCTGCCTCGGAAGGAGGGGTAGCCACTAGCCCTTTTCAGGACTTTTCAGTCATAAAGTCACCTAGAAGTGAGTACATGACTATAATAAAGAAATCATCATCATCATCCATTCGTGCCATTCAACACTGAATAGTCATCGATGGCTAGCAACTTTGTACGAATGTTGAGACTGCAGGAGGTAGTGGACACACTAGCAATGGTGGAGGAGATGCTAGTGAGAATGCAGTTTGAGGCTTATAGTCCCCATAGATTAGCATAGAAATTATCAATCTAAAGAAAATGAAAGAGATATTAAATGAGATGATTAGAATTGAAAAAGACGAAAAGGAAGATATAGAAGACAAACTGAGAATGAGGGATTGGAATGATAAAATAGAAAAGGAAGAGAAAAATGAAAGGAGGAAGAAAGAGATAGAGGAGGAGAAGAAGGAAAAAAAGGAGGAAGAGGAAAAGAAGAACAGGAAAAGTGTAGGAGAAAAATAAGAAACTGGTGGAGAAAGAGAAGACATTAAAAGAAACCAAAGGCCCTTTTCAAGGCCACTTTTCATGCCTCGAAAAGATTATACTTTTCAATAACAAATTGCCTGTATAAGTTATAAAACATACATTCCACTACATTCACCAAAACGACGAACGCTTGATGTCAGTACTTGACGAACGCTTGACGTCACAGTATTTGTACATTGCTACACTCTTACCAAGTGTCTTACCTGTGCCATAACTCTTGTCCGTATACAGGCACAGGGTGTGCTAATACAAAATTCCCATTGTCCGTATATTACCCAATGGTGTCCCATTTGTCCCTATACTACCCTAGGCTGGTTTTTAATGATAACTCCCATTGTCCGTGTACTATCCCCATTCACTACTGAAAGGGGTTCTAAAGTCAATTATACTTAAATACGATTATAGTGATCTTTTTTTTAAATAAATGACCGAACCTTATGCATTAAAATGCATAAGAGATATAAACGATTTTGGCTTATAAGCCTGAATATCTAAAAGAGATGGAGTGAATGGAAAATAGTTATGGTGTTGATTTTACCATGCAAAGAATGGTCTACATTTACCAGGGAATACGAGATGGAAAACAAACCAGGATTTGCGTGAAGCTGATGCATTGTCTTTCGTAGTCTTCATTAATGGAGGACTACATCGGATCATCTACAGTAGTATGCATATTCTGTTATTATCCTAGTGCTTTCTAAAAACATTATGCTTTTTACGTTACCCTCCATTCATCCGACTACCTATAAATTATTCCCTTCCAAAACTTTTGGATAGACATTCACCATACCTGTTATATATATATATATATATATATATATATATATATATATATATATATATATATATATATATATATATATATATATATATATATATATATATATATATATATATATATTTCAATTCGGTGACCACCGATAAGAGCGGTATAAATTTTGAGTATATTTCATGTTGTCAGTGGGTGGTGATTAGAGGGACGAAACAAACTGCACTACACTGACTTTTCCTAACATTGTTTTATTTTCTTAAAACAAGCTTTGTAAATGCAGTTATAGGAAAAGTAATATGTATCCTTTGGTTATTGTCTAGAGCTAGGGCGGAGCTAGTATGGTACATATGTAGCAAATAAACTTTGTTGTTTGCCATGAAGAACCACGGAAAAATCTTTAGTATTGCCACTGTAATAGAATGTCATTTATTGGACCTTTCATTTGTAGTCTCAGGGAAGGGGTGAAATGTACTTAAATTTCATTTAAAACAACATTTTCTGACAAATGTTTATATAGTTAATCATAGTAAAAAAGTGCACCATATATATGACGGATTTTGCATTTTGACTCCTGTGTGTTTGTTTGGGGTTTAAAGGTATGTAGCGAGGAAAATACCTGTTATTTTCTAGGTTTAGTTCTTACTTCATGTTTTGATCATATTAAATCCGTCTTCGTGAAGTCTTATGTGACAAATTATAGAAAGAAAATTTATTAATTTTGTTCATTCTGACAGACGCTGTATCTTTCATTTGTTGTGCGTAAACACCTAGTCCCAGACATAGTTGAAATAATTAAAGTAGATTATACATTTTTGCTAACTATAAATCAAAGAATAAGCATTCATCCTAAAAATAGAACATTTTACAAAAGGACAAAATCGGTTTTCATTACAAGATGTCCAGAGCGTGTGATGTCACATTGTTTGATACGTGTACAGTACCGGTTTGAGTTAGCCTGCATAAAGATGTTAGTGTTTACCTTGGAATTCCACATCACAACAAAGCATTACATTATTGCAGTATGTTTGTGAAAAGATTACGGGATGCAGAAATATAGATATTTACAGTAATATTGTTATGACTAGATATTTGCAGTATTTCATTTGGATTAATTGTGGTCGGATAAAGTTCTGTCAGCTGGGGAGACTGGATTATGTCTATATTCTTCTGTGAACAAGGGTGAGTTTATTTACTTCTGTAAGATCACATTAAAACCATGCTTTTATATAGGGTAGATTCCATGCTACAGATATACAGCCCTCCATCTCCACCCCTCCCCACAATCAACTGATCAATACCCCTAGTTTTTCTTATTGTTATTGTTATTGTCTTGGGGGTTTTAGCCATTTTTCATAGTATTATATGTTGTACATTACATAGCAAACCCTTTGGGGTACATTTGCCATATTCAAACAGACGAGACCATTTTTCCCCAATTCCGTTTAGCGAGTCGAATCGAATATCTCTGACCAAAAATGTTCATTTAATAAAATAAATTCCACAAGCGAGGTTTTTAAAAAGTTTTCCCCACGATCGCAGCCTATCATAAAGAGGATACTGCAAATATAATTTCATGGTCTTATTTGGATCAATTAAATCCCATAAACTGATATGTTAACGTATGGTAATATAAAACTGCACATACTGTAGGTACACTAAACCGACTATGTGATAAATTTGTTTTCCATTATTCTTTTATTATAATATGTACATGATTGAGCTGCTGAAAATGTTATCTATCAGATTCCAATGTTAATCACATATCACGTTGGATCTATGTGGAGAAGTTAAATTCTTGCACATGATATTTTTTGGTATTAAATGAAAGCTTTTAAAGGTAAACAACAAACATTTCACTCTGCATGTTTGCACAAATTGACATAAGAGCTCTGTGTTTAATTTTGTGAATTTTTGGGCATTCATCGCAGCTTCAAAACCTACCTATTTACATTTGACTCCTGGGTCACTATTTTTGGTGTGGCAGTGAGAAGCGATAAGATATATGTAGTGAAAAACGTGAACATATGCTTTTCTAATTTGTTACTTTTTGGTTTCATCGTGTAAAACCTGTTTTCATGATGTCTTATATAAATATTCAGTTTTTACACATAAATATCTATTAGACGGCAAAATAATAGGTCAAGGACGTCGAGACGCATATCCTGTCCACGACGCAGTACAAAGGACTTGTGAGGTTTTATATTTATTACATATTCCCTTTTGTTTTCACACTTTCTTTCATTCTTTAAATTTTCAATGTATACTACAACAAAAGTGGAATTAAGGCATTTGGCGTTTGATGAAAGATAACGTACAATCCACTGAAAACTCATGTGATGTTCGTAACCGTGACCAGGCCTAAATGTATATTATGCAGTTACGTCAGTTTTGAATTTGAAAAATTATTGAATGGAATATATGAATAGATTTAGACTGCATTCACAAGGAAATATATTTTTTTTCATTTCTACTCAAACGTAATACATAGACTTTATTCAAGTATGTGATGGAACATATGAACAGATTTAAACTCCATTCAAAAGGAAGTGAGTTTGTTTTTCGTTTTTTTTTCTTCTCAAATTTAAAATAGCCATTTGTACACCCTTCTTACAGAATACAGACACTTTACTTCCAAGAAAATGTCGGGTAAATTTTATAGACCATATTAATATACTTTCAATTTTATTTTAGAAATATAATTAATTTACAATATTTTAATTCTGTTTTTATGTTTTCAATTTAAGAATTTGTTGATGTATATAAATTTAAGGTGATAATTTAAACGATATTTTTAACAAACGGAAGATTCAGTCTCGTTCTAATATATGGGCTAGATTCTTCACAATCATTTCAATAATTTAGGATATTAATCTGTTTTCTTCTCTTTATTTTCTTCTTGTACAATTACGTGTGCTGCAGTGATGAACAGGTTTCGACATTATAACAAGATGTAATACTTCTAAATCTCAGTCACATTCAAAAGAGTGCTGCTCATTGTTATACGTCTACCTTTATGTTGCAAATGTTTATCAATATAATCTTCATAAATGGTAGAAAAAATTGAATCCTGGTAATATTAATGGACAAATTGAAAGTTCTTTCACTTATATTTGATCAATAAAATAAAAAATAAGAATAAACTAAGACTTCTGAAGTGTGGAGCTGAAATGGTTTTTGATTGGTGTTGGTATTTTAGACAAACGACACTTCCCGATGTCATCAATGATCCAGCTGGGAACGAGATCATCATAAGTACAGTTTAAGAGTGTTTAGTATTCAAGTTCTTAAATAATTTTATTTAATGAATTCAGTACTTTTCCACATTTAGCAAACTAATTTCAAGATCAAATGCTGTAACCATAGTTATTATCCCTTAATTATCTGTCTATAGATCTGTTGTAACTACCAAACGTTTTTAGATCGTGGTACAGACCATCCGGTTGCATTAATATTATATAGCTCTGTTGTAACTACCAAGCGTTTTTAGATCGTGGTATAGACCATCCGGTTGCATTAATATTATATAGCTCTGTTGTAACTACCAAACGTTTTTAGATCGCGGTACAGACCATCCGGTTGCATTAATATTATATAGCTCTGTTGTAACTACCAAACGTTTTTAGATCGTGGTACAGACCATCCGGTTGCATTAATATTATATAGCTCTGTTGTAACTACCAAACGTTTTTAGATCGTGGTACAGACCATCCGGTTGCATTAATATTATATAGCTCTGTTGTAACTACCAAACGTTTTTAGATCGTGGTACAAACCATCCTGCTGCATTAAAGTGACAAATATAAGTATCTAATTAAACATAGGGTAACAATGTTTCATTTCTAACAATGCCTGAATCTTGATATGAATTCAAGAGTTTTTCTTACTGTGTTTGCAGTTCTTAAAATTTTTAAAATAAGATTTCAGAAGCAATGTAATGATCTCTCCCTTTCTGTCATGCTTGGTTTCACTTTGCACATCAATTTCATCCGTGTTCTCATAGTCAAACATTATGTTTATAATATTGCTGTCAGTCTCAACTAAGTCTAATTTCTTGGAGGTAGATACTGTGAGATGCTCGTGAACTCCTCGTCCATATTTATGGTACTCGCCCATTGGTAATTGTCTCATAATACTACTGCATTTCTTAGAAACGTGTGCTAAAAATATTTGAAATTACACACAATGGTTTATATTTAGAGGAATAAATAATTCTCGATAAATTTTAAGTGCATTGTCACTGAATAGATAAGGTAGTTCCAGGCTAGGTGAACGATACGGAAACTGTAGGTCTGCAATACAGAGACGTTAATTGAACATGTGTATTGAACACCAAATCAGCCAGGTCATATTAAATGGGAATGTAATAAAAATCCAAAACTTATTTTTTGAAAACTTTTGTCAGAAAGATAGAGACTGCTTTCAGTATAAATAATGAGTGTCAGTAAGAATTGTTACTGTGAATTACCTGCTTTGTACATATCAATCGATACAGATGATGGGAGTATTTATAAATGATATTCAATATTATTGTTATCCAAGCTTTATTACAAGTGACCTTTTATTCACAGTGCAATATCCCAGATATAAATTATGTGCTAGACAGATGAAATTTTTCCATCTCAACACACTTGTGGTTACTGTTTTGAGTAGATGCGTTGTTTGTGCAAGAAGCAATACCAAACAACGTGATGGTTTGACCAAGAAGATAACATACTGAGATCGAATTCAAAAGGTCAAGTATCCTATCAAAGAAGGAGTTTTACGTAAGTATCGTAATGCAATTTGGCCCATTATGTGTTCAATGTACCTTTATGGTAATCGTGTCCATCATGGTAGTTGCAATTCACAGCTACGACATGCAGGTGTATGACGTACTGCAGACCTCTTGACTATTTTCAGAGTGCGTGTTTTTTTTTAGAACTCTGTATATCTTAATTCGAAAAAGCCTATGGGATTGACTGTTGTCCGTCCATCCTTCTTTTGTTCATTAGCACACAATGGCTATCGCTACTCATCCCAATCTGGTTGGATGATTATCACAAACCTTTGCATGCAATAATTCCAAAGTCCAGTTCGTTTTAAATGAAAATCGTGCCACCTGGACGTCCAATATGGCTTGCTATATTGGTGATCAAGGAAATTGTCATATTGCTACTCCCATTACTGGTGATACCAACATTGGAGTTTTATCGACTTCTCATGATGATCCAGTTAGATCTAATTTTAACTGGTGCGCGGATGTGACATCCATAATGCCAACCATGAACATCTATTAGTTTTGCTACAAGAATGTGACTAACATTGAAATATGACATACATTAATTGAAGTTATTCTTTTGTTTCAGTTGAAATGCTATACTTCCATTGGCATTCATTTTGAAAAATATATTCTGTAGTCCGAAGAAAACAAATCTTCTAAAAGGCAAGGTAGTCGTCAAAAATTGTACTTGGCCTATCATTATCCTTACTTTGAAATTCTAGTTTCATTTAACTTTTACCTTCGACATTTGGTTCACATTTATTATTATTATTATTATTATTATTATTATTATTATTATTATTATTATTATTATTATTATTATTGCTACTACTACTAGCTCTACTTGTGCTATTATTATTATAATTATTATTATTATTATTATTTTTTTATATTATTATTATTATTATTATTATTATTATTATTATTATTATTATTATTATTATTATTATTGTTGTTGTTGTTGTTGTTGTTGTTGCTACTATTACTAGTGCTACTAGTGAATATTAGGAAGAAAAAAGCATTATATTGTAAAACATTTATGAAATGAGTTGAATAATTTTACGAGTCATTTTGACTATTACTATTAAAACTACTGCTACTGTTAATACTACTGCTACTACTACTACTATTAGTAACAATAATAACAACAATAGCAACAAAGACATATCACCTAATACACGCTATCTTTTGTCACATTGAAATTTGGCATGTTCCACATACATATGTCACGCCTATAACAAGTATTTATTGCGAATACTCTGGGTAAAAAAAAATGTTGGATCAATACTCTTTCATAGATAGCGATTTCCCTTGAAAAGCTATTTTTATCGCTCATTTTATCACTGGATTGGGTATCTAGATAGATCAGTATGTCGAACTGTTCCAAAACCGCCATTTCTTAGCTTGTAATATCATAAGGTATGTGATAATATAGTGAAAACGCGTAGGTGTGTGCATTTAGATATTCTTTTCGAAGTCTTTATGATTGCATTATGTTACATTATAATGCAAAACATAGGTCGAAAAATAAATGGCGTTGTTAATCAGTTGACATAAACAGATATAGCCCTATTTATATTATAGTCCAAAGCTATATTATCGCAGGCTCTATATTATCGTGGCAAATGGAATTTTCCGATTAATTTTAGACACGCACGCATCGTCTAGCGGTTGTTTATGCATGTAGAGCTGTATCTAGTAAGGACAAAACTATCTTATAGCGCAATTTCATCTAAAATGTCAACATTTTTATAAAGTTTACAATGAGAAATAATGAACATCACTTTTGTAAAGTACTCGCAATTATGTTGATCACCGTAAACAAAACTCCGGTCAAACTTGCTATACCTGCATTCAATTTGATTACGAAATTTATTCAGTGTATAGTCTGATGTTTGATGATTATAGGTCATATCCTGATAGTGACATACATGTCATAACATGGTCAAGGTTGCAATTTTTTTTCATGGTAGCCATTATGGACCCAATTTGACACAACGCTGCTAATATATATTTCTCTGCCCACATTACACTTAATTCAGACAAAGTGATATTTTTTTACTACTGTAGTTATCATGGATTTTTTTACTACTGTAATTATCATGGCTTTCAACTTAACTGACCATAGTGTATTCAATTTAGTCATTAAAATTTTCAGCCAGTGCAAGTGTGGACGTTACATCTTATAAAAAAATTATAATATGTGCTACGTGCGTGCTACCAGACATAATTAAGGTACATACCGCGATATAACAGAGTTGTTCCCCCATGGCACGGTAATCTGGGTCAGCCGGTATATGCGGTTTTATTTACATTAACGCGATTCAATTGACCGATATCTTTTACTGAAATAGATAGAGGGAAAATCGGAGAAACTTTACAATTTGTAACAATGCAGCAATAACAGATCAGTTTTATTGTGAACTGATAACAACATTATGTACCGCGATAATACAGCGTCCCAGGCTACTCGAAGAAAAAGAAAGTACTCTCAAAATGGCGGCAAGACAACAGGAGTGCGGTATTTGTATGGAAAATTGTAAGAATCTTTGGCAAATATCATGTCACCATAGTTTCTGTTGCAAGTGTCTGGATGATTATGTACAAGTTGACCTTTGTAAAGGTCGATTTGATTGTCCCATCTGCAGGACAAATGTAGAGTTACCTAAGGGAGGCGTGCGATGTTTCGAAACAAAAAGTTGCACAGACACGAACTCTGATGAGAAATTTGCGTGTGATGTTTGTGGCCCGAAAAGTGTGGCATGTAGTAGATGTTTGGATTGCGAGGAGAATTTGTGCCAGTCATGCTGTTATGTCCACGAGAAGCTGAAAGTTAGTAGGCATCACAAAGTCAGAGATTTGGGAACCTTGGACTTTGCAATGAAAGGCAAAATTCGACAACGTACATTTTGTGATCAACATCCAGAAGAGGAAATCAAGCTCATATGCAGAGACTGTAACATACTTATTTGTGTCCTATGCAAAGCGGTTGATCACGAAAATCATGCTACAAAAGCTGTAGTTGATGCGGCAGCTGAAATGAAAAAGACGCTACAGACCAAGATGACTTCTTGTTCGGATAAACTGAGAAATATGAGTGCTTCTAAGGAGAAGGCAGAGCAACTTGAAAGGAGTATTGATGATGCAGAGCGGGAGGAATTAAAATCAGTTGAAGATCAGCGTTCACATTTGAACCAATTACTTGGTCAAGAAGTGGCAAAAGTGAAAGCAACAATAAAAAATGTTTACCTCAGCCTTAGACAGCAAAATGCAATTTTAAAAAGAGATATACAGGATGAACTAAGATCTTGTTCAGACGTATTTGAAAATGCGCAAAAGTTAACACAGCAAGGGTCAGACATCGAAATAATAAAGAAGGGTCCAGCTCTTGACCAATTAATTTCTGAAGGGATATCAAAGACTGATCAAATGCCTAATATCCGCCTGAAGAACAAACTGTTTTCGCCAGCTGAAATCAATCAAAGTGAACTGATTGCCTTGATTGGCAAAATGCAAGATTCTACTGACTCCGTATGTATCAATTCTCATAAATTACAGACTTGAATTATAATTTAAATCTAAGGCTTTAAGTTTTAATTTGATTAAGTAAGTAGTGTTTGTAGACCCAATGGAAATAAGAAAAAATTTAGTTTATAGGTATAATGGCCTATGTACTTTTATGCATTGTAAAGATCACGAAACTTATTTAATGTGTTAACTTATAAGCTGAAAAATGCACTAAAACCTGGGGTTTTGAAGATGTGATCAGTTAACTGTTAAATAAATGAGACAAAATGCATTTAAGAGCGGTCTCCCTAAGCAGAGTAATGTACGTAATGGGCAGTAATGGACAGTAATGGGATGTAGTGGTAGTAATGGAGATAAAAAATACTGTAATAAAAACGAAATTCTAGGGAAGGAGTAAATTAAAAATATATTTTTGGTACAGTTTGTTGTTGATGTTGTTTACCCATTTATTTGAACTTGAAATTTATGATATTGTTGTATTATAACGGAACTCCAACTTGAATGTCCAGTGCGGTATCATCTTCGTCTTCCAGTTAAGCTCTTGGCCAATAAGCAGAATAGTGTATATCCAATGACAATATATAAAATTTTTTTTTAAAATAAATGTATAGGCATGGAATTAAGGCCAATTATATTTATTTATGTCAACAGTGAGAGGAAATGCAGTAGTGGACCAAGAAAATAACAATAATGTAACATAGGTATTATGGACATCGAATATGTGTTATGGATTTCGTTGAATTGTATAAATAAAATCTATTTCAGCTTTATTATAGCTTACTGAATTATATCTTAGAACCAACTGCTAAAACATTTCAATTGCATAACTGAAACTAGTCGAGTGTACCTTCGTCAAATGCCGCGTTCACACTTGTCGTATTATTCGTATTTAAGAGGCAAATAATTAATTTATAAAATAAAGTTTTTATTTTTATTTTAATGAAACAATTGGTGCTTATTTGGAAAGATGTACTTGCAGAACATGTAACAGGTTTTCTCATATTTGTTTGTATGAGAAAAGGATTTACTATGATTTATATTAAAATCATCCTGTAGATTGGTTGTGTTTAAAAATAAAACTAAAATAAAAAACATATAAAGAACAAGATTGTAAAAATTTTTAAAAAGGGTATGGAAATATGAAGGAAAGCGAATAAAAATTATATTTGCCTATCTTACAATGTGGGACTCTAATATATCAAATATGGCTGATAAAAAATCAATAGGAAGGACGAAAAATGCACCGAATATCATAACGTTTTGGGCGAAGAATTTCATTACACCCTCCCCCCCCCCTCTCTCTCTCTCTCTCTCTCTCTCTCTCTCTCTCTCTCTCTCTCTCTCTCTCTCTCTCTTGATGGTATTCAGAAAGCTTAATAAAGTGATTGTCAGGTGATTCCGAATTTGCATAAAATTAAATGATGTATTAGGTATTTTACTGTATTAATGTATTATGCTGTGTCTGTATATCTTCCAAATCATACGTGTTGTAAAGACTCACTTTTAAATAGTCGGTAATAGACTGCCTAGAACTAATGTTGAATTGTTTTAATCATGCCTACGTTAAATATATCGCATCTTTTCTCTTATATTATCCTAATTCCAACCTCCAAAATTGATCCGCTGAAAATATTGCAAATAAAAGGCTATCGATCTTCTCATTTATTATTTTATGCTCCATTATTTCAACATATTCAACTCTTTAAAGAGTCCACTTCACAAATTTTTCTTTTCTGTTTACGTCATAAAAACAATTTGAAATATTTAATTGCATACCCCAACCACCTTTCTAGAACTACGAGTATTATTCTCAAAATCTTCCTCCTCCTTCTTCTTCTTCTTTCTTTCTTTCTTTCTTTCTTTCTTTCTTTCTTTCTTTCTTTCTTTCTTTCTTTCTTTCTTTCTTTCTTTCTTTCTTTCTTTCTTTCTTTCTTTCTTTCTTTCTTCTTCTTCTTCTTCTTCTTCTTCTTCTTCTTCTTCTTCTTCTTCTTCTTCTTCTTCTTCTTCTTCTTCTTCTTCTTCTTCTTCTTCTTCTTCTTCTTCTTCTTCTTCTTCTTCTTTAAAATACATCAAAATGTTAATAGCTTACCAATTTCAGTGTGTGACTACCGGCAGTATTCATCTCATAAGAAATTCAGACAGTGTATACATTTCGATTCAGGTATGTTATTCTTGGTTCCACTCTAATTGCGAAGGTATAACAGCAAGACTTTAAGACTTGGTCTTCCGTTGATGTGGGATACATATGTTGTCAACGACATTCCATAGGATGACGTAAAATGTGATTACTTGATTGGTATTACTCGACCATTGGTCTACTAAGGGGGTGTGACCCCCACTCCGGGTGACAGACAGAAATGGGGGTGCCATCGGGAGCGTTTTATGAAAATTTCTCCAAAGTGAAAGTTATTTGCTTATGACATCAATATAGTGTTTAAAAATCTACTTGTAAACATAATATAAAATAATATTTTTTCTGCAGTTAGGTCACTAAAGAAAGATACCAGTAGAGCTCATTCAAGCAGGAGGAGAAGAGATAGTCACAATCCTAATAATACTCTGCAACAACATATAGTAGACAGAAGAATGGTCTACCACATGGACTCGGTCCTTGGTCATTGTGCTCCCCAAGAAAGGAAGCCCACAGCTATGCCAAAACTACAGAACCATCAGTTTGATCAATCACCCGAGCAAAGTAATGCTGAAGATAATTGTCAAGAGTCTAAAGCCTCAAGCAGAGATAATTATTGCTGAAGAGTAGGCAGGCTTGTTAGTAGGAATGAGCACAACCTCAAACTCCTTTGCAAGAAATACCGTCATCATCAGCAGAATCTTTTTCGCGTCTTTTTAGATTTCAAAAAGGCCTTTGATAAGGTATGACATGCAGCCTTATGTGCACCTATGAGAAAATGCAACATCATCTCAAACCTGGTGCAGGTTTTGAGCACCTATTTGTCAAAACCACCAGTGTTGTCATCATCAATGGCACCAGAGAAGCTTTGTTTCGAATCACAGTTGGAGTAATACAGAAATGTATTCTGTCACCTACATTCTTCAACATTTTCCTGGAAAGGATCATGGAGGATGCCTTGCATGACCACATGGGCAATGTCAGCATCGGAGGAAGAACAATCATCAACATTCGCTTCACAGATGATATTGACGGTTTAGCAGGAGATGAAAAAGAACTGGCTGAATTGGTTGAGCGTCTCAACACAACCTCTACAGTATACGGCATGGAGATTAGCACCAAAAAAACAAAAAATATGACGACAAACAACATCAGTAGCACCAGTGCAGAAATAAAGATCAATGGACAGAAGCTGGAAAGAGTCACAAACTTCAAGTACTTGGAATCAATTATCACAGATGAGGGCTCCTAACCAGAACTACTTTGCAGGATTGCCCATACAACAGCAGCAGTAACAAGGCTGAGACCAATATGGAAAGCTACCAATATTGTTTTTGGTTCTAAAATTAGGCTGATGCGCTCGATTGTCATATCCATCTTTTTGTATCTTTGTGAAACATGGACGCTCCGTTCATATCTTCAAAGAAGGATTCAAACCTTCGAAATGAGATGCTACCGCAATATCTTGGGCATCTCATACACTGACCATATATCCAAAGATGAAGTACACAACAAGATCCAACGAGTCATCGGATCCTAGGAAGACCTCTTGACCACTGTAAAAATGCACAAACTGAAGTGGTACAGTCATGTCTCAAGATCATCTGGACTGGCAAAAACAATATTGCAAGGCACATTGCAAAGGTGCAGAAGAAGAGATGGGAAGACAACATTAAGGACTGGACAGGCATGGCTTTTAAAGATTCCGAAAGGGCAAGAGTGAACAGGGAAAGATGGAGAGAATTGGTTGTAAAGGCAACTGTGGTCCCTCAATGACCTCTTGGATTAGGGGATCAATAATGATGATGATGATGAAGAAGAAGATGATGATGATGATAATGATGATGATGATGACGACGACATTTTTCTGTAGGTTTACATTTTAAAATTATTTGTGGGTGTGCCAAAGAAAGGATCCATCCCGGGTGCATAATACTTTAGGCATATTTATTGTATATTCATGTGGCGTTCGATTAATGAATCGCATCAGCGCTATCACACATGATACTTATGTCAGTGGATGATAAGTAACAGATAGTATACAAACTTATATTCCATAATTTAACAAAACCTATCATCAATACTCTATTTGCAAAATGATTGATTTTCTTGACCTATTACTGCAATTCTTTTTACATTATTGTATTTTTGTCTCCATTACTGTTCATTATTGCCTATTAATGTGTTTAACTAAGTAGATCCGTTAGAAGGTGGGGGCGCTTTAATTGAAACTGTACAGGTCTCGAACTGGAACGGAAAGCACAGGTGACCGGCAGACATGCTTCCAGGGCGCGCTATCGAGTGATTCACGTAAAATTTGTAGGAATTCGCGCCCTTTGCAACCGGTGATGCACGAGAACTCCGTCAAATTAATTTCAAGTTGCGCATATAAAAATAAACTCTGCACAGCATAAAACTTTATTCAACCGTTCAACTTTAATATATTTGTATAAATAGTAAAAATATTGAATTCTTGTCGCGACGTATATTTTGTAGTAACTGTTGACAGATCTGGTTTCTTCGGCTAACATGAATGGTTGTTAATCTAAATTTGATTGGCAATTTGGCCCCGTCCTAAGCATTTTGTGGACATTTGAGCCTTGTATAAAACAAATTTTACAAATGGGTCTTTATATTACGGGCTATAAAGAAGGGGTAGGACTAAAGTGGGAAAAGTTAGGGAACATTGAGAAAAGTTACGAAAGTTTATAAAAGTTACCAAAACGTAGGAAAAGTTACAAAAAATTTGCAACGAAAAAATAAAAAAATTTATGTAAGCTAAGACGTGTAAAAGTTGCCCTGAACTGATTATTTAAGCTTACTTATTCGACAAAACTATACCTTATTTAAAATTACATTAACTGTTAGACATGCGAATGATTTCCTTTATTTGATAATGTTTCAGAAGAAATATAATTTCTATAACAGTTACGAAAGTTTAATATCATAACCGAAATTCAAATTTCAGTCGCTCAAAGGTACAACAAAGTCATTTCTCAAATGTTTTTAAATTAAAACAAGTAATACAAGTAAGAGCAAAGGTTTTCGTTATCTTCATTTGCATTAGTGTAAACATAATTTTCGAAATTGCTATAAAAGCTTGATTTCGGCTTCGAAGAATAAAGTAAAACCGGGTGCGAAAAGTGCTTTTAAAATCTCTTTTTTACATTTATTTCAAAGCTGCATGCATATTTCAATTTAAACATTAGTCTTTATGTAAAATATTGTCTTTCATTTTTATTTTTTATTCTTGGTTCGGTTTTAAATGTTCTCATTTCGTCTGATGTTCTTATTAATGGTACTGATGATTTTATTTAACTGTTTTTATCTCGCGTCCATGCCCCATATTTTGTCATAATATTAGCTAATATTCAAATAAGTATATTATGACGATAGTCAGCACCTGGTGTGGCTCTATAACTACTTTATATAAAATGCATTTCATAGTTTGCGTTTCGCACTTGGCTTATTTGATGGTATTCTAGACCTTTCTGCCAGCTTTATTCAACTCTAGTTCGGGTTCCGACCTGCAGAAAGAGTTTTGGTTGCAGTTCTGCCATCTATTGAGTACATAATATTTGGATTGATTTTACCGCAGTCAGTGAGAAAAGCTTTTGTTTTTATCCCGTCGTTCTGTCGTCATTCTGACCCAGTGATCAATGTCAACAAGGTGGTTCAAATATATTTCATTGAGGATATAATTACACATGTTTCTCGGGGAACGACGTCTATCTTCTTGCTCACTAGTTACTAACTGCCGGGGCAGTTTGACAAACCTTGTGAATTCAGCTAGCTTCCATTTTGTAAATATTTTCTTCATAACAATCTTAATAATAGCACACTACCTTTGTAAGGTATTTGTACAATAATAAAACTTATCTTTGAAAATAATTATTTCCTATTTAATAATATAACTTCACACAATGGGTACGGCAATGGGTAGTCATATGGCTACTTCATACGCGTCCCGTTGTATGGGTAAATTAGAAGAAAAAAAAGATTTTCTTTAAAACGTTTAATCCATCTCATTAGTTTAGATTTTAGATGACGTCTTGATAATCTAGAACCATTCATTAGAACAACTGAAGAAAAAAAAAAAACATTGATCGCCTAAATCATTTTCACCCGACTATTAAATTTATCATATTTTCCCTCACACATCCAGCAGACGCAGATAATCCGCACCCTCGTATAGCCCGCGGGTTTTGGGGTTTTGTGTAAAAAAATTGTTGGCATAACCTTTGTATAACCCTAACCATAATTTCGAATGTAGCTAGCATGACGTCAATTACCGGTAACTATTCAGGCTCGGTACACAGTGCTTGTGCGCGTAGGCTACTATAGAAGCCGTGCACCAACTACAGGATACATAAACGCAGACATTTCTAAATAATCTTGTATTCTTGTGAAGTGTAGATTCTGGTTTAAATAATTTATTTCTGTTAAATTTAAAAAATGTCGAAACGAAATTCTTACACAGCCGACTTCAAGCAGTCATTTCATATGCTGAATTGCATGGCAATAGAGCCACAGGCAGAAAATTTGATATTTATGAGAGTGTAATCCGAGGTTGGAGAAAAGAAAAAGGAGAGTTGGAGAAGACGAATTCACGAAAACGTGCTCATCGCGAACCTAAAGCAAAATGGTCTCACCTTGAAGCTGACCTGAAGCATTGGATCGTGGCTCAGCGAGAAAACAATTGACCAATCTCAACAGTTGCGATCAAACTGAAGGCGAAATGAACGGTGGCAGAGAAGCACATGGATGATTGCAAAGGAGGAGTGCATTAGGAATATAAATTTATGACGAGGAACCAATTGTCAATCAGAAACGACAGTCGGCCATCGTCTATCCGAGAATTGAGAGAAGAAGATGGATGATTTTCATGAATTCGTCGCCAGGAAAATTCAGAAGCTTGACCTTCCCCATTTTGTCATTATTAATATGGACAAAGTACTGATGTGCTTCGATATTACGGCAACAAGGTCGGTGAACAATATATAAGTTATGTAGTTATGTTTTTCAAACAATATATTGAAATATTATTACGTGTAAAAAATTTGTGATATAGTCCGCACCCTTATATAACCTGCACCCCCCTTGGGGTTTGTAAAATCTGATATAACCCGCGGTATATATGTGAGAAAATATGGTACTTACATATCTAATACGCATGATTCATTTTTAGTTAAAAATGAAATAAAAAATATCGATAACTATCTCTACCTATATTCATGCCAAGGAAACTAATATCGACCAATACGTGAAATATTATTCATGTCATCCCATGTCATATAAAAGGAGTTATAGATTGCTTCATTTGTATGGGAAAATATGAACGAGTTTTTCGGATAGTTATACTGCACGACCTTTTTATTATATGCTCATTTTCTTATTCTTCCCAAGACTTCAATATATAAACAAAAATACACTACGATAAACAAAGTAACCGAATGTATGCCGTTTTCCAAACTAAATATACAAGCTTAGCTGCATCATTGCACAACTGGAGCACGTAACTCCGCCCAGTCAAATTTGAAGTTGGTCGCCTGCTAGCCGTAAGTTTCAAAAAAAATTTGCCATTTAGTCTACTTAAAATTGCAATTTGGAGTAATATTGTTAATGATTACGCATGACAACAATTTTTCCATTTGATCTGGAATGAATACGTTTTGGTAATTTTGTCGATTCAACGCAATTTTGTAATTATGGTATGGATTTATCTACATGAAGTAACTTACATCAGATTTCAGCAGCGTCTGCCAATTTTAATGGTAATGAAGTTTGTTGACATCGGCATGCGTGTTTCTGTTCTGTCGTTGAATGATTCAGATCATAATGTGGGAAAATTATGAAGCCTTTCAATTGCAATTATCGAAAAGATGCTGTGGAATTCAATGTTTATTTCATTTTGAGTGCGGTAAGGAGGATGTAATTGCAGTTGGAATATACACAAAATTACGGTACAATTTCGAACTGCGATCAACCTTGAGAACCCATGATATGGCTCTTGTAATTCGGATTTGCAGAGCTAAGAAAGTACATTTTGAGGAAATTCAGGCTGTAAAATTGTAAGTATATTTTTGTTTTTTTTATTACTAGCTAAAGAAGACAGTTTATTTATGTCTTATTACTTGCGTGCTATTGTGAATACCCTGTATGGCGTCTATAGGTAGCCTAAATCTGAAACATTGATCAAAAAAGTTAACGCGGAATGTGCCAAAGCAGTTTGTATGTGCTTTAGTTTATTCATAAAAAAAATTGTTTACGTTAGAAAATAGTTCCTCTTTTACGTGCATATAGTATGAATGCTGCACGAGGTGTGCAATATCGGGAAATACTGAACGATTCTGACAATGTAAATTTAAGGGGAAATAAATGAGCATATCATAATATGCCATATAGGCAGGCAAAAAGATACAGACGCATTACTTCAGATAATTGTCAATGAGAAAAATCTTTGAATGAATTAAAAACAAATTTTCAAAATAGAAATTACCCTACACATATAATTGATTCAGCGCTGAGCAAAACCCGTAATCTTACTCAATGTGATGTTCTAAACACAGAAAAATGTACAATAGAGAAAAATATAATTTTTTCACAATGCAATAAAATCCATCATTACGTAATATAAGCTTTATAATTAAAAATATTAGTTTCCTAAATGTATCAAATAAAAACTGCGTAAAAATACATTTCAAAAATTGTTTAATTCTTGCTTATAGAAGACCCAAGAATTTACGAGATTGTTTGATTAGAACTAAAGGGACAGAAAATAAGAAAGATATTTATCATCAAAATGTAACAGACATTGGTGCTCTCAATGTGTAGATATAGGAGAAAGTACTTTTTAAAGCAGTGCCAATACAAAAGAATTATTATCTCTGCGTTGAAACAATAACTGCGTATCAACCGATGTGTTTTATTTGATACCCAGTAAGAAATGAAACATGCAATGTGTTGGACAATCACTTCAACAGTGAGAATGAATAATCACAGCTTTCATAAAATAATTACAGATATCCTCAGTTCTTCTCTAATATTTCAATACATTTTAATACCAGTAATCACTCTCTATTCGATGTTTCTTTCATGCCAATAGGTATTGTGCATGGAGACATGAATATACTCATTACAGAATGTTATTAGATTCGTAAGTTAAATACTTTATGTCCCAATGGCCTTAATACCAAGGCACTATATAAAAATGTATAAAATGTTAATTAAAACATTGATATGGTGTATATCCTTTATAAAAACGTAAATATGTATATATGACTGTTTGTCTCTACTTTATTATTTTACTATAATTTTAAATGAACTTATCACCATCGAAGATTACTTTTTGCAACCTTTCGTACTTTTTATAGCATTTCGAACGTTAGTCATAGCGAATGTGGGCGATCGAGAAGACCCAAAATTGGAAGACTCCCAGCGTTGTTTATCTGTAGATGATGACGATTTAGTTGGCAAGTACTGGCTGATCATAGCAATGAAGTCAATTTATTTTTAAAGTCACGAAGTATATCAGATTATAAAAGCTGGAAAAAGTTTAAAGGAGTGATCTTGAACAAAAAAATGTCGATAAATTTGAATCCGATGTACATACTGAATGGACCAAAACGCAGAGCATGATGGTCAACCCCTCATTTTAGTCCTACAACGTAAGGCACATCACCCGATATTTTCGGTTCGAGGGGGGGGGGCGGTGATGGGTCTTAATGCATAGCTAATGACGCTGTGTAGCGTGTTTTGATGTCGACTAACAGTTTAAGGAAAGTTTATTGCTATAAATCCAAATGGAATAGCTTGTACTTTAGAGAAGAAATTTTTAAATTTAATCATATCCATATCCGAACACCAAGTATAATCAATATTTTGCAAAGTATAATTATGTACGCCATTAAACACAACCAAAATATTACAGTTATCTCTGATCACCTTAGGTATCTGCGTGTATCTTTGAGTAACATAGATCACGTCAGTATTTTTATGTCTTCCTCGAGAAAATATTCTAGCTGGATTGGATTGTTTGTCCGGAATCACATCATCGTACTCTACGAGGTTATTAATGAATCCATCTTAGTCATCCACGGATAGAGCTTCATCAATATCGGTAATAAAATCAATGATATCATTTTTGTCCAGTAATTTTGCATTTGGATTAAAATTTTTAAGTACTTCGTAACATCGTTGATCATCTACATATGGCGCTACTAAATACAATATATTCCACTTGAGCCATCGCATTATCAAATTAGGCAATAATTGCGTCTTTCCACTTCCGGACGGATCTATTATGATTATTTTGATAGAATTTGGTAACGCTGGATGGTGCCTTACTGGCTCTTGTTTTCTTGTCGCAGAAAAGTCAATTATATCCATATAATAATAATATGAGTTTGTAATGCGTTCGGTGTAGAGCAATAACACCGACATTGGATAAACAACGATAACAACAAAAAATAAGAGACGCACACTCACAGGCAAGTGTACAAAATGTGGTACAAGCAAACTTAAATTTATATCAGCGTTACGTGGTGGTGATATTGCTGCATCGCTAGGGAAACTGCCAGGAACTCCATGGGCAAAATACCCTGGTGAGAAACACCTTCTGGGATATAATTTTTGTGGTCCTGGAACTCGTCTCGATATCAGACTCGATAACCAAGATCAACCAAAACCTGGAGAGTATCCAGGAAATAAGATCGATCAAGCGTGTCACATTCATGACGTTGCTTATAAAAATCCAGATTTGCAACAACGGCATCTCGCAGATATAAAGTTAATTCACGCGTTATATTCTATACCTAATAGATCTCTCAGAGAATCTCTCGCTAGCTTTCTGGTAAAATCTGCTATGAAGGGTAAAATAATGAGAGGGACTGGTAATTAATCAACTGATTATTATAATAGAATCTGTTTATTATTCCCTGAGGGTGTATTGGCGAGGTAAGGCAGCGATTAGCAAACTTGTCGCTTCAGCAAAAGTTTCCCGTGATGTTGCTGCAGCGTGGTTAGCACAACAGGCAATATGGCAAATCTTCCTAAATCCACCTAAAAAGAATTCAATACGCACATTTCGATGTCACTGTTCCTAATGAAGTTCTTCAAGCGGATATCTTGTTTTTAACCACACGATACCATTAAAACAGGTAGACGTCAACACACATACAGATATGCTTTAATCGTCATTGACGTTGCGAGCAGATATAAAGAAGCAATCCGCTATCAACAAAGACAGCATCTGAAGTTACATCTGCGTTTAAACAAATTTATCAGTGAGGACCTTTACGATGGCCAAAACTACTACAGGTTAATCCTGGCAAAGAATTCCTTGATGCAGTATCATCATTGATGAACAAGCACAACGATAGAATCAGACAAGGACACATGGAGATTCATCGTGATCAGGCAATCTTTGAACGATTTAATCGAACACATGCTGAACGTTATTCGGGTATCAATATGCAAAGAAAATATTCACAGATACAAGATCTCGTGAATAGGGTGCGAGGTTACCGAGTGTGATAGCTGCGCTGAATAAGGAAGTTACTCGTGCAACTTCTATGAAACCATCTGATGCGATCACAAAAAATATATACCGATAAAACGTAAATCTATTTCTCAACCAGTACTAGGCAATGTTACGGTTAGATATTTATACGAACCTGGCGAACTCGAAGGAGGCAGAAAAAGGGCAACTGATCCGATTTGGAGTGTGACAACACAAAATATCCAGCGTGGTAAGGTATACAGGTAGACCTGTAATATACATATTAGATTCAACTGCTCCTCGGCGTGGATTTGTATGCGAACAATTACTAATAATTCCAGAGGATACGTAATTACCACCGAGTACACTTTTATAAACTCGCAGTTCCTCTACGTCGATTACACTCTAAACAGGTCAGCATCACATTTTCGTGCATGTGACCAAGACTACTATTAATTCAATCAATGGTAAATTGTCTTGGGTTATTGCTCGAATACTTCCACAACATTATTGCATTGCAATTTTGCGCAATGATTATTTTGTTGTTGTTTTAACATCATAATAATATACACATCTATATCAAACTCGTAATTATTTTTTATCACATTGCTTATTGCTGACTAATTTTTTTATTAACATCGACATTACTAGTGATTTCTTCGGTTAGTACGCAATCCATGATAACCCGTTTTAGATGTGATATTCTTCTAACTCGAGATACTGCGAGATAAACTAAATTTGACCACTCAAAACGATCATCGACGATTCAAACTTTAGTATCAGTGATAGTTAATCCCTGCGGCGAATGAATCGTTATTGCGTACCCTAACGTCCATGGTGATTAAACCATGTTTAACGCGCTGTCGACAACATCAACAGCGACAAGGATGATATCATTTAACACAAGATTTTGTATTCCTCCATCAGGAATCTCAACATCAACATTTTGTTGTCTAGTATCTGTTGTTGTCTAGTATCTGTATCCATAACACAACTGTACAGGTAACGTTGGGAATTTTTTTTTTTGTAACACATATATTTTCTTTTGTAGTTCGTCACAAACTATTTTTCTACTGGCAACTATCAAATCAGCAGGTTCCCAAAGGGTCCAAAAATCATTTATGGATGTTTCTAGAATTAGCACACGCATTACTTCACACTGTATTTTATCTGTTTGTAGTCGTATTAATCTTCTAAATTCTTTCAGCGACTCATCAACAGCACTATGATCATCAGATATTTCTTCATAATAATCTACAAATGTTTTCAGCTACTCATGTGGAGACTGCCCAACATAGGGTGGTTGTTGACCATGATTGCCACACATAATCACAGCATTATTCTTTAGTAACAGCTAATCAAGAAATATTTGTAATACCTCCAGAGGCACCGTGCATATCTCGTCCCATATGATAATTTTAGGTATATAGTTTTCACCCATTCGTGATGAGGTCCATGTATCTTTGCACCATCTAAAGAAACTATGATTTTAACCTCGTTACTTTATTTCCCTGGCGAGCTTGTGCGTTGGTGTCAAAACAATCATATCCAAACTCATGAATAAGTTAATCGCACATGTTGTTTTACCTGCACCTCCACACTCATTAAAATAAACAGTCTTATGTCTAGATACAGGATCATGCACGTATGGTGCAAATGACTTTGATAATTGATTATTCCTGTAATATGTTTCCTCAATTTCAACATCAGCAGATTCACAATAACTAAGTATATTTTCTTGCTTTATTCTCCACATTCCCCATTCACCATTACTGATATTTAATGAATCTTTATATTTTTTGTGTACATAAAGTGAATCTGTCGCAACTCTAACAGCGTAACGAGGAAATCTGTTTATCATAGATAATAGATTTATCGAAACATAAGCTAGCATCGAAGATCTTAGATGAGTAAACTGCGGTGACTCACCATCAGTATAGCTCACAATGGAACCTAGTTTTGTTTCGTCTGATAAATAAGCATTACATCGGTTTGTAAATGTTTTTTTCTCCATCGCATCGGCGATTATGAAATCAAGTTCAGCATCGTCCATAATCAATCTTGTACAAATTCATTTGTGATCTTATGATCCTCCTTGGGTAAACTTAATGATAATCTTTCTGCATAGATCTATTGCAAGTTTCTCACCGTGTTTAGCAGGTTCTGGCAACCAAATTTGTTTCTGCATGCGATATGATATAATAGCTTGATTTACTTTCAACGATACTAAAATTTCAGCATCAATCATATACTTTAGCAGAACTATTGGAGCCCAACATTTTTCTGAAAAATGATTTCCAAACCACACATAAACAATCGGATAGAGACCTTCTCTAAACTCGAATGATTCTACATGAGCAAATCCTGTTAGGTCAAAATCTGGTAAGGGTCTGTTTATTGCAACTCTGGTCATGTCATGTGTAGGATGTCCAAATCTCTTAAAGTATTTAGAACACTCTCCATATCCAAGAAAACTTCCAGGATAACACGCTACCACATCAACTGAGATAACTTTGTTGTAATTATATTTAGTATTCCACAATTCACCGTGTCCGTATTCGGTACAACTTCTCACAACATCTTAAAGAAATTCTAATCATGTCGGTTTCCACGAGTTTTTCTCCTGAGTGAAATGAGCAGCAATTGATGGTACTGTAAAACAATTACTTAGTAGTTGTCTACCTTAGACATCGTCAGAAGTATATTTCAGCACAAGTATTTCCATTTCTTTATAAAGAGATTCTGTACGATAAATATCACCGTAGACTGTACATTCTGGTCATAATGATCACATTCAGAACTCTGAAACAACCACACAGAAACAGGGTCATGTTTGCTAATATCACCGATGGCATCGAATACATGATCGAGGTAAAATTTAATCATTCTTTCTCATGGAAAAAGAGTTACAGCATTAATCCATGCATGTGCGTTATGATCAATGATTGTTATAGACTTTCCATTTTTTATATATTTTGGTTTGTACAAAATCTCTCAGGTTAATGTCTTCACTGCTAATGGAAATCTTAATAACTTTTCTAGCTCAGCAACGTCGCTGATGGATGCTCCAGTGTCTTTAACTTTTTCAGCCCACATATTGATGTTTTATGTCTTAAATCTGTTAATTGTTTCCCCGTATCGCGTTTGTGAAGTGTTCTATAACTCGCTCAGCAGCACAGTTTATCCTCGACAATTTAATTTTCTTGAGATCCCAACATCAGGTTTATCATGTAACGGATAGAGCGTGTACACAACAGCAGTTACTGGATAAGATCGCTCATAATACGGTTTGTCTATTCCAGTCAGTACTCCTGGTTTTGAATTTTTACCAAGGATAATATTATTTCCTGACTTCTGGATGGTTTCACACTTGTCTCTGATGATCCAAATATCATCCTCTGTATTTACAATAAATTTTACTAAAATATATTTCCGAACATCGAGGTAGTCAATGATTTCTCTTGCTCGTTTGTCATTCATTACATAGATAGCATTTCCAATCCTGAATGTGGACCACACATGAACCGCACCATCGTCGTGGAACTCCTTCTTGGCTTCACTGATGCATTTAGTTATATCCGCATTCGTTAAAAGCTAGATCTTGCATGAAAAAACTAAATTTGTGTAGTCTGTCAATATCAAATCTAGCTGCAGCAGGTTCAATTATAATTAAGGCAAATATGTATCTAAATTGAAGTATTAATCATTTGTATATGATTCAACCAAATCACAATTGCCGATGTAACAAAAAATGCGTAAATTAGTTCTCCAGTTATCACATGCAATTTGTTAATAATGGGAGTCTAGGACCTAAACTGTGTATACAGTGTGGTGTTGGTGTGCGAGGAAGGACGCAACTGTGCTCGCAATGTGGTGGTAAAAGATATAGGAAGTTAAAAAGATATTAAGATAAAAAATATAACTCTGAATTTATTATAAATGCGAAGAAGATTATCTAGCTAGATTTTCAAAACAATGATTTGAACAAATAGTATATAGTATATAAATGGAGCAAAATGAGTTTGTTTCACATCCAATCATAACCAATTATGAAGCAAATCATAATGGCATCATTAGGAATTGCAGATTAAAAAACCCAGTAGGTAGTGTTACCAATGCTGGTTATTTTGCGTTTAATACAAAAGGAAATAAAAATTATTTATCACCTAGATATGTAATCGAGTGTTTTTTTGGGACCGATCAAAGACAGGTTTGTTGTTGACCACAATAACAACAATAAACTTGACAACTCACTTAAAAAATTTATGTCCTATCACGCAAAGTGAAAACTGCAGATCTGGAAAAACTGGCGGAGCACGATTTACAAAAGCTATTAAATCCGTGAATAAAGAATCTGGAAAAGAAATTATGTTCAAGTCAATTTAATAATCGTGAAACATTTTTTGAAAAGTGTATCATTATAATTACAGGGTAAATTTGTGCCAAGGAGGGATGACAACAACCCCAAAACGATTGATCAGATTCATCGAGAAGTGGCAGAAGAAGCACAAGATCGGGCCATATTTGTGCAAACCTTGCCACAGGCTAAACCCCAGAAGGGAAGTGAGTATCATCAGTATTGTATACATTGCTCAGCAAATTGGTATTTAACATCACTTAATGGGTGTCACGTCGCATTACATAAAACATAAGTGGGCCAAATCTAATAAACAAGATTTGTCATCTTTTGATAGTATTTCAGCCCTTTCTAATGAGAAAGTTGGTAAAGAGGGAAGCAAGCAATGTTTTTATTAGTGTTCACTTGCAATATCTTAATATATTCATAATAACTAGTTTACTAAACAAAATACATATAACTTTTTTAAAATTAGAACCTGTTTAGAATGGTAAGTATTTTAGACTTTGCTTTCTGGAATGCATATGCTCAATATTTTTTTTCTGTTAACTGAAGATCGTGGTAGACCTGGACAGCCCAGTGGCCCCATGGGTTTTGGAGCAGATGGTTGGAACACAGTATCGCGAGCCCCTCTCAGGACAGATAGAACCATTGATCCCACCAAACTCAAGCTCTCAAAGGTATCATGAATTGTGTGCAGTTACATACTTCACCTCATCTGGCAATGACTTGATTGTTAAAAATACCCATTCCAATATTTTGAAACTGTAAAGAAGCCTGTGCAGATTGTATAAAGCCATTGTCCCAACTGAAAAGGTGTGGGTTTGAATCTGAACATTGAATCAGTCGAAGTCTGCTGCCTTGGTGTGCCATTGGGTAAGGAACTTTGTTGCAGTATAGTTGATACTAATTGATCTACATAAATCACCTGACCAAATCTGTCAGAAACAGATTTATTATCTAACATGTTTAAAGTTTCTTAATCCAAAGTATTTCAGTTTGGCATCCTAATAGGAACCTCTTTAGATGCCATATGTGATATGCATATTCTCATATGACCTTTTACAATCCTTAGCTATAGCATTATGCTTTAGTTGATAGTGAATTTTTAATCTGGTTATTCTCATGATGCAGGAATGTCAGAATTTCCCCACTGAGCATAATTTAGCATGGAAAATTCCATTTTGTTAGTAAGAGCAAGAACTTTTCAAAAGTTTTACAAATATTTTACTTCAGGTCAGTTGCAGGCTTTTGTAATCAAACTGTCAAATGTCTCTGAAAATAAAGTCTATTTTTTGTGTTACTTCATAGTTGTCTGAATAGAAAGCCGAAAGTTGCTCCATTTCAACTGTTTTTTAACATTGTTTCAGCTGGGTGACAGTAAAAACATTCAGCTTGGCCCAGTTGCTGGAGCTGCACGGTTGGGCTGGTTCAAGGGTAGCTCAGGGGGTGGGGCCAGATCACAGGAGGGAGAGCGGCCTAATGCACCAGGCAATAGGTATGAACCATCAATTTACTCTTCATAAGAAATAAAGCAAGTAAGATTTTACAATTTCTTTGATACTTGATTAATTTACTTGTCAGACCTGCAAACTCATACGATTTTGCCAAGTCTGAAGAAAATTGCCCATAAATACATACTTGTAGCATATAAGCAAAAATTACTCAAAAATGATCGTTACAGAAAAATCTGGTTAATTTATTCACCTGTTTGACATGGATCTAGGTTTTATATTAAAATTAGTAGAAGTATTCAGTTTATCCACCCTGGATGCTTTAAACTGCACCTATTTGTTCATGCATAACATCAGCATGATCAAACTGTTGATTATAGAATTTTTTTAAAATGGCATCCAGAAATCAATGCATGTATAAGATGAAAGGGGAAATAAGCTTCTAAAAGAAAGTGTTAATCAACACAAGAAACAAAAAAAGTATTCAGATTCTCATGAATAAAAACTGTAATAGACAAAATTATGTTTATTGGCCAATTTGAGTATGTTTAGTGGTAGGAGATATAATTGCTTTTGTCATGTAAAATGGAAACAGAATATCCAAGAATTAAGTCATGTTGAGAGACAGCAACAAGCCATAGAGTTGCATAGGGCTGGGAACTAGATTGTGCAATTGGACTAGTGGGAAATAAAGTCTTTGTATACTTCGCAAATTAAGGACATGATTTTTATTGCTGCTGCTTTTAACTTAAATATTTGTTTTCCAGTTTTACAGTAGCAGGTACTAAAACTGGCTAATCTTAGGAGAAAAATTAACTACTTTACTGAGATAAACTTGTCAGAGTTGGCAAGTCTGACTTGTAAATAAAATTCTTCAAGGTGACACTTTTTATTGATGTTTTGGATATGCCTTTTTATTGGTATTGTCATTTCAATTGTAAGAGGAAACATCAATTTTTCAGTTATTTGGTTAGTAATTTGCAATATCGAATAATGATTTTGTGAAAATTCAGATTGTGATGACAGTTTAAAATGATTACTGTACCTGTTTGATCATGCATCAATTATTTTATTTATTTTATTTTATCATTATTATTATTATTATTATTATTATTATTATTATTATTATTATTATTATTATTATTATTATTATTATTATTATTATTATTATTATTATTATCATTTTTTTATGCATAAGATATTTCATTTATTTAAGAAAAATAACACCTAATTAAGATGTGGAAGCAACCAAGATGGCATAGTATGAAGTATTGATTCAGGGTATCAGTGACTCCCTATAAATAAACCTCACCTTGCAGTGTAATTTTACTACTGTGCAAAGAACTATATACCTTACAAATTATTTTATTACACGACTCTCGCCTCATGAAAACATTTGCCTCTATGATGCATGGACTGATACTGCATGCCAAGATACCTTGTGCAGTGCGATTGAGTTTTGACATCTGAGTTGAATGTTTTATAATGTGTATCCGTTAACTGTCACATTCAGTTGCCTTTACCATGTTTATGTTATTTAAACATGATAGTATTTACAGGATAGCGGTGTTTAGAATTTGAAAAGATACACAATTTTAAGCTGTCTTAACCAAGCCAGCATTAGGGAGACAGCAGTAACTGGTAGAAAGTGGTACATAACAATTTCTGGTGTCAACAGTTTAAGGATTTAGTTAACGGCTTTTGATCAAATTGGTTCATAGTTTATGCATTTTACATTCTTGTAGGATCAAGATGCAGGCATAAGCACCTTTAAAATGTTGCTTTGTATTGTTTATTATCTGAAACCATGAAGTTTTGGTATTGAAGTTAAGAGGAAAACCTTTAATTGAGGTTTAAGCTAATAAGTAATAACAAGGTTTTAATCCAACAGCACTTAACATTGTCAAATCCAATTTGGGACATCTCGAACATGAGGGGTAATTATTCTGTATTCAGTTGAATATTACAAATTGTAATATGGGTTTGTCTCTGTAGGTTTTCTGCTTTGAGCAAAGCAGAGAAGTCTGAGGATGATGGCAGTCGCAAAGGGGCTGGACAAGGATTTGGACGACCAGCACCCACAGCCAACCACCCCTGGCACAACCTCACAAATCCTCAGAATATTGCTGACTTGTACTGCTAAAATATCTTGTTGCTCACAAAATTGTAAATGATTGCCAGTCCTAAATCAGTCCTGTTACAAATAACTAATTATTTAACCTGTGACACTTGCAGTATTGAATCCTTCAGGTTATGCAATATAATGCAACAGACAATGCTACACAGTAGGACAGTTACCTTTTGGGGAAGGCAGTACTGTTATAAATATATATGAAATTTTTCTTATAAAGAGGATAGTATGTAAAAATGTGCACAGTAACTTCTCAAAATGGACTTTTAACGTCTCGTTTAATATTTAAGAATTGCCTTGTTCAGTGATAAGATTTGTTTAGTGCTTGTTATTGTTTGGGTTCATCAGTTTTAACTTTTTGAAAGTGTCCAGTGTTTCTGAACCCGAGTTGACATTTTGTCCAGAGAATACTGTGAGTCAAAAAGTTGGATTTTAATTCAAATAGCTGTCTTTTTCAGGACTATTGTTGCCCAGAGACGATCAGAAGAAAGGAGTGGTGGGCGAGAAACTGAATGTGCTAAGACTGTGGAAAAGCTATCCACTCCTGTCCAAGAGCTCACAGATGACCAGATGTTAAGCAAGACCCGTGCTATTATGGATGAATATCTGCATATACAAGATGTCAAGGTAATTATTTTTTTCTGTGATATTTCTCAAAAAGGAGTAATAAAAAAATCAGTAAAAGCTGTTTCCATCATATGTGGAAAGATGGTAAAAAGTTTCAAACCATGTTTGGTCTGAAATGTTAATTAGGTTGTTTATAGTTGTACAGGGAATTGCAATCAGACTCCTGCCACATTTGTATAGAGCCAAGTTGTTTGCACCAAAATGGGGTCTAGTTCATAGTCCTGGTTTTATGGGCTCTTATTTTCTTTCACAAGGATTGAGCCTTCTATCCAGTTTGTGGCTTGATCCAATACTTCAAAAAAGTATTTGACCTTCTTACAAGATGTCTAGTTTGTATGACAAAGTTTTGAATTTTTGATCATACCAAGCAAATCTGTAGTTATCTTGTGGTGTGAAAAAGGAACAATTCTGCAGTGGGATGTATGATCACTTGAAGCAAAGGATAAGATGAAAATCCCAGTTTCTATGATAAACTGAATTTGCATTCAATGGCAAAACTGACAAGAAGTTTGCGGGTGGGCATTATAATGTGGATAATGTGCTGAGCAGTATTGCAAATGTTTTTTTTCTCTGATCAGTTCAAGCATAAGTAAACTTTTGGGATAGGGCTGAAATTTTTGCCGGCTAGTTTTCTGTCTAGGTGAACAAAATTATATGCTACATGTTTTTTTTTCTTGGCAGCAAAGGCAAATTGATATTTTATTCCCTAACCATGTTTCTTTTAAAAATGAATCATGTCCATTATATCTCCTCCTATTAGATGCTGTAAAGTACACATTGGGGACTTTGGGCACACCTGGGACCAAACAAGTTTATTGCTGTCTAATGTGATATCACCAGAGGTCTGTGAGTAATCCATGAACATCAGTTGCAAGCATAGAGAGAAGCAACTTCATACCAAATGAACTGCTCCGGTGGACTAGTGGTTAGAGCATCCACCTCATATGCAGGATGTCGTACGTTTGATCCCCGGTCGAGTCATGCCAAAGACTTACAAAAATGGTGCTAATAGCTGCTCCGCTTGACGCCCAGCATTAAGGAGTTAGTGTTAGAACTGGTTGGCCTTGTGTCAGGATAATGACTGGGTTAGACATCATGCGACATGTCCGTGGCACGATGTCACAGTTCTAGACATCACTATAAACTTCCATTCTGCAGACATCATAGCAATATGACTGAAAAATTGTTAAACTACGTTAAAAATCATAATCACATCACATCATAATAAATGTAAGGATCTCAGTTCCATTCTATTACCTTACTATTGGTTTTGCAGGAAGCCGTATCATGTGTCCAGGAGCTGAGCTCATCAGGTAGTCTTCACTTGTTTGTTTCCAACGCACTGAATCAAGTCCTGGAAAGGTCAGAGGTCGCTCGAAGGCAGACTGGCCTTCTCCTGCATGATCTAGTAAAAAATAATGTTCTCATGGTGGATACATACGTCAAAGGGTGAGTGCAAGTCTCAAATCCGGTTTATTATGTAAAGATGACTTGCAGGGATAGTTGACCTGCTTACATTATGGTATTTATATAATGACACATCCCACATGTTATCTATCATGTACATTGCTGTATTTATACAATGATTAGCATAGCCAACATTAATATATTTAAAAATTAGTATTTAATTGTGATATCTCTGATAATAAATACACTAGTCCTGGTCTTGACATTGATTGTTTAAAATATCTGTAGTGGAAGATACAGAAAGGTTACTCTATTCAGTCGTTAAATTCACATGTAAATTTCAATTTGTTAATAGATTTTTTAATTGTGAATATTTCATCTTCCATTGGCAAAGATTGGATGCTATTGAAACTTGTAAATTTTACTGCAGTTTGGAGGAGGTAGACAAGTTGTCATAGACTTACATGTCTCATTTTCTGTGTTTAATTTTGAGACTGTACTAAATATTTCACAAGGTCTAACTTTATTTCCTTGAAATCTGAATTGTCTGTATCCTTTGCAGGTTAAATGAGATCCTAATGTTTGCTGAAGATATGGAGATAGACATCCCAAAGATTTGGGAATACTTGGGTCAGCTTATTGGACCCATGCTTCAGGATGGCAGTGTGCCCCTTGGTTTCCTCAAACAGGTCTGTGAACCCCTCAGAGCCAATGGCAAGTCGGGCATTCTTGTTGCGGAAATTCTCCATGATGCCAGTCATAGAGAGGTCAGTTCTGCAGGATATGTACCACAAACTTTTCTGAGGGCTATTCCATTTACATTATACCCAGGGAAGCAAATGTCTCATATGTATTCATGTATACATTATTAGGGGGGTTGGCTTGGGTTGGGTTGATAAATAACTGAGGCACAAATGCATCTGCATATGTTTCATGTACACTTTATTTAACAAGTAATAATTTGCCAGTTTTTGTTGAGTATGCTAAGCATCATATTTGGCACAAATAAGCTATACCATGTATGGTGAGTTTTGCTGGAATTCTTACAGAAATGACCTTGAAATACAGACCTATGGAGTAAAACCACAAACAAAAGAACAGTGATTGTTTGCAGTATCAAGATTCTAACTTGTTGATGCTTGATTCTGATCCAGGTTTCCTATTTAGGTTGGTCAGGGAAAATGCCTAACTTGATCAGAGTATCTCAGACTCTTGAAGCTACATATTTTTTTATTCAAAGAGTCTGCATGATCAAACTGTTATTTTTTAAATAAAAAATGGGATTCAACAAGCAACAAGTTATGATGAAATGGACGATAAATGAAAGAGAAAGAATAATGTTTAAGTACTGAAGAACAAAATTGAATATTCTGGTTCTTGAGGGGGAAAATACCAAGGACAACTGTTTACCCCTTGCCGAAAACTGGGCCAACTTGAGGAAACATTCTGCTGCCTTGCTGAGAATGCCTTGTTAAGATTGGCAGGTCTGTAAGTTTTTCACTGACCTTGTTGACCAGGCCTGAGGCTGGAATCACAACAGACAGTAACAGGTGAGATGTCAGTGAACACCTTAGACCACTCAGCCACCCAGGGCTCCAGCCATGTTAATAGACATGTTGGCATATTCTCCTAATGTTTGAAGATAATAGCAAATATCAACCTGTTGAATGAAAACCTAACTCCATCTCTCTTTCTCTCTCTTCATTCCCCCTTGCTATAAAGAGTTAACAGAATCTGACGTTTTCTGAATGCATTACCTGAGATGCATGTAATATATCAAGTTGTAATATATTTTTTCAAATCTATTTTTTTTCAGGGTCATAAGAAAGTAGGAAAGTTGTGGGTTGAATCAGGACTGCATTGGTCGGACTTTGTTCTAGAAAACCAAATTGATCAGTTCCTTTATGAGAAGGTAGGTTTAATCTTTCATTTTATGCTTCATATATACTGTGCCATAAAGGTGATGTGTACTATAGTATGGTGTTTGTCCATCCATCCATATGTATCATGCTGTACATTAACTTGGATTCTCCAATATGTAGTGTTGACCCATAGTAAAGTTTGGATATCAATGTTTTCAGACTTGGCACCATTTGACAGTAATTTGCATTGATGCCATTAAACAATAATGCATCAACTATGCCATCCTTAGGGGGCTGTTAAATAATAGTTTGGTCTTTAATGTGAAAATCATGGCACCAGTCTTTCTACTTTTAATTGTTGGAAGGCTTGAGGAATAATCATACATATCCAGATAAATAAATGCAGATTTTGTTTGGCCAAAAATATTGCACTTGAGAGGCTCTGCATTTTTTTAAATTTATTTTGAAATTATAGACTTTTCAGAAATATTTCTTATTTTAAAATTGATAAATTTACTTTTGAACTTTTGATGATCCAAGAGGCCAGGTAGTCTGAAGCGCTTCACATTAGGGATCATGGGTTCTAGTCTCGGGCTCAGTTATCATGGGTACATGAAAAAGCTTGCCAGTTGCTTCCTGTGATAGAAAATTAGCATTAAACAGCATAACAATACAATTTTTGAAATTCAGATTGCCTTTCAAAAATTTGACCATCAATATCATACATGCCAACTGTTAGGTTTTCGGTGTAATCATTATTAAGAAAAGAAAAGCAGAGCAATGAAAAGTAGTTTGTCATTTTTAAAATTGTCTCTTTAAATTCACTTGTATAAATTTGAAAAAAATCTTAAAATAATGGTTGCCTCTTTAGAATGGCAGAAGAATACATTACTTGTTTGCAGTTTATAGCAACAATATAACCCATTTTCAAGAAATATTTTCTTCATATTCATTTTATATTCATTTATGTAGCAGATAAGTCTATGTTTAATGAACAGGGCACCAATCTTATGCGGAATGCTATATGTTGCAAGTTGTAGATGTTGAAGGAAACTGTTAGAGCAGATGGATTTTTTTCAGTACAGTTTCTGCTTGTATTCTGATCTTAATCCATAAAGACCTTGCTTTTTTGGGACATAATTTTTGACCTGCTGCAGAAATAAAGTTTTTGTGTTTGTTGCAATTATTCTGGCAGTGTTTCATATATATATATATATATATATATATATATATATATATATATATATATATATATATATATATATATATATATATATATATATATAATGAATTTGATTGCTAAATTATGATTTTTATCTCCACTATAATAGAATTGAATATGCTGATACGTAATTGGGGGTTGGCATTTATTCACTAGTGGCAATATGGAATGCATGTACAATATACCATTTTGTTTTCAGAAACTAGACTTCACCAGAGTTGGAAATAGTGCTCCCACAAGTCGAACAGCTAGCATGGACATCTCAAAAATTGAGGAGAGATTGAATGATTTAATTACAAATAAAGGCTGTTCAAATGAGGAGGTGATTGATTGGATAGAGGAAGAAGTAGACAAACTCACAATTAAACAAGAATATTTCATCCGTGCCCTGATGACTGCTGTTTGTAAGAGTGCTGTTAAAGGTCAGGGTTTTAATTTGTCTTAATTTAATTTGCTCTGGGGGGGGGGGGAGAGAGAGAGAGAGAGAGAGAGAGAGAGAGAGAGAGTAATTGACACAAGTAACTGATATAAAATATTCATTGAATTGAAATTGAATATTAAAACAAACATTTATCAAAATAAATTAAATCAAACTAAATGTAAACATTATTGCATATCATTGTTGTTGGAAACTTTAGTTTGTAAAGTAAAGCATCAGCTGTATTGAACAGCAGTTGAAATTTGGAAGTAATTTTCATCTAAGCTATAACCAATTATGCAGTGTCAGAAACAGAATCCAATTTAACTAGCACATCCCAACAACAATAACATAAAAGCAACTATATATACTTTTTGTGGTTTATAAGCTAGTAATTACCAGATCGCTGCTGAACTTTTTTAGCTGACCATTACAATAATTAGGCTGACCACTTTATTAGGAGAATTTGTTTGGATGGAATTCAGTTCTTAATTTGACTTGTACATCCTATTTTTCATTATATGGTATATATGTATAGAATGCCAAGGATGTTGAGGTTAAAAAATGCCCTTTTATGACAAATACATACCTGCCATTAATCCCAGTTTCTTTGGAATCATCCCAAGTTTTTGTTTGTAAATTCCAAATTCCTGACTTTTACAGATGCCAAAGTTTTTTTTGTATTTCTTTTTGATTCATAGTGGCTGTGTAAAGAGTACATGTGATGCAACAGTTTGTTAGAAATACAAGTCTGTCATACCTTGGAAATCTATGAAACAAACAACCAACCAAACTATGGTTTAAAAGAAGCCATTGAGGTCAATTGGGTTTGGAACTACAATTTCTCAATCTGAAACAAATCATCATGGTCTAAGTGTACTTTACAAACTAATGACTTGCACAAACTGTTTTTGATGAGATCACACTTGTGAACTTTTCAAATGCATTCGCTTTAACTCAACAATAGCAGTACACAAATATGTTTCAGCTTTAAAATTGACTATCATACTGGGATTTACCTGTCACATAAATGCCAACCATTACTCTTTTTGCATTATCATTGTTTTGTTTTCTCACCAAAATTACTGCATAATCATTACTTTAGACTATATGGATGATGCTTTTTTGCTATATTAAAAAATAGAACAATAAAATGTTTTGGACATTTTTATAATCACCTTTTTAATTCCATTTATATAAATTTGAAAATATTTTTTAAAAAATGACTGCTGCATAAAAATAATTTGAGTACTTTCCATATTTGCTATTTATAGCAATTGTGTATTACCTATTAAGAAAACCATGGGTGTTTCTTGAAATATAAACTTGAACTCAGATTCTTTGTATTGAAGAAAATGGTGACAGATGTTAAGTAAAAATTGTACCATGTGAGTTGTAGACGTTACATAATATAAAATGGAGCAGATGTTACATAAAAGAAAATGGATCTGTTCAAGCTACAAAATATGTCAGATTAGAAAAAAGGACAAATCAGCAAGTTTTTACAAACAAGAATATGAGAGCAATGTAATACAACCCCATATCATGCTAATGAAGAATTCCAGTTAATGATCATTCTGCAAAATTTAAATATGTAGACTAGTGTGTGTTGAATATAAATAATTTTTCAGTATTATTTTGTGTGTATTCTGGTTTTAATTTATATTGATTTTTTCCTTTGTTACAAACATTTTGACCAGCTGCAGAACCAGGTTAGTAGTAAAAGTATATTTTTCATGTGGTGTACTTCTGGCAAGTAATATTAGATAAACATACAAAAAATAGCAATATTTAATGCATATATCTCTTTGATGGATGGGTTTTAACATGCATAATGTTGTTGCTAGCAGGTCATCTGTATTAGTCTCCTTTTGAAACATTATCATGGGACCATCCTAGGGCAAAACAATTACCTTCATTATTTTCCTCTTTATACATGCAGGCATCGGAATAGCCCATAGTTGATTGCAGTGGTAAAGGCATTCCTTCATCTGACTTTGATTTCAGTTCAAAATTAATTCATTTTGAAAGTTTAGTTCAAGATTATATTATATTATATTCAAGATTATATTACTATTAATTTCTTATCATACTATCAATGTATAAATGGATGCAATTCTTATTTCTTTGTATTTCAGTAAGCAGTAACAATTTGATGAAGGTGGACAAAAGTCAAGTACAAAGAAGAAATAACCTGCTGCAAAATTATCTGGATCACCAGGCAAATTTTGAACTACAAGCACTTTTTGCACTTCAGGTGCTTATACACAAGCTTGAACACCCACCAGGTAAATAAAAATTGGCCCAAACATGCCAGTTCAGTCATGCTTATGACACTTTAGTTGTGTGGGTGCTAACCATTTCCATTTTGAAATGAACACCATTGTCATTTAACAGATGACTGTATAAAGACTCCATATAGTTACATTACATTAGAAAATAACTACATGTCAGATTAACAAAGTAGATTTTAATGTGTTATCATTTATATGACTGTTGAGGCAAAGACTGGAGTTTTAATATCATATTACTACCCATGGCTTTATTTATTGGTATAGTATAGTAGCAAGACATTAAAAATAACAAAAATCAATTTTTAGACCATTGTAAAAAAAAAATGTTTCCATTTTGACTGGTTTTACAATTTAGAGACGAGCTAGAATTTTGTAATAAACATATACATAATATTATAATGAGTATTATTAATATACTAGGCACTTCAAGTACTTGGCTAAACTCACTCAATTCTTTTTTTATTTTAGTAATTTTTTAAAAAAAACCATTACAATTCTTAGTGTATACAAGGTCCTAAGTATTTCAAGTACTAGACTAAACCAGCTCAGTTATTATTTTGAGAATTTTGTAAAAACATTACAAATGTTTGTATATACAAGATACTAAACACTTCAAGTACTAGGCTAAACCAGCTCCATGATTTTTTTTATTTTAGGAATTTTTTTATAAAAGGTTTAGAATTATTAGTATATACAAAGTGCAAAGCACTTCAAGTATGGGTTTAAACCAGCTCAGTTAGATGCACAAATAAATTTCATGAGTTTTTCAAAAAACATGGTTGTGGTGGTGGTGGGGAAGTGCTATAGTCAGCAGCAAAAAAAAAACTGACAGTTGGCCAACTTGAAACACCCATTTTTTTGTTGGTCTCATTAGAGGATTTTTTTTTTGGTATGTTATTGTGGTTTTATGAAGATGCTTATGTTGCACAAATTGGACAGTGTGTTGCACAGGCAGGTTATCTATACATTTACTAAGGCAAATAATTAATAAAGCACTTATTATCATTTCCAGGTGTATTGCGGGAGCTTTTTGATATACTGTATGATGAAGACATTATTTCAGATGATGCCTTTATTCAGTGGGAGAAAAGTGAGGACCCTCAGGAACAAGAGGGCAAAGGCATGGCTATGAAACAAGTTGTTGAGTTTTTTACATGGCTTAAAGAAGCCGAGGATGATACAGAAAGTTAAGTTTCATTTAGGCCTTAATAGTAGATGCAAAGCAATGTATTAATGCCACAAGTTTTTATTCAAGGCAGTAAAACTCTTGCTTTGTTTCCTACATAATTTATCAACAGTTACTAGCATCATTATGCTTTATTCATGGATACATAGAACAAATTTGAACTATTAACTGATTGCAAGTGTAGTGTATTATCCTTGTACTAATTTTTGCCACCAATCCTGGCAGTATACTTACATGCCAACTATTCAGGGTTTTGGTGAATTGTTACGAAGTTTTAGTGCCAATTCTTCCTTTGGAAATATATTTATGAAATTTGGTGAAAATTAAAATGTTGATGTGATACATTTTCACCACATTTTTCTGTGTGGACATTGATAGGGGCTAGAATTTGTTGGCCTGAATATGATACACTGGTACATAAAATGTAGTTTCCAAATGTGAAAACAGTATGTACGTATCAAACATCCAGAACAGATAGACTGCAAGTAAGTTACTAATGACACATATGAGAATGAGATAGTTCATGAGGACTGATGGTCTTAGTTCTAGCCACATATTTAAAGAATTCGATTTCTAGAATTGGAGAAAATGGAGTGACCATTTACTGCTATTGGACTTGTGTTGTTTCTTTGTATAAATATGAGTAGGCTCATAGGAAGAACAGGCAATATGATTGCATAGGTTTGTTACTTTTAATGAATATACTTTTTTTCTGGACTGACTGCTTCTGCAAAATGAATACTTGGGTTCCTGATGAGCATCCATTTTTCGGTACCCATTCATCCATGAAATGGACACAGAACTATCAGCAAAACTGGACTTCAAGTTGAAACATTCAAGCAGTGGATCCTCATGGAAATTCGTAAAGTAGATCATGTTCCTTAAAAAATGGGAACTTTGGATAAACCTTTGATTTTATTTGTGTGAAAGGGACAAACATTTATAATCTTGAATAAGTGGAACTGTAGGAGAAAAATAAGTCTTTTGCTTCAGTTAGTTCTCCAATAGTCTTCAAGATTTTATTGAACTCTGCAACTGCCACAACAGTTACCTGTGACATGTTCTTATCCACCAGTGGGATTTACAGCAGTTATTTGTGAGTTTGTACGTTTTTATTGGGTTTCTTTGAAGGAGGACAACTCTGTATATTATGTCTTTGTATTTCCTTGGAAATTTAATCCCATAATCTGGAAGGATTTGCAATGTAATTTTATATTGTAAATTTCAGCATAAATATTTGGGGAAATAAATAAAACAGATTTTTGCAGAAAATTATTATCCTTATAGACATTTTTAAAAAAGAATTGTCCCATAAGTCAAAGATTTGTTTTATTGCTATATCTTCTGAATGTGAAGATCTGCAGCAAATGTTTCACTGCAATACATACACATTATGTTGTGTGATAACTACATGTGATGTCTTAACTTAACGGAACATTTTGTCGTTCACCATATCTTTATATTTAGGATGAGGTCAAAGCTTTTTAATTGAAAGTAATTTTTTGTCTTTATATTAAATATCTAAATTGTCACGAAAGACTATATATTAGAGGCAGAGATTGGCCATGATAATGTCTTGTTAACCTATCATATGTTTAAATGCTACAGAATTGTTATGGTAGAAGCTATTTATACAAATACTAATGTGTAAATATACAGTATACCGTTGGTTTTGATGTAACAGATTGAAAGAAAATTTGTACAAATTTGCATTAATTTTGTGGATTTTGCCAATGTACAATCATTTTTTTATTAAACTGACATATATTCACTTTCAAATATTTTGCTGCAAAAACTTTATAAAAAATATGCAAGTCTGTTAATTTAAAGATTGAAATTTACATTCTGGTTTCTAAAGCTGACTGTAACATTCATAAATCTTTGTAATAAAGAAACAATTATTTTGATAAAGCATAAACTTATAGTGGAAACTATATACATAAATAGATTTTGCATTTATCGGCAAGAAACATTCGGTCAGATCTGTTGCACAAGAAATTCAATGGCACACTGATAGGAGTGATATGTTAATGTCATATCTAATTAACAGTACAAAAAATGATGTAGGCAATTTTGCCTACATTTCAATGTGGAATAAATATACTGTCTTAAGTAAATATTCTTGAATATTGAATACTATGTGGACCTGTATATTTGAATTTTTTTCCTCATTGCATTGTAATGAAAAAGTAATCTGTGATGTTTAATTGTTCCTTCAAGTGTAAATTGCATCTGATTTAATTAATGTTTGGCATTTATGTAGAAAATATACTTGGTAGGTTGATGCTTATTTGTGATGCAAGAATACCCCGAAGTTTCATTTACACAAAAATGTGACATTAGCACCAACTTAGTTTTCCTGAGGTGACAACAGTTGTATCATATTCACCTAATGATGGTACAAGTGATATTGCATTTGACTGTGCATGGCAAGTTGCCAGACATTTTTTTGGCAAATTGAAATTGGCATTAAGTCAGTGGACAATTATGGGTTGCTTCAGAATCTTTAGTGCAACAATTCAGCTTTTATTTTACTGTGCCTTCATCATCAAAACTAGCTTTGCAGGATGAAAGTAAACTGGAAATTCATTCAGATTATTGCCATGTATATACTTGTTAGTTGGACTATGCACAAACCTAATGGATCTAAACTTCTCAAGTTTACATGTCTGCAGCCTCGAATCTGTGTGCTGAAATCGTAAGTGGTTAATATATGCATAGAATGCCTCAATGGTTCTCTACATTGTGTGGGCAAATGTTCTGCCATTTTATCAAATAGATTCATTATATATAAACTTTTGCTTCCATGAAATGTAAAAATATGTAGACATTTAGTCAATTCACATGTCTATGCTGGTTTTTGCTAGAGACAATTGGAACCATATATTAGTCCGTGATTGTAAACTGAACCTACTGAATTGGTGGTATTGTTCTATATTTAATTGATAATTATACAAGGGTGTGTGGGATAATGCTATATGCAACAAGGTTCTATTGAATTATATTATGGATGTTAAGTATACTTGCAGTTTAGCTTCACAACAGATACTGAAAAACTTATTGAAGTAATTATGTTTCAAAGATATTTATGCAAATATCATTTTAATGTTTTGCTCTTTGAAATGTAGTGTATATAATAATTCATGTTATTTAGTGCTTCTATGAAATTCCATCACAGTATAATTGTAATGAAATATATTTCCTTTTTTTTATACTGTCTGCTACATGTTGTGAATGTTGCATCTGTTCTGTTTGCCTCTAAAATGATCATGTGCAAGTTTGGTGAGGGTGATAAAGGTAATTAGTAATGCAGATAAAATATTTAATGTTAATTGATTATTGTTCATTTGATTAAAACTCGGCTCTCATCAAATGAAGCATTTGTTTTTTTATATCAAATTGATGTACCCATCCCATTTTTAGTCCTTTATGTGAGTGGGTTTTTCCCCTTTTTGGTCAACTGGATTTCACCTATATTGACTTTCAGAATCTGGTGAGGTGCTACTCCATGAAAACGTAAAAGAGGAAGGACAAAACATTAAGAGCATAGTACAGCACTTGTTCCATTAAAAGTTTGGTCCTGCAAAATTTTTAATTTTCACTACATCTTGTCCCCCCTCCTTTTTGGGGGTGGGTGGGAATAGAGTACGTTTTTATGGACAAACCTGTTAATCCTGTTAGCAAATTTGTGATTTGATTCTTAGTTTTAATTCCTTTAAAAACCTAAATTTTTCTGTATAATGTTCACATGCCTTTGTATTCAGAAACAGTGAAAATTAGATTTAACAACCATCAAGTCCCAGTCGGTAAAAAAAAATAAAATTCAGATGAAAGTTGATTTGTATCTTGAGAAATAAAAGAATATGACTTTACTTTTTTTGTTGATCGTGTTTTGACACTTCATCCTTGGAGCTGGGTCTATGGCAGCCAAAAGGGTAGAAAATCAGATGAGCAATTCAAGGGTTGTTGGTTTAAGACTCGCCCAAACAAGTCGACATGGCCTTGGGGAAAACATTACAATTCTTACGATCGGACTGCAGGTCTCGGTTTGGCGTGGATCCAGGTTTTATTTTTGATTTAGTAGAGTTGGTCTGGCTCTAGACAAATTTTATAGTAGTTCTTCTGAAACTTTAAATTGCACATATATTGTATGCAAAACATCTGTTTCCTAAAGCTGTTACTGATAGAATTTATAACAACAAACATCAACAAGCGATGCATTTCTATAAAAGACAAAAAAAAAGAAGCAGCGTTAATAGTTACTACAGAAGAACAAAAATGAATATTCAGAATCTTGGCGAAGAAAAGTATAAAGGGCAACATTTGTATTTATAGGATGTGTTGATTTGGATATGTCATATGCAGTGCTTGTAGATGCGATCGCCGTTGTTATGTGAAACTCCAAAGTTAATCACAGATCACGTTGGATCTTTATGGACAAAGTTAAATTCTTGCACATGATATCCTTGGGTATTGCATGAAAGCTTTTAAATGTAAACAACAAACATTTCACTCTGCATGTTTGCGCAAACTGACATAACAAGACCTGTGTTTGTTTAATTTTGTGAATTTTTAGGGCATTCGCTGCAGCTTTGAAACCTACCTATTTACATTTGACTCCTGGGTCACTATCTTTGGTTTGGCAGTGCGAAGCGAGGGAGGTTGTTTAAAAATGTGTAGTGAAAAACGTGAATATATGCTTTTCTAATTTGTTACTTCATGTTTTGATCATGTAAAACATGTTTGCCTGAAGTCTTATGGAAATATTCGGTTTGTATACATGAATTCCTATTAGACAGCGAAAGAACATGTCGAGGATGTCGAGAGGCATATCCTATCCCGTATCAAATAAGGTCTTTTCCACGATATATATATATATATATATATATATATATATATATATATATATATATATATATATATATATATATATATATATATATATATATATATATATATATATATAGACTGCATTCACAAAGAAATGGATTTTTCGTTTCTTCTCAAACGGGAATTAGACATTTTTCAGGTATGTGATGGAATATATGAACAGATTTAATCTCCATTCACAAGGACACACTTTTACAGAATACAGACACTTTACTTCCAAGCAAATGCCGGATAAATCTTATAGACCATATTGATATACTTCCAATTTTATTTTTAAAAATGTCATTAATTTATAGTATTTTAAAAATCTTTTTATGTTTTCACTTTAAAAAATTGGTGATGTATATACATTTAAGGTGATAATCTAAAGTTGTTTTTTTTTCATAAACGGAAGATTCACTCTCGTTCTGATATGCGGGCTAGATTTTTCACAATCATTTTAATATTATAGGATATTGATCTCTTTATTTCCTTCTTGAAAATTCTAGCAAAACTACAATCTCACCTCTGTCTGCGTGTGTTCGGGTCTAGGATTCGGCTAATGTAGATATGTGAGAAAGCTTGCCAGTAGCTTCTCGTGGGTCGGTGGTTCTTTCCGGTGATTTCCCGGTTTCTTCCTCCACCATTAATACTGGCCGCCATGAATAGCCTATAGTGTGCTGAAAAATGGCGTTAAGCCCAACAACAACAACAACAACAACAACAACAACAATTACGTGTGCTGCAGTGATGAACAGGTTTCGATACTGTAACAAGATGTAATATTTCTAAATCCCAGTCACAGTCAAGAGTGCTACTCATTGATATAGGTTTACCTTTATGTTGCAAATGTTTAAATTTTATCGTCATAAATGGTAGCAAAATTTGAATCCTGGCAATATTAATGGACAAATTGAAAGTCCCTTCACTTATATTTGATCAATAAAATAAATAAGAATAAACTAAGACTTTTGAAGTGTGGAGCTGAAATGGTTTTTGATCGGTGTTGGTATTTTAGCCAAACGACACTTCTCGGTATCATCAATGATTCAGCTGGGAACGCGATCATCACACACAAAGTTCAGGAGTGTTTGGTATTCGAGTTCTTAAATAATTTTATTTAATGAATTCAGTACTTTTCCTCATGTAGCAAACTAATTTCAAGATCAAATGCTGTAGACATAGTTATTATCCCCTAATTATCTATCTATAGCTCTGTTATAACTACCAAACGTTTTTAGATTACGGTACAAACCATCCGGTTGCATTAATATTATATAGCTCTGTTGTAACTACCAAACGTTTTTAGATCACGGTACAAACCATCCGGTTGCATTAATATTATATAGCTTTGTTGTAACTACCAAACGTTTTTAGATCAAGGTACAAACCATCCGGTTGCATTTACGTGACACCAGTATAAGTATTTAATTAAACAAGGGGTAAACAATGATTCATTTCTTAGCATGCTTGAATCTTGATATGACTCTTAAAAGAGGTTTTCTTACTGTGTTTGCAGTTCTTAAACTTTTAAAATGAGATTTCAGAAGCAATGAAATGATCTTTCTGTCATGCTTGGTTTCACGTTGCACACCAACTCCATCTGTGTACTCATAGTCAAACATTATGTTCACAATATTGCTGTCAGTCTAAAATAAGTCTAATTTCTTGGAGGTACATACTGTAAGATGGTTGTGAGCTCCTTCCTCATCGTTACTTAAGGTTCTGATATAGACCCAAAGGTATGTTCGGTAATTTTTACACAATACTATAATACTTCATTTCCTTAAATTAAAAATTTGTGCTAAAAATATCTGAAATTACACATGATGGTTTATATTAGAGGAATAAAACATTCCCGATAAATTGTAAGTGCATTGTCACTGAATATTTAAGGTAGTTCCTGGCTGAGTGTGCAATACAGGGACATTATTTGAACATGTATTGAACAGTAAATCAGCCATGTAAGATGAAATGGGAATATAATAAAGATTCCAACACTTATTTAATGAAAACTTTTGTCAGAAAGATAGAGGCTGCTTTCAGTATAAGTAATGAGTGTCAGTAAGAATTGTTACTGTGAATTATCTGCTTTGTATACATCATTAGATGCTGATGATGGTAGTGTTTCTAAATGATCTCCAATATTATTGTTATTCAAGTTTAATTAAAATGAATCTTTTATTCACAGTGCAATATCACAAATTTAAATTATGTGCTAGAGAGATGAATTTTTTTCATCTCAACACTTGTGGTTAATGTTTTGAGTAGATGCGTTGTTTGTGCAATAAATAATACCAAACAACGTGATGGTTTGACCAAGAAGATGACATACTGAGTTTGAATTCAAACGGTCACGTATCTTATCAAAGAAGGAGTTTTACGTTAGTATCGTAATGCAATATGGCCCATTATATGTGTTTAATGTACCGTTATGGTAATCGTGTCCATCATTGTAGTTGCAATTCACAGCTGCAGCCCTCTTGACTATTTTCAGAGTGCGCGTTTTGCTTTTGACCTCTGCTTCTTATAGTCCAGAAGAGCCTATGGGATTGACTGTTGTCTGTTGTCCGTCCATCCTCCTTATGACATCCTATGTTCATTAGCACACAATGGCTATCGCTACTCATCCCAATCTGCTTGGGTGATTACCATGAAACTTTGCATACATTAATTCCAAAGTCTAGTTCATTTTAAATGAAAATGGTGCCACCTGGACGTCCAATACGGTTTGCTACATCGATCATCTTGGAAATTGTTATAATGCTGCTCCAATTACTGGTGATGCCAACATTGGAGTTTTACAGACTTCTCATGATGATCCAGCTGGACTTAATTTTAACTGGTGCTGATGTCACGACCATAATGCCAACCATGAACATCTATTAGTTTTGCTACAAGAATGTGACTAACATTGAAATATGACATACATTATTTTAATTTATTATTTTGTTTCAGTTGAAATGCTATACTTCCATTGGCATTCATTTTAAAAATATACGTTCTCTAGTCCGAAAAAAACAAATCTTCTAAAAGGCAAGGTAGGCGTCAAAATGTGCACTTGTCTATCATCCTCCTTACTTTGAAATTCTAGTTTCATTTAACTTTTACCTTCGCCATTTGGTTCATATTTACTGATATTATTATTATTATATTTATTATTATTATTATTATTATTATTATTATTATTATTATTATTATTATTATTATTATTATTATTATTATTATTAAAAACAACAACAAAACAATAATAATAATAATAATAATAATAATAATAATAATAATAATAATATTATTATTATTATTATTATTATTATTATTATTATTATTATTATTATTATTGCTACTACGACTACTAGTTCTATTTGTGCTATTATTATTATTATTATTATTATTTTTATTATTATTATTATTATTATTATTATTATTATTATTGCTACTACGACTACTAGTTCTACTTGTGCTATTTTTATTATTATTATTATTATTATTATTATTATTATTATTATTATTATTATTATTATTATTATTATTGCTCCTATTACTAGTACTACTACAAAGAACATGATTATTAGGAAGAAAAAACATTATGTTGTATTACATTTATGAAAAGAGTTGAATAATTTTCATGTTTTACTAGTCATGGTGACTATTACTAGTGCTGTATAATAATAATAATAATAATAATAATAATAATAATAATAATAATAATAATAATAATAATAATAATAATAATAATAATACCAACAACAACAACAACAACAACAAAGACATATCACTTACTACATGCTATCTTTTGTCACATAGTTTGATACTTGGGCATGCTCCACATACAAATGTCACGCGTATAACAAAACAAGTATTTATTGTGAATACTCTGGGTAAAAAAAAAATGTTGGGTCAATATGCTTTCATAGACAGTGATTTCCCTTGAAAAGCTATTTTTATCGCTCATTTTATCACTGTATTGTGTATCTAAATCAGTATGTCGAACTGTCCCAAAACCGCCATTTCTTAGCTTGTAATATCATAAGGTATGTGATAATTTAGTGAAAACGCGTAGGTGTGTGCATTTAGATATTCTTTTTAAAGTCTTTATGATTGCAGTATGTTACATTATAATGCAAAACATAGGTCGCAAAAATCAATGGCGTTGTTAATTAGTCGACAGAAACCGATATAGCCCTATTTCTATTACTCTAGGAAAAAGAAAGTTCTCTAAAAATGGCGGCAAGACAACAGGGGTGCGGTATTTGTATGGAAAGTTGTAAGAATCCTAAGCTAATATCATGTCACCATAGTTTCTGTTGCAAGTGTCTGGAGGATTATGTACGGATTAACCTTCGCAAGGGTCGATTTGATTGCCCTATCTGCAGGACAAATGTGGAGTTACCTAAGGGAGGTGTGCGATGTTTCGAAACAAAAAGTCACACACACACGAACTGTGATGAGAAATTTGCGTGTGATCTTTGTGGCCCGAAAAGTGTGGCATGTAGTAGATGTTTGGATTGCGAGGAGAATTTGTGTCAGCCATGCTGTTATGTCCACGAGAAACTGAAAGTTAGTAGGCATCACAAAGTCAGAGATTTGGGAACCTTGGACTTTGCAATGAAAGGCAAAATTCGACAACGTACATTTTGTGATCAACATCCAGAAGAGGAAATCAAGCTCATATGCAGAGACTGTAACATACTTATTTGTGTCATATGCAAAGCGGTTGATCACGAAAATCATGCTACAAAAACTGTAGTTGATGCGGCAGCTGAAATGAAAAAGAGGCTACAGACCAAGATGACTTCTTGTTCGGATAAACTGAGAAATATTAGTGCTTCTAAGGAGAAGGCAGAGCAACTTGAAAGGAGTATTGATGATGCAGAGCGGGAGGAATTAAAATCAGTTGAAGATCAGCGTTCACATTTGAACCAATTACTTGGTCAAGAAGTGGCAAAAGTGAAAGCAACAATAAAAAATGTTTACCTCAGCCTTAGACAGCAAAATGCAACTTTAAAAAGAGATATACAGGATGAACTGAGATCTTGTTCAGACGTATTTGAAAATGCGCAAAAGTTAACACAGCAAGGGCCAGACATCGAAATAATAAAGAAGGGTCCAGCTCTTGACCAATTAATTTCTGAAGCGATATCAAAGACTGATCAAATGCCTAATATACACATGAAGAACAAACTGTTTTCACCAGCTGAAATCAATCAAAGTGAACTGATTGCCTTGATTGGCAAAATGCAAGATTCTACTGACTCCGTATGTATCAATTCTCGTAAATTACAGACTTGAATTATAATTTAAATCTAAGGCTTTAAGTTTTAATTTGATTAAGTAAGTAGTGTTTGTAGACCCAATGGAGATAAGAAAAATTTTAGTTTATAGGCATAATGGCCTATGTACTTTTATGCATTGTAAAAATCACTAAACTTATTTAATGTGTCAACTTATAATCTGAAAAATGCACTAACACCTGGTGTTTTGAAGATGTGATCAGTTAACTGTTAAATAAATGAGACAAAATGCATTTAAGAGCGGTCTCCCCAAACAGAGTAATGTACGTAATGGGCAGTAATGGACAGTAATGGGATGTAGTGGCAGTAATGGAGATAAAAAATACTGTAATAAAAACGAAATTCTAGGGAAGGAGTAAATTAAAAATATATTTATGGTACAGTTTGTTGTTGATGTTGTTTACTCATTTATTTGAACTTGAAATTTATGATATTGTTGTATTATAACGGAACTCCAACTTGAATGTCCAGTGCGGTATCATCTTCATCTTCCAGTTAAGCTCTTGGCCCATAAGCAGAATAGTATATATGCAATGACAACATATAAATCTTTTTTTTTTAAATAAATGTATAGGCATGGAATTAAGGGCAATTATATTTATTTATGTCAACAGTGAGAGGAAATGCAGTCGTGGACCAAGAAAATAACAATATTGTTACATAGGTATTATGGACATCGAATATATGGTATGGATTTTGTTGTTGTTGTTGTTGTTGTTGTTGTTGTTGTTGTTGTTGTTGTTGTTGTTGTTGTTGTTGTTGTTTTGGGGCTTAACGCTATTTTTCAGCACACGATAAGCTGTTCATGGTGGCCAGTATTAATGGTGGAGGAAGAAATCGGGAAATCACTTGAAAGAACCACCGACCCACGAGAAGCTACTGGCAAGTTTTCTCACATATCCAAATTCGCCGAATCCTAGACTCGAACCCACACAGACAGAGGTTAGATGGCAGTTATCCGTAACGGACTTTGTTGAATTTGGATTTTGTTGAATTGTATAAATAAAATCTATTTCAGCTTTATTATAGCTTACTGAATTATATCTTAGAACCAATGGCTAAAACTTTTCAATTACATAACTTAAACTAGTCGAGTGTGCTTTCGTCAAATGCCGCGTTCACACCTGTCGTACTGTTCTTATTTAAGTGGCAAATAACTAGTTCATAAAATATTTTTTTTTTATTTTAATGAAACAATTTGTGCTTATTTGGAAAGGTGTACTTGCAGAACATGTAACAGGTTTTCTCATATTTGTATGAGAAAAGGATTTACTATGATTTATATTAAAATCATCCTATAGATTGGTTGTGTTTAAAAATAAAACTAAAATAATAAAAACATCTAAAGGACAAGATTGTAAAAAATTTTAAAAGGGTATGGAAATATGAAGGAAAGTGAATAAAAATTATACTTGCCTATCTTACAATGTGGGACTCTAATATATCAAATATGTCTGATAAAAAACAATAGGAAGGACGAAAAATGTACCGAATATCACAATAACGTTTTGGGCGAAGAATTTCATTACCCCCCCCTCTCTCTCTCTCTCTCTCTCTCTCTCTCTCTCTCTCTCTCTCTCTCTCTCTCTCTCTCGATGGTATTCAGAAAGCTTAATAAACTGATTGTCAGGTGATTCCTAATTAGCATAAAATTAAATGATGTATTAGGTATTTTACTGTATTAATGTATTATGCTGTGCCTGTATATCTTCCAAATCATACGTGTTGTAAAGACTCACTTTTAAATAGTCGGTAATAGACTGCCTATAACTAATGTTGAATTGTTTTAATCATGCCTACGTTAAATATATCGCATATTTTCTCTTATATTATCCTAATTCCAACCTCCAAAATTGATCCGCTGGAATTATAACAAAAAATGCTATCGATCTTCTCATTTATTATTTCATGCTCCATTATTTCAACATATTCAATTCTTTAAAGAGTCCACTTCACAATTTTTTTCTTTTCTGTTTACGTCATATAAACAATTTGAAATATTTAATTGGATACCCCAACCACCTTTCATACTCAAAATCTTCTTCTTTCTTCTTCTTCTTCTTCTTCTTCTTCTTCTTCTTCTTCTTCTTCTTCTTCTTCTTCTTCTTTAAAATACATCAAAATGTTAATAGCTTACCCATTTCAGTGTGTGACTACCAGCAGTATTCATCTCATAAGAAATGTAGACAGTGTATACATTACGATTCGGGTAAGTGATTCTTGGTTCCACTATAATTGCGAAGGTATAACGAGCAAGACTTTAAGACTTGGTCTTCCATTGATGTGGGATACATATGTCGTCAACGTCATTCGATAGGACAACGTACAATGTGATTACTTGATTGGTATTACTCGACCATTGGTCAACTATGGGAATGTGACCCCCACCCCCGGGTGACAGACAGAAATGGGGGTGCCATCGGAGCGTTTTATGAAAATTTCTCCAAAGTGAAAGTTATTTGTTTATGACATCAATATGGTGTTTAGAAATCTACTTGTAAACATAATATAAAATAATATATTCTTCTGCAGTTAGGTCACTAAAGAAACATACCAGTAGAGCTCATTCAAGCAGGAGGAGAAGAGATAGTCACAATCCTAATAATACTCTGCAACAATATATGGTAGACAGAAGAATGGTCCACCACATGGACTCAGTCCTTGGTTATAGTGCTCACCAAGAAAGGAAACCCACTGCTATGCCAAAACTACAGAACCATCAGTTTGATCAGTCACCCGAGTAAAGTAATGGTAAAGATAATCCTCCACAGTCTAAAGCCTCAAGCAGAGAAAATTATTGCTGAAGAGCAGGCGGGCTTGTGAGTAGGAAGGAGCACAACCTCAGACACATTTGCGAGAAATAACTTCATCATCAGCAGAATCTTTATCGCGTCTGCAATACTCTACAACAAGATATGGTGGCAGGAAGAATGGTCCACCACATGGACGCAGTCCTTGGTCATCGTGATCACCAAGAAAGGAACCCTACAGCTATGCCAAAACTACGGAACCATCAGTTTGATCAGTCACCCGAGTAAAGTAATGGTGAAGATAATACTCCACAGTCTAAAGCCTCAAGCAGAGAAAATTATTGCTGAAGAGCAGGCAGGCTTGTGAGTAGGAAGGAGCACAACATCGGACACATTTGCGAGAAATACCTTCAACATCAGCAGAATCTTATCGCGTCTTTATAGATTTCAAATAGGCCTTTGATAAGGTATGATATGCAACCTTATGTGCACCTATGAGAAAGTGCAACATCACCTCAAACCTGGTGCACGTTTTGAGCACCTATTTATCAAAACCACCAGTGTTGTCATCATCAATGGCAACAGAGGAGCTTTGTTTTGGACCACTGTTGGAGTAATACAGAAATGTATTCTGTCACCTATACTCTTCAACATTTTCCTGGAAAGGATCATGGAGGATGCCTTGCATGACAACATGGGCACTGTCAGCATCGGAGGAAGAACAATCACCAACATTCGCTTCACAGATGATATTGACGGTTTAGCAGGAGATGAAAAAGAACTGGCTGACTTGGTTGAGCGTCTGAACACAACCTCCACAGTATACGGCATGGAGATTAGCGCCGAAAAAACAAAAAACTGACGACAAACAACATCAATAGCACCAGTGCAGAAAAAAAGATCAGTGGACTGAAGCTGTAAAATGTCACAAGCTTCAAGTACTTGGGATCAATTATCATGGATGAGAGCTCCTAACCAGATCTACTTTGCAGGATTGCCCATACAACAGCGACAGTAACAAGGCTGAGACCAATATGGAAAGCTACCAATATTGTTTTTGGTTCCAAAATTAGGCTGATACGCGCGATTGTCATATTCATCTTTCTGTATCCTTGTGAAACATGGACGCTCACTTTATATCTTCAAAGAAGGATTCAAACCTTCGAAATGAGATGCTACCGCAATATCTTGGGCATCTCCTACACTGACCATATATCCAATGATGAAGTCCACAACAAGATTCAACGAGTCATCGGATCCTAGGAAGACCTCTTGACCACTGTAAAAATGCGCAAACTGAAATGGTACAGTCATGTCTCAAGATCATCTGGACTGGCAAAAACAATCTTGCAAGGCACATTGCAAAGGTGCAGAAGAAAAGGTGGGAAGACAACATTAAGGACTGGACAGGCATGGTATTTGGAGATTCCCAAAGGGCAAGAGAGAACATGGAAAGATGGAGAGAATTGGTTGTAAAGGCAATTGTGGTCTCTCAAGGATCTCTTGGATTAAAGGATCAATAATGATGACGATGATGATGATGATGATGATGATGCTGATGATGATGACGACATTTTTCTGTAGGTTTACATTTTAAAATTATTTGTGTGTATGCTAAAGGAAGGATCCACCCAAGGGTACCTAATGCTATAGGTATATTTACTGTATATTCATGTGGCGTTTGATTAATGAATCGCATCAGCGCTATCAGATATGATACTTATGTCAGTGAATGACAAACAACAGACAGTATACAAACTTATATTCCATAATTTAACAAAACCTATTATCAATACTCTATTTGCAAAATGATTGATTTTCTTGACCTATTACTGCAATTCTTTTTATATTATTGTATTGTTGTCTCCATTACTGTATATTATTGCCTATTAATGTGTTTAGGGAGATATTTTAGCAGGTGGGGGCGCTTTAATTGAAACTGTACAGGTCTCGAACTGGAACGGAAAGCACAGGTGACCAGCAGACATGCTTCCAGGGCGCGCTATCGAGTGATTCACGTAAAATTTGTAGGAATTCGCGCACTTTGAAACCTGTGATGCACGAGAACTCCCGCAAAATAATTTCAAGTTGCGCATATAAAAATAAACTCTGCGCAGCATAAAACTTTTTTCAACCGTTCACCCTTACTATATTTGTATAAATAGTAAAAATATTGAAGCCCTTGTCGCAACGTATATTTTGTAGTAACTGTTGACAGATCTGATTTCTTCGGCTAACATGAATGGTTGTTAATCTAAATTTGATTGGCAATTTGGCCCCGTCCCAAGCATTTTGTGGACATTTGAGCCTTGCATAAAACAAATTTTACAAATGCGTCTTTATAGTATGGGCTATCAAGAAGGGGTAGGACTAAAATGCGAAAAGTTAGGGAACGTTGAGAAAAGTTACGAAAAGTCGATAAAAGTTACCAAACCGTAGGAAAAATTACCAAAAATTTGCGACGAAAATATAAAAAATTTATGTAAGCTAAGACGCGAAAAGTTGCCATGAACTGATTATTTAAGCTTACTTATTCGACAAAACTATACCTTATTTAAAATTACATTAACTGTTAGACATGCGAATGATTTCCTTTATTTGATACTGTTTCAGAAGAAATTTAGTTTCCACAACAGGTACGAAAGTTTAATATCGTAACCGAAATTCAAATTTCAGTCGCTCAAAGGTACAACAAAGTCATTTCTCGAAGTTTTTTAAATTAAAACAAGTAATAGCAAAGGTTTTCGTTATCTTCATTTGCATTAGTGTAAACATAATTTTAGAAATTGCTATAAAAACTTGATTTCGGCTTCGAAAAATAAAGTCAAAACGGGTACGAAAAGTGCCTCTAAAATCACTTTTTTACATTTATTTCAAAGCGGCATGCATATTTTAATTGAAACATTAGTCTTTATGTAAAATATTGTCTTCCTTTATTTTTTTATTCTTGGTCCGGTTTTAAATATTCTCATTTCGTCAGATGTTGTTATTAATGGTACTGATGATTTGATTTTACTGTTTTAACTAGCGTCCATGCACCATATTTTGTCCGAATATTAGATAAAATTCAAATAAGTATATTATGACGATAGTCAGCACCTGGTGTAGCTCTATAACTACTTTATATAGAATGCATTTCAGAGTTTGCGTTTCGCACTTGGCATATTTGATGGTATTCTAAACCTTTCTGCCAGTTTTATTCAAATCTAGTTCGGGTTCCGACCTGCAGAAAGAGTTCTGGTTGCAGTTCTGCAATCTATTGAGTACATAATATTTGGATTGATTTTATCGCAGTCAGTGAGAAATGCTTTTGTTTTTATCCCGTCGTTCTTCCGTCATTATGGCTCAGTGATCAATGTCAACACGGTGGTGCAAATATATTTCGCTGAGGATGCCGGGGCAGTTTGACAAACCTTGTGAATTCAGCTAGCTTCCATTTTGTAAATATTTTCTTCATAATAATCCTAATAATAGCACACTACCTTTGTAAGGTATTTGTACAATAATAAAACTTATCTTGGAAAATAATTATTTCATATTTAATAATATAACTTCACACAATGGGTACGGCAATGGGTAGTCATATGGCTACTTCATACGCGTCCCGTTGCATGGGTAAATTAGAAAGAAATTCTTTAAAACAATAAGTTTAATCCATCTCTTTAGTTTAGATTTTAGATGACATCTTGATAATCTTGGAACCATTCATCTGAACAATTGAAAAATATTCATTGATCGCCTAAATCATTTTCACCCGACTATTAAATTTATCGTATTTTCCAGCACACATCCAGCAGATGCAGATAATCCTCACCCTCGTATAACCCGCGGGTTTTGGGGTTTTGTGTAAAAAAAAATTGTTGGCATAACCTTTGTATAACCCCTAACCATAATTTCGAATGTAGCTAGCATGACATCAATTACCGGTAATTATTCAGGCTCGGTACACAGTGCTTGTGCGCGTAGGCTACTATAGAAGCCGTGCCTCAACTACAGGATACATAAACGCAGACATTTTTAAATAATCTTGCATTCTTGTGAAGTGTAGATTCTGGTTGAAATAATTTATTTCTGTTAAATTTAAAAAATGCCGAAACGAAATTCTTGCACAGCTAACTTCAATCTATCATTGCATATGCTGAATTGCATGACAGAGCAACAAGCAGAAAATTTGATATTTATGAGAGTGTAACCCGAGGTTGGATAAAAAAAGGAGCGTTGGAGAAGATGAATCCACAAAAAATGTGCCTATCGCGGAACTAAAGCAAAATGGTCTTACCTTGAAGCTGACCTGAAGCATTGGATCGTGGCCCAGCGGGAAAACAACTGACCAAACTCAACAGTTGCGATCAAACTGAAGGCCAAATGTATGTCGGCAGAGAAGCACATTGATGATTGTTAAGGAGGAGTGCATTGGGAATATAAATTTATGAAGAGGAACCAATTGTCAATCAGAAACGATCGTCAGCCATCGTCTACCCGAGAATTGGGAGAAGAAGATGGATGATTTTCGGGTATTCGTCGCCAGGAAAATTCAGAAGCTTGACCTTCCCCATTCTGCCATTATTAATATGGACGAAGTACCGATGTGCTTCGACATAAAGGCAACAAGGTCGGTGAACAATATAAAAGTTTTGTAGTTATGTTTTTCAAACAATGTATTGAAATATTACGTGTAAAAAATTTGTGATATGGTCCGTACCCTTATATAACCCGCACCTCTTTGCGGGGTTTGTAAAATCTGGTATAACCCGCGGGATATATGCGGGGAAATATGGTACTTACATATCTAGTACGCATGATTCATTTTTAGTTAAAAATGAAATAAAAAATATTGATAACATCTCTACCTATATTCATGTCAAAGAAACTAATATCGACCAATACGTGAAATATTATAGATTGCTTCATTTGCATGGCAAGATATGAGCGAGTTTTTGGGATAGTTATACTTCACGACCTTTTTATTATATGCTCATTTTCTTATTCTTCCCAATGCTTAAATATATAAACAAAAATACACTACAATAAACAAAGTAACCGAATGTTTGCCGTTTTCCAAACTAAATATACAAGCTTAGCTGCATCATTGCACAACTGACGCACGTAACCCCGCCCAGACAAATTTGAAGCTGGTCGCTCGCTAGCCGTAAGTTTCGAAAATATTGGCGTTTAGTCTACTTAAAATTGAAATTTTGAGTAATATTGTTAATGATTACGCATTACAACAATTTTTCCATTTGATCTGGAATAAATACGTTTTGGTAATTTTGTCGATTCAACGCAATTTTGTAATTATGGTATGGATTTATTTACATGAAGTATCTTGCATCGGATTTCAGCAGAGTCTGCCATTTTTAATGGTATTGAAGTGTGTTGACATCGCCATGCGTTTTTCTGTTCTGTCGTTGAATGATTCAGATCATAATGTGGGAAAATTATGAAGCCTTTCAATTGCAATTATCGAAAAGATGCTGTGGAATTTAATGTTTATTTCATTTTGAGTACGGTAAGGAGGATGTAATTGCACTTGGAATGCACTCGAAATTACGGTACAATTTCTAACTGCGATCAACCTTGGAACCCATGATATGGCTCTTGTAATTCGGATTTGCAGAACTAAGAAAGTACATTTTGAGGAAATTCAGTCTGTAAAATCGAACGTATATTTTGTTATTTTTTATTACTAGCTAAAGAAGACAGTTTATGTCTTATTACTTGCGTGCTATTGTGAATACCCTGTATGGTGTCTATAGGTAGCCTAAATCTGAAACATTGATCAAAAAAGTTAACGCGGAATGTGCCAAAGCAGTTTGTATGTGTCAGTGTATAAAACATTGGCTGGTATGTGGCATTCCATGAAATATCTGCTTTAGTTCATTCATAAAAAAATTGTTTACGTTAGAAAATAGTTCCTTTTTACGTGCATATAGTGTGAATGCTGCACGAGGTGTGCAATATCGGGAAATTCTGAACGATTCTGACAATTTAAATTTAAGGGAGAAATAAATGAGCATATAATAATATGCCATATAGGCAGGCAAAAAGATACAGACGCATTATTTCAGACAATTGTCAATGAGAAAAATCGTTGAATGTATAAAAAAACACATTTCCAAAATAGAAATTACACTAAACATATGATTGATTCTGCCCTGAGCAAAACCCGTAATCTTCCTCAATGTGGTATTTTAAACACAGCAAAATGTACAATAGAGAAAAATATAATTCCTTTCACAATACAATAAAATCCATCATTACCTAATATAAGCCTTATAATTAAAAAATATTAGTTTCCTAAATTTATCAAATAAAAACTGCGTAAAAACACATTACAAAAATAGATTAATTCTTGCTTATAGAAGACCCAAGAATTTACGAGATTGTTTAATTAGAACTAAAGAGACAAAGAATAAGAAAGATATTTTTCATCTAAATGTAACAGACATTGGTGCTCTCAATAGATATAGATGTAGATATAAGAGAAAGTACTTTTTAAAACAGCACCAATACAAAAGAATTATTATCTCTGCGTTGAAACAATAACTGCGTATCAACCGATGTGTTTTATTTGATACCCAGTAAGAAATGAAACATGCAATGTGTTAGACAATCACTTCAACAAAGAGAATGAATAATCACAGCTTTCATAAAATGATTACAGAGATCCTCAGTTCTTCTCTAATATTTCAATACATTTTAATACCAGTAATCACTCTCTATTCGATGTTTCTTTCATGCCAATAGGTATTGTGCATGGAGACATGAATATACTCATTACAGAATGTTATTAGATTCGTAAGTTAAATATTTTATATCCCAATGGCCTTAATACCAAAGCACTTTATAAAATTGTATAAAATGTTAATTAAAACATTGATATGGTGTATATCCTTTATAAAAACGTAAATATGTATATATGACTGTTTGTCTCTACTTTATTATTTTACTATAATTTTAAATGAACTTATCACCATCGAAGATAACTTTTTGCAACCTTTCCTACTTTTTATAGCATTTCGAACTTTAGTCATACCGAATGCGGGCGATCGAGAAGACCCAAAATTGGAAGATTCCCAGCGTTGTTTATCTGTAGATGATGACGATTTAGTTTGGCAAGTACTGGCTGATCATAGCAGTGAAGTCAATTTATTTTTAAAGTCACGAAGTATATCAGATTATAAAAGCTGGAAAAAGTTTAAAGGAGTGATTTTGAACAAATAAAAATAGCGATAAATTTGAATCCGATGTACATACTGAATGGACCAAAATGCAGAGCATGATGGTCAACCCCTCATTTTAGTCCTACAACGTAAGGCACATCACCCGATATTTTCTTTTCGGCGGGAGGGGGCGTTGATTAGTCTAAATGCATAATTAATGACGCTGTGTAGCGTGTTTTGATGTCGACTAACAGTGTAACAAAAGTCAAATTTTCAGGAGTATTATACACAACTGGCAGCCAATAACGACGCTTTTCTTCAAAGTAAAGTTATATTTTTGACAGACTTTACTTACCCTGAGCAGCAGAGAGGCTGAACCCTACAAGGTTGTGCCAGGCGGACCTTTTGTCCCAACTATGAGAAACAAACGGCTATTCTTTATCGTTTGTTCTCATTAACGGACACAAGTAATGAACTCATTCATTGAGTACACAGCCTCTATTCTGCTCTTCTTTGTTAAATAACTTAGATGAGAAGCGAGCAGATAACTTTACCTTATTTTTGAAAATTAAGGGTTCTTACGAAAGCTGAAAAAAAATGTTTTTACTTTAACAATAAAAACTTCTCTAATTGACCAATTTTTTTTGTTCGTGGTCACTCTGCTGCTATAAGTTATCCAAATATTTTATCTAAACCTATACGATACCTTGATCTTGGATCGTGTAAGTTTATCGTTATAAATCCAAATGGAACAGCTTTTGCTTTAGAAAAGAAATTTTTAAATTTAATCATATCCATGTCCCCTGAACACCAAGTATAATAAATATTTGGAAAGTATAATTATCTACGCCATTACACACAACCAAAATATTACAGTTATCTCTGTTCACCTTAGGTATCTGCGTGTATCTTTGAGTAACATAAATCACGTCAGTATATTTATGTCTTCCTCGAGAAAATATTCTAGTTGGATTAGATTGTTTGTCCAGCATCACATCATCGTACACTACGAGGTTATTAATGAATCCATCTAAGTCATCTACGGATGGAGCTTCATCAATATCGGTAATAAAATCAATATCATTTTTGTCCAGTAATTTCGCATTTTGATTAAAATCTTTATGTATTTCGTAACATCGTTGATCATCTACAGATGGCGCTACTAAATACAACTTATTCCACTTGAGCCATCGCATTATCAAAGTAAGCAATAATTGCGTCTTTCCACTTCCGGACGGACCTATTATGATCATTCTGATAGAATTTGGTAACGCTGGATGGTGCCTTACTGGCTCTTGTTTTCTTGTCGCAGAAAAGTCAATTATATCCATATAATAATAATATGAGTTTATATTGTGTTCGATGTAGAGCAATAACACCCACAATTGGATTAACAACGATAACAACAAAAGATAATAATAAAAGTCAATTATATCCATATAATAATAATATTTGTTTATATTGCGTTCGATGTAGAGCAATAACACCCACAATTGGATTAACAACGATAACAACAAAAGATAAGGCAAGTGTACAAAATGTGGTACAAGCAAATATAAATTTATATCCTCATCGCGTGGTGGTGATATTGCTGCATCGCTAGGGAAATTGCCAGGAACTCCATGGGCAAAATACCCTGGTGAAAATCACCTTCTGGGATATAATTATTGTGGTCCTGGAACTCGTCTCGATATTAGACTCGATAACCAAGATCAACCAAAACCTGGAGAGTATCCAGTAAATAAGATTGATCAAGCGTGTCACATTCATGACGTTGCTTATAAAAATCCAGATTTGCAAAAACGGCATTTCGCAGATATAAAGTTGATTCACGCGTTAAATTGTATACCTAATAAATCTCTCAGAGAATCTCTTGCTAGCGTTCTAGTTAAATCTGCTATGAAGGGTAAAATAATGATAGGGGCTGGTAATTATTCATCTGATTATTATAATTGAATCTGTTTATTATTTCGCCGAGGGAGTATTGACGAGGTAAGGCAGAGATTAGCAAACGTGCAGCTTCAGCAAAAGTCTCGCGTGATGTTGCTGCAGCGTGGTTAGCACGACAGGCAATATGGCAAATTTTCCTAAATCCACCTAAAGAGAATTCAATGCGCACATTTCGATGTCACTGTTCCTAATGAAGTTCTTCAAGCGGATATCTTGTTTTTACCACACGATACCATTAAAACAGGTAGACGTCAACACACATACAGATACGCTTTAATCGTCATTGACGTTGCGAGCCGATATAAAGAAGTAGAGCCACTATCAACAAAGATAGCATCTGAAGTTGCGTCTGCATTTAAACAAATTAATCAGCGAGGACCTTTACGATGGCCAAAACTACTACAGGTTGATCCTGGCAAAGAATTTCTTGGTGCAGTATCATCGTTGTTGAACAAGCACAACGTTAAAATCAGACAAGGTCACACGGAGATTCATCGTGATCAGGCAATCTTTGAACGATTTAATCGAACACATGCTGAGCGGTTATTCGGGTATCAATATGCAAAGGAAATATCCACAGATACAAGATCTCGTGAATGCGGTGCGAGGTTACCGAGTGTGATAGCTGCGCTGAATAGGAAAGTTACTCGTGCAACTTCTATGAAACCGTCTGATGCAAACACAAAAAATATATACCGATAAAACGTAAATCTATTTATCAACCAGTACTAGGCAATGTTACGGTTAGATATTTATACGAACCTGGCGAACACGAATGAGGAGGAAAAAGAGCAACTGATCCGATTTGGAGTGTGACCACACAAACTATCCATTGTGGTAAGCTCCACAGGTAGACCTGTAATATACAGATTAGATTCAACTGCTCCTCGGCGTGGATTTGGACGCGAACAATTACAAATAATTCCTGAGGATACGCAATTACCACCGAGTACACTTTTATAAACTTTCAGCTCCTCGACGTCGATTACACTCCAAACAGGTCAGCATCACATTTTCGCGAGTGTGACCAAGATTACTATTATTTCTATCAACGGTAAATTGTCTTGGGTTATTGCTCGAAAACTTCCACAACATTATTGCGTTGCAATTTACGCAATGATTTTTTTTGTTGTTGTTTGAACATCATAATAATATACACATCTATATCAAACTTGCGATTATTTTTTTGTCACATTACTTATAGCTGAGTAATTTTTTATTAACATCGAAATTACTAGTGATTTCTTCGGTTATTACGCTATCAATGATAACCCGTTTTAGATGTGATATTCTTCAAACTCTAGATACTGCGAGATAAACTAAATTTGACCACTCAATACGATCATCATCGATCCAAACTTTAGTATCAGTGATAGTTAATCTCTGCTACGAATGAATCGTTATAGCGTACCCTAACGTCCATGGCGATTTATCCATGTTTAACGCGCTGTCGACAACATCAACAGCGACAAGGATGTCATTTAACACAAGATTTTGTATTCCTCCACCAGGAATCTCAACATCAATATTTTGTTGTCTAGTATCTGTTGGGCCATAACACAACGATACAGGTAACTTTGGGAAGTGTTCCTTTTGTAACGCATATAATTTCTTTTGTAGTTCGTCACGAACTATTTTTCTACTGGCAACTATCAAATCAGCAGGTTTCCAAAGGGTACAAAAATCATTCATGTATGTTTCTGGAATTATCTCACGCATTACTTCACACTGTATTTTATCTGGTTATAGTCGTATTAATCTTTTAAATTCTTTCAGCGACTCATCAACAGCACTATGATCATCAGATATTTCTTGGTAATAAACTACAAATGCTTTCAGCCACTCATGTGGAGACTGGTGGTTGTTGACTATGATCGCCACACATAATCACAGCATTATTCTTTAGTAATACCTCCAGAGGCACCATGCCTATCTCGTCCCATATGATAATTTTAGGTATATAGTTTTCACCTATTCGTGATGAGGTCCATGTATCTGCGCACCATCTAAAGAAACTATGATATGTACACGATTAAACACCTCGTTACTTTATTTCCCTGGCGAGCTTGTGCGTTGGTGTCAAAACAATCATATCTAAACTCATGAATAAGTTAATCGCGCGTGTTGTTTTACCTGAACCTCAAAACCCATTAAGATAAACGGTCTTATGTCTAGATACAGGATCATGCACGGATGGTGCAAATGACTTTGATAATTGATTATTTCTGTAATATGTTTCCGCAATTTTAACATCGGCAAATTCACAATAACTCAAGTATATTTTCTTGCTTTATACTCCACGTTCCCCATTCACCATTACTAAGATTTAATGAATCTTTATATTTTTTGTGACATAAAATTTATCTGTCGCAACTCTAACAGCGTAACGAGGAAATCTGTTTATCATCGATAATAGATTTATCGAAACATAAGCTAGCATCGAAGATCTTAGATGAGTAATCTGCGGTAACTCACCATCAGTATAGCTCACAGTGGTACCTAGTTTTGTTTCGTCTGATAAATAAGCATTACATTCGTTTGTAAATATGTTTTTCTCCATTGCATCAGCGATTATGAAATCAAGTTCAGCATCATCCTTGATGAAACTTGTACAAGTTCGTTTATGATCATGTGATCATCCTTGTGTAAACTTACCGATTATTTTTCTGCCCAGATATTTTGCAAGTTTCTCATCGTATTTAGCAGGTTCTGGCAACCAAACTTGTTTCTGCACGCATAATGATATAATAGCTTGATTTACTTTCAACGATACTAAAATTTCAGCATCAAGCATATACTTTAGCAGAACTATTGGAGCGCAACATTTTTCTGAAAAATGTTTTCCAAACGACACATAAACAATTGGATGGAGACCTTCTCTAAACTCGAATGATTCTACATGAGCAAATCCTGTTAGGTCAAAATCTGGTAAGGGTCTGTTTATTGCAACTCTGGTCATGTCATGTGTAGGATGTCCAAATCTCTTAAAGTATTTAGAACACTCTCCATATCCAAGAAAACTTCCAGGATAACAAGCTACTATATCAGCTGAGATAACGTCATTGTAATTATATTTAGTATTCCGCAATTCACCGTGTCCTTATTCGATACAACTTCTCACGACACCTTCAAGAAATTCTAATCGTGTCGGTTTCCACGAGTTTTTCTCCTGAGCGAAATGAGCAGCAACCGATGGTACTGTAAAACAATTACTTAGTAGTTGTCTAACTCTGACATCGTCAGAAGTATATTTCAGCTCGAGTTTTTCCATTTCTTTATAAAGAGATTCTGTAGGATAAATATCACCGTTAGACCGTACACACTGATCATAATGATCACATTCAGAACTCTAAAACAACCACACAGAAACAGGGTCACGTTTGCTAATATCACCGATGGCATCGAATACATCATTGTGGTACAATTTAACCATTCTTTCTCGTGGAAATATAGTTACAGCATTAGTCCATGCATGTTCGTTTTGATTAATGATTGTTATAGAGTTTCCATTTTTTTAATATATTTTTGTTTGTACAAAATCTCTCCGGTTAATGTTTTCACAGCTACTGGAAATCTTAATAACTTATCTAGCTCAGTAATGTCGCTGATGGACGCTCCAGTGTCCTTAACTTTTTCAGCCCACATATTTATTATTTTATGCCTTAAATCTGTTAAACCGTTTCCCCGTATCGCGTTTGTGAAGTTTTCTATAACTCGCTCAGCAACACAGTTTATCCTCGATAATTTCATTTTCTTGAGATCCTCAACGTCAGGTTTATCATGTAACGGATAGAGCGCGTACACAATAGCAGTTACTGGATAAGATCGCTCATAATACGGTTTGTTTATTCCAGTCAGTACTCCTGGTTAAGAATTTTTACCAAGGATAATATTATTTCCTGACTTCTGGATGGATTCGCACTTGTCTCGGATGATCCAAATATCATCCTCTGTATTTACAATAAATTTTACTAAAATAATATATTTCCGAACATCGAGGTAGTCAATGATTTCTCTTGCTCTTTTGTCATTCATTACATAGATAGCATTTCCAATCCTGAATGTGGACCACACATTAACCGCACCATCGTTGCGGAACTCCTTCTTGGTTTCACACATGCGTTTAGTTATATCCACATTCGTTAAAGCTAGATCTTACATCGAGAAACTAAATTTGTGTAGTCTGTCAAGATCAAATCTAGCGGCGACAGGTTCAATTGCGGATAATTCCTGCATATTATAATTAAGGCAAATATGTATCTAAATTGAAGTATTAATCATTTATATATGATTCAACCAAATCACAATTGCTGCTGGCTTAAGATTGGTTACAAGTCTCCATGTAACAAAAATTGCGTAAACGAGTTCTGCAGTTATCACATGCAATGCATTAATAACGGTAGTCTAGGACCTAAACTGTGTATACGGTGTGGTGTTGGTGTGCGAGGAAGTACGCAACTGTGCGTGCAATGTGGTGGTAAAAGATATAGGGAGTTAAAAAGATATTAAGATAAAAAATATAACTCTGAATCTATTATAAAGCACGAAGAAGATTATCTAGAAGATTTTCAAAACAATGATTTGAACAAATAGTATATAGTATATAAATGGAGCAAAATGAGTTTGTTTCACATCCAATCCTAACCGATTATGAAGCAAATCGTAATGGCATCATTAGGAATTGCTGATTAAAAAAAAACAGTAGGTAGTGTTAACAATGCTGGTTATCTTGCGTTTAATACAAAAGGAAATAAAAATTATTTATCACATAGATTTGTAATTGAGTGTTTTTTGGGACCGATCAAAGACGGGTATGTAGTTGACCACATCAACAACAATAAACTTGACAACTCACTTCAAAATTTATGTCCTATCACTCAAAGTGAAAACTGCAGATCTGGAAAAACTGGCGGAGCACGATTTGCAAAAGCTATTAAATCCGTGAATAAAGAATCTGGAGAAGAAATTATGTTCAAGTCAATTTATTCTGCTAGTAAATATTTTGACATTGCACCACCCTCAGTAAAACGTTCTGCTGATGGTGTTATTAGATCTACTTATTCCTTAAAATTTGAGCAAAATATTATGTTCCAGTACCTATATGATCAAGGATAACCAAGGCAAGCATAAAACTTTTCAGTATTGCGCTTGGTTCAATAATTAACAAACTCTCAGATTATCATAGAAGGACAAATCATAATATCATTATGAAATGTATAAATCTGTCCTCATGTTAACAAAGTCTCAGATTAACAAAAACAACTATATACCATAGAAGAACCAATCATTATGAAATGTATAAATCCGTCCTCATGCTAATAAAGTCTCATGTTAACAAGCACAACAAAGTAAGCTTTTACAACTTGATAATCCTGCTAATAGGCAACTTTCCTCATGTGGCAATCAGAGCAACTGACAAAAATACTGTATCATTTACACAAACTCTGCGTATTTTATCCTGTACTGTATTAATCATTTACATAAACTCTGCGGACAGGTTTTACAAAGTGTATTACAGGCAATTCATAATTTATCATCTATTGATTGGCCAGTCGGTCTGTATTGATTTTTCCAATAGAGAATTTCTCGTGTATGCACTTCACAATGAGGCTGTGGCTTCTGTTTAAAAAAATTGGCTATTATACACGTATTATATGTGACTCTATCATGATAAATATATAATGCCTGTAAATTTGCTTATCGGGGGTTGGTTGGTTGTGATATTATTGCCTATATTTACGTGATTGTACTACGTAGACTTAGATAAGTGACAGCAAAAATGTATTATAAGTTGGTAGGAAATAAAAATAATGCAGATCTGATGTTCAATATAGCCACCACATAGGTCATCTTGAAAATCTTGTTATCGCTACTCCACCTGAACTAAAAGTAGCAGTAGTGTGGAGTTTTCTCCAGAAGATTTAGAATTAAGTATATTATTGCAAATGAAGATGCCCATCTGACAGAGATGATCACTACTTGTCTTAAATATAAAGTAATATTGTCATCGGGTTTTGCATTACAGTGATGATCGCTACTCGTCCTGAATATAAAGTAATATTGCCATCGGGTTTTGCCATTACAGTGATGATCGCTACTCGTTCTGAATATAAAGTAATATTGTCATTGAGTTTTGCCATTACAGTGATGATCGCTACTCATCCTGAATATAAAGTAATATTGTCATCGGGTTTTGCATTACAGTGATGATCACTACTCGTCCTGAATATAAAGTAATATTGTGATCGGGTTTTGCCATTACAGTGATGATCGCTACTCGTCCTGAATATAAAGTAATATTGTCAATGAGTTTCATCATTACAGTGATGATCGCTACTTGTCCTGAATATAAAGTAATATTGTCATTGAGTTTCATCATTACAGTGATGATCGCTACTCGTCCTGAATATAAAGTAATATTGTCATCGGGTTTTGCATTACAGTGATGATCGCTACTCATCCTGAATATAAAGTAATATTGTCATTGAGTTTCATCATTACAGTGATGATCGCTACTCGTCCTGAATATAAAGTAATATTGTCATTGAGTTTCATCATTACAGTGATGATCGCTACTTGTCCTGAATATAAAGTAATATTGTCATTGAGTTTCATCATTACAGTGATGATCGCTACTCGTCCTGAATATAAATTAATATTGTCATCAGATTTTGCCAGAAGGTTTCTTATGATGTCTAGTTGGTCCGCAATGAAACTTGTGGCAGTCTGATGTCAAAAAGGCCACCACAGTGCCTTTCTTTGTAATCATATTAATTCTACTCCTTCAGAACAGAAGGTTATCAATATTGGGTTTTTGTCATATCTTATGATGTCTGGACCTCAATGAAAATTGCGCTTATTATATGCCCAATATAGCCATCATGTTGAATTTTCATTTCTCCTCCTAAACAGATGATCATATTAAGATGATACTAAGCAACTTTTATGATGTATAATGATGAATAAACGGTCATATCAACATGATGTTTTTACTTGTGAATAAATATGATGATTATCCACGTAGTTGGCTGCTCTTATAGATGATTTGCTTTCACCAAGAGACTTCTTACGATATCTACTGGTAGTTGGTCCAAAAATAAATGGAGATGGTGAGAATAGGATATCCATTAGAGTCACTGTGGTGTCCCATCTTTAAAATTTTGTTATTATCATTTCAACAAAATGTAATGTCACATCAGTCTTTTTTGCTCATAGGTAAAAATGACACCAATCTGACATCTAGTATGCCCACCACTTTAGTTAATTCAATATCTTGTTATCGCTAAGAAATCTTAAAGATGGTTTTAGCATTGAGCAGTTAAAGTGAAAAAAGGTCTTATCTGTGATCCAACAGGTGGTCTCAGTCATGGTAGGTCTAATAAGAAAATAATGATGTTTTTGGGACATGTTTTTTAGGTCAATGTTGATGGACTGCTGAGTAAACCATCATCATCACCACCAATTCAGTTTGAGGGACAACAAGATCTGTGGACTTATATGTATCCATTTCTGTTTTGTCACAATATTACACTATGTAAGTCTTTCATAGTCATAAAATTTGGGATGCCACCTTGCCTGGTAGTGAGTGTCTTGTACATGGTTTGAGAGTATTTAGAAAATCCATACCCTCCTTTTGAGCATAGATAAGCTTTAATTTTTTTATATAAAAGTGCCTTAAACTGTTTTGTTTTCATTTAGCTTCAACATTTTTGGAGATTTTTTTAAATACAAAATCTGTGTATGCTTTCCTGTGAATGGCAAAATCTAACGGACAATTGGCATATTGGTGTCATTGCCATGTATACAGCAATCTTGGAAAAGAGATATAAATTTAATTCTTTAATAACCAAGATCATGTCCAAAGATTTTCATGCCAAGATAGTTTAAGAGAATACAATATGATTTTGTAAGTGATACTATATAAATAATCTTTAACTTAGATAGTGGTAATATGTATTCACCTGGATTGGATATCTATATTGCTATAAGTCTCAAACTGCTCAGTGTTTAATAAGTTGACCAATGCATAGTAAACCCATCAGAAGTTTTTTTTAGTTAACTCAATTTATTTGTGTGTATATATGTAGAAATTGTATACCATCAGTACATTAGCAAAAAAGGGTTTCTATAATGACATTGAATTAGTACTTCCCATAAAAGTTCCTCTGTACTCTATTGTAGGACGATATATTTATTGTTAGTGGAAACCTACACAAAGTTAAATTTGAAAGAACTAAATACATGTATGTAGGGAAACACAAATATGGACAGATATAAATACACAATAGCTATTTGGTCAAGGGATCAGATCATATACCTGTCCCCACTATAACAATTAAGATATGGGGATTTGTTAAATATAGGCTGAGAGGGACATTTATGGGATGGAAATAAAGTCCACAGCTTTTGCCCAAGGCACAACATTGTAAATGTATATATATTGTAAAGTATAAATGCAAGTATTGACTCTTTGCATACAGTTGTTAACAGAACAGGTAAAAGGGGATGAGGAAAGTCTTAAGTGATTTAATTTCGTGAATTGGCATTTGTTTGTGAAATGATGTTTATCAACAAATTAGCATCATTTAAGATTGGTATCAGATGTATATCAAGAGAAGGTACACTGTACTTATTTAAATTTAGTTTTAATCTTAGGCAAATACATACTGCATTTTAAATACTCTACCAATGAAGAATTCATGAAGGGTTTAATTGATAGGTTTGTTTTGCATCTGGATTTATAGCTTTAAATATCTTAAATGCTGTGGTTAAAAAAATGGAACCACTGTTATGTATTGGCTCGTTCAAAGTAACACAAACAAAGAGTGACCACAACAAGCTTTTTAAATGTTAGCAAAAATAATTTATTACCCTAGAAAACATGAAGAAAAGGTAAATATATGAAATAGACCTGTAAATAAACAGGTCTAAATTGATAGTCTGAATCTAAGTTCTGTTCCAAGATGACAGATGACATCAGACGAAGGTTAACATAAAATTTCAAGAATTTTCTGTGAATCACAATTTGTATTGTTCTGTTTTAATTTAGAAATAATTTCAGCTAATGTCTTTGTCCAAAGCAAGTAGTGTTGTTGACCAGGGACAATAATTATTTATAAAGTAGATTAAGAACAGCTACCATCACTAACAATACACATGTTGTTCCTTAGATGTTCAAACAAACAACACTATCCAGCACAGAAATACCCTTTAAGTTATTAGGAATCCTATAAGATGTTATGATATGACTCTCGACTATGTCTAAATATTTATTACAGGTAAGAGAGCATTAAAACAAGCTAATACATCACCCTATGTACACATGCATGAAGAACATGTGACAATTTCGAAATCACACCATGCATTACAAACATGTAAACAAGTATTAGTTGGAAATGACCTTGGTCAAAGCCATTTATTTACATAGGATTTTAAAAAGATGTTATATCATTGCAAAATTTAGCGCTCCCAAAATATTGGAAAACTCAAGTCACATTTTCCCCAATATCTTGTATTTTTTCAAGTATGGAGAATTAAGTTAGAGATTTGTTGTCAGTGTTTCATTACAGTGACTGGGGATGAGGCAGACCCCAGTAACATCAGATTTAATAGCAGCAATTACTTAACCTCTGCCATTATTACCTAGTTAATCTATTTTTGTGCCAAAATTCACCATTCATTCGTGGAGAAAACATCATCTGAAAGAGTGAATAAAAGCCAATATGATCTTTTGCACACCTCTAGATGTCACATGGTCATGCTCCAAAGGTAGATACTAAATGTCATTGTTTTTCATGGATGCCATGTTGTGTAAGCTTATGCCAAAACCATCACCAGAGATCATGCCTGTGGTAATCTACTGCAAATAAAAGCCACATCTTTCTGTAGTTTTGATTAGTAATGGTGTTACAACTGTCCATTCGGTTTTAATAAAAAAATACTACATTGTAACCTTTTCCCCCTTTAGAACTTAGTTCTTTAAAGGGCTTCTAAGGCTACCTCAGGTTCCATTATTTGGGGTGATCATTACATATATACACTGCCAACCAAAGGACCTGCCAAATGTTGAGGATATAGTTTCATCGATCTTCAAGTTGATGTATACTTTTTATGTTCATCCTAGCTCACGTTGACATTGCATATGTATTTCCATAATAATTTCATGGTTATTTCTATTGTCTACTAAACTAAAAATGTTCTAACGGAGACGAAGTTATCGCCTCAGCATCCCCACGTTCTGATTATACTAATTAACCATTGTGGGGTGTAGGGCCATCTACCTCAGTGCCATTGGTCCATTATCCCCAATGGGCTCTTGGACCTTACTCTTACATTCAAAGTGATGTTGTGGCTTGTATCCTGCCATCACCTCCTGATCAGGTGGCCTGCACTTGGAAGGTAATGGGGTAACATCATCCAGGGTAGACAGGCATTCTCATCTCCCCTCTGGGATGCATGCTGAACTATGGACCATATCTCTTAGTGCTCCTTTTCCTCTTCCAAATCCAAGGGACATACTAATGCCGTTATTCTCCGACATGTAGTGTCCTAGACAATAATGATGATGATGATGATGATGATGATGCCTGTTCCTCTATAGCTGGAGGAGGAGGTCTGGTCCTTTTATAAGGCAGTAAATAGAGAATACCACCTTTTACCCCTGCACACTTGTGTCTGAACCCTCTGTCACACAGTTTAAAAGATCCTTTCCATTTTGTAGAATATCTCTGGGGTACCGACACAACCAGACATCTTATGTTTCCCATATTCATCCACGACAGAAGAAATATCACAAAGATGCTCAAAAGGCAAAAATATTACTCTAAAACATGGAGGGTGGTCTGTTCCTTGTTTTTGTTTCTTCTGTCATCTACCAGGTACATTCCCGATGTGACCTACCATACCTCCCTAATCAGATGCTAATGATGCCAAAGTAGGTATTTTTATGGGAGGATATTTACGCTTTTCCATCAAAAAAACTGATGTGATGAAGTAAAAGAAATATACCTTGGCGTCTCTAGACTTATTGGATCATCAACAACAATACATTACTTCTGTCTGGCCCATCGCAATTGACCAGAAATCATGTTCAGGCAGATTATTTTTTGGATCCATCTACAAAATATTTCAAGCAGGTGCAACCCCATTCCAATCCACAAACTTGAGATAGACTGCCTCCTGTCTCATCAGATCTACGTTGCCCAGGTCACCATAGGCCACAGATGAGGAAGTTTGCTAACCTACTTTCATTTTTCAGATGAGGAAAGTGGGAAAGCACTTGCAAATTATCCTGTCATGCATCCCAGTAGGTGTTCGTCTACATCTTTTCTCATGGACTTGGTCAAACATCATGGATGATGGGATCATGGACGATGGGTTGGTTTCTGCATTGTGAATGAAGGTTATCAACTCAGTTTCGAGAAATACGTTCACTATCAAGGATCCTTATTTTCTTTTTCCATTCCAATCTGGTGATTTGAGGGAAGAGGTGCACACCTTTCTTTTAAAAATGAGGCAGCCACGAGGGTTCTAAACAATCAATCTACCTCTGTCAACTCCCTATTCTACCTGGTCACCAAGAAAAGCGGAGAATTGTGAATCATAACTTACCTTTCCTTGCTCGGATTATTTTGGAGGAACTCTTCAAGATGGAAATAACCTCCTCAGTCCAGAACATTCATAGTTTATTTGATTCATCAATCCCCATTGACCTTCAATATGCATATCCTGATTTTTCTTCCACACCGCAAAACATTTGCAGATTTGCTTGGGGCATGAATATTTTAAATTGCAGTTTGTGCCATTCGGAATCTCTTCCACACCCAGATTCTTCACCAAAATTATGGGACTTGTTGATTGACCAACCCAGCTCTCAACCTCATAAGAGGGTTCTTCAGGTGTCACACCACTGGGGATCCATCCTCCACAACAGTCCACACATTCTCAACCTTCACACTTGCCTCATCGAAGGCGATCTCTCTGCCAGAATAAATTTTTTGAACGTCCTCCAAAGCAAAATGAAATGTTTGGTAACGTCTTGTCCTGCCTCATAAGAGATCTCTAGACATTTCGGCAGCTACTATTGGGTAGATTGTGACCACAGTCTAAAGAGTATATTAGTCCCTCACCAATCAATACCTCTTTTTTAAATTAAAGGCCCATGAAGATCAAGCCTTTGTTACCTCATGGGCCTACATCAATCATTTCTCCTTGGAGGATATCAAAAGCAGTGTTCCCAAACTACCTTTTTTCCTCTGGAGCACATTGTTATGGAATAACACATGAGTAAGAGAGGCCTACCCACCTGGCTGAGAAATTCGGCTAAACAATAGTGGTAGAATAAATTATTGTTGCTATAGATATGTAGTTTGTTTTTTTTGCAGTGGTTGGGTGGGGTATATCTTATTTTAATTATGCAATATTTACCTGCAGTTTTAGGCAAATACCCGACTCCACCCCTGTTCTGATGTATGGCGTAATCGTCTTAAGTGAAAAGCTACAGGTAATATCAACCTTCTGCACATGACCATGCAACATAATTGCTAAATGTCATACTCACTTTTCTCCGATCTGTGGGAAGAAGTATTCACATTGATTGAACGGTGAGTTTTCAGCATGAAAAAAATTAGCTGTACAATAGCGGCATTAAAATTGCATAATTAAAATTAGTTTTACTGCCCTCCCAATACATTTCTATGAAAAATGGTAAATTATTGTATTTAATTTATTTTGCAATTATTCCTTTCTGTGATTCCAGTTATCATAAATAATAAGTAAATTACTATAATAATTCAGGGAAGGGAATGAAAATGCTTTTCAGGATTGTAATGTTAACACTTATACCATTGGAGAATATTTACCATATTAAAAGTATGTATGAAAAGGGAAACTACTGCATTGAGGTTGATTTAGTGGCTGGCTGCATTGAGGTTGATTTAGTGGCTGGCTAGTGGCTTTTGGGAGAAGGGCCATTTAACACTGATTGCTAAAGGTTCACTGTGCCAGTTAAATTTTCCAAAGTTTGGGAGGGACAATCATTTCTATGTGATCAGGTCCTGCTGCCTGATGGAAAAATATGTGTTAAGTTGACCCCTCCTGGAACTACTAACATTGTTCTCTGCTTGTATATTATATATCTTTTATAGGTTCAATATATCAGAAAAGATATAACCCCCCTTAAATACAGCATTTTGTGCTCCAAATGACAAATGGTCATGATTGCATTATGCTATTGTCAGACATGTATTATTACATGGCTTTGCATGATAGATTTTCATGATTTTATGGCTTTACTTGCAGACTTGCATTACTACATGGAATCACATGTCATATTCATGATTTTTTTATTTTAATCTCAGATTACATTATGCATGGATTCACATGATATATTCTTAATATATATTTACTTCATGCATTTTCATGGGTATTGTTTTTGCAGGCTATATTTAGGCCAATATGTTCAGATTGCAGATTCTTTTGACTATCAATCAGAGGTTGACTGACATGATCCAGTAAGGTTTTTAATTTTAGGGGAACAAAATTGAAGGAATAAATTCATGTGAAATGGCTAATTTCGCCCTAGATTACTGATTTAAACTTCACTTTTGTTCTCAATTTTTTATTTTTGTTTAGTTTGGGATGAATGGGAGTTAATGGTTATGTGTTGATTGCACAAGCAAGGTAGGTAGATGTAACTTTATGATGGTTACCCACAAACCAAAATTATTTTAACTTGGTTTGAATGCATACATATTATTGCTAGTTCAATGCCTCAGAGTCAGTTTTTATTTGACAGTGATTAGAAGGAAAAAAAAATTAAAAAAATGAAATAAATTAAAAATCTTGACAGTTCATGCAGTCAACATATGCATGAATGGATATGCAGTAAAGAACAGTAGTAGGTATGTTTTCAACGAAAAAGGAATTCCCAGGAGCCTTGATTTGGGTATATTTTCAAAAAGGCTTGCATCAAACCCGTGTTCAAGGTGTAACACTGCAGGACTATAGAAATTCATTCTAGACATAATGTTTTATGTTTAACTGTTGCATCCTTAACAGCCAAAATTTGTCTTTGCAACAACCAACAATGAATTGATTTTTTTTGTTAACTTTCTTTCCACAATGTGCATTTGTGTTTAAAAGAAAATTTATGGAATTGTGCATTTCATCCATCTAAAAAACTGTAACAGTAAGTACCGAAGTTGTATTTAGAATGCACTATTGAGCTAGTGAAGTAAAATGAAATGATCATGTTCATACCATGCACCATTCACCTATATTTTTAGCTATACTGGTAATAGATCAGGAGTTTATAATCAGATGAACATGTGGGTTTCATTAAAAGACTTTTGATGTCTGGTGGGTTCTAAATAAAAATGGTGCAGATCTGACATCTTTTATGGCAAACAAGCAGCCATCTTAAAAACTAGTTACTGCTCCTTTTTCTGAACAGAAATCACTGGCATGGGGTTTTTACCAGAAAAACTATGATGATGTCTGGTTGGTGTTAGAGGAAAATGTTGCCTTACTAACATCTAATATGTCACTATAGCAGAAGGTTTGCATGGTTTTTAAAAAACTTTTATAAATTGAAGGATTAGTTTTAAGTCCTTAAAAGTTTGCAAAAAAATGGTGAGGTTTGTAAATGTTAAGTAATTTTGGGAATGTTATATAAATCAAGTTGTTGCTTATAATATTGGACTGACTTCTATTGACTATAATAATTTGACACGCAGTCAACACATTAGGTAGACAAGTGATCATTGAAGACAACAAAAGGTCAAAACCTAAATGGAGTCTACAGGGGTTGTTTCCCTTTTATCTGTATTATCAAAAAGTTCATAATGTTGGTACTGACTGTGTGATATGGTGCCTGGTGCTTGTCTTTTTTAATGATACATGGCTACTAAATCCTAACTACAGTAAATGGCCCGTGAAAGATTTAAACAAGTGAAAACCAATCTGAACCTTGTGTATAAAGGGTCTACAAGTTTTGTCCATGGGAGAAGCTGCATTGGTTACTCACGCAAAAGGCAAGACCATTACAATCTACCATTCTACTAGGTAGACCAACAAATAGGTCTCTGCTTTTTTTATCTGCTGTCAGATAAAAAAAAGCAGAGACCTACTTGTTAATTTAAATACTAGGCTAATTCCCAGAACAAATCCAAATACCAGAACAAAATAATTACCAGAAAAAGAATTACATTATTGGAAATAACTATTGCATTGTTTTCTGGCACATATATGATAATTTATATCTACATAGTTTTGCGTGATAATGCGTTATCTTCATAATCGTTTGTCATTGTACAAAGAGTATTGCATGGGAAACTACTGATTTTGACAGCTTCACACCCCTTGTTCAAATTTTATAACTATCCAACATATTTATGATTTTATAGTTTTGTGAAGGAATCTATTGAAATTAATAGAGATGACAGTAATAAGTAAGTTGAAAGACAATTAGCATCGGACTTGTTGATGTGTTTTGGAGTGCTTGTGTCAAGTGTGTTTGTGCAATTTGTTGATTTAATGGAGGAAAATATTAAGCATATTAAATTTTTATTGTTGTATGTGTGCTTATATGGCTGTGAGTTCTTGTCAGTTTTGAACATTGTCTTAATTTCTGTTCCATGCTTCAAAAGTTTAAAAAATTTCACTTCTTGCAGGAAGACTTGTTACAATGACTCATGACTAGTTATTCATATAAAGTCTACAGATCTTATATCCAGTTCAGCCACTACAGTAGACAGAATGGAAATGTTCTCCCTACTCAGTCAGAAGACTAATGACGTATGTTTGGTATTAAATAAAAATCTTGCTGATCTGTCATCTATTGTGTACATCATGACAGCTATTTATAAAAGTGAGATTCTAATGAATGGAAAAAAAAATACTGACAGGGGGTGTTCACCAGAACCTTTCCATTAAATTTAATGCTGGAGGCTGTGTTGGCAAAGTAATTTGAGATTTGCAGGACCTTTCCCAAAGGAGATACAGATTTGTTAAAACAATTAGCATGATGTAAAGTAAAAGTAGCCAGGTAAATTGCCAGCCTTCAGGTGATAAGGAAAGCCCTGTGGAAGGCAAATTATGATAGATGGTTCTGCATGCAAATGTTGACCATACATTTGGCTGCCACTGTGAACATGTTGAAAATATTTGTACTAATTCTTCAGACTGAATGTCAAATCAACATGAGGTTTTCACTGAAAGTCTAATAATGTTTAATTTGTCCTAATTAAAATGTTGCCAAATCTTGCATCATTTTTGGCTGCAGTAGTTGAGAATATTTGATAGTTTCAAAGGTAAGGAATTAAAAAGAAATGGTCTTGATCTGGAATTGTTTCAGCATGCAGACTGTCGGTCCTTTTGAACTGACAGTCCTATTGTTTTTCTTTGTTGCATGTTGGTTGCACAAGCACATACCAAACTGGTATAAAGACTAGAGTTGCCAAAGAAGATTATGGGGATTAATTTAATTGGCAGACAAAAATGTTTCACAAAAGCAGTATATGGGAAGGGATACAAATATACATCTAGTGACAGCATAAAAATTATAAAGCAGACAGTTATTCAGACACAAATTAAATTGCCCATATGGATTTATTGTGGTTTGGGGAAGCTGATAATATTTGTTGAAATTTCATTAGCAAAGTAATGTTTAAGGGTGTAGTCCTAGACCAAAAGTTTTAATCATTGAGACCAACTTGACTGTAATTCCTGAGAAAGCTATTATCATCCTGGTGCCTTATACAAAAGACTTTGAAACATAAGTCAAACATCTAATGTACCATTGACAGTACTCCTCATTTCAGTTGTTCCTTATGTGACAGGATAATTTCTGGCATCTGTATGAAAACCTACAAATGTGATTAAGAAAAAAACCAACTTTAAGTATATACATTTTACAATTATAAAAAGATGTGTTACATAACGAATCGTTTAAAGTAACAAAAAGAAAAGAGCAAGGACAACAAGCTTTGTAAATTTTAACAAAAAAAATTTATTTCCCTAGAAAACACAGTAAAAAGGTAAAAATATGAAACAAGAAGATCCAAAACATTTCCTAAAACACTTTAGTCTTGTGATGAAACAGTTCAAAATTGATGTAGTCTGAATCTCAGTTCCGTTCCAAGATGATGGATGATGACGTCAGACGAAGATTAACACAAATGTCTAGAATTTTCACTGTGAATCCAAATTTGTACTGTCCTGTTCCAATTTAGAATTAATTTCAGCAAATGTCTTTGCCTGAAGCCAGTTATGTAGTTCTCCAGGGAAAATAATTATTTTTTAAAAGGTAGATGAAATACAGCTGTCATCAATAACAAAACACATGTTGTTTTACAATTGTATGAATGAACAATTTGTTCCAGCACAGGAATATCTTCTTCTTAAGGTATTAGAAACTCTATAAGATGTTATGAGGTGACTCTCTAAGATGTTAAAATATGACTCTTGACTATGACTGACTATTTTACAGGCACTTGAGCATTTAAAGCAAACTAATATGACATATCATGTACATGCATGAAGAAATCATGGAGATTTTGAAATATCACCAATGTAGCATAGAATGTCAACAAGCATTATTAGTAATAACCTTGGTCACAACAAATAATTTACATAGTTATTTCCAACTGTTTACTTAATACAACAAAACGGTCCTGCAAAAGTCATGCTTACACGAGTCACTTTTACATTTGATAAATGCGATGTTTCTAACAAAATTCAGTCCTGCGAACATAATCATGATAATTATATTTATTGATATAAATATAAAGCAAAAATGAAATAAAAAAATATAATAGAAAGAATTATTAAAAAAAATCAAATATTAACACATGTAATGTAACTACAGGGTCGTAACAAATATAATTTCTCAGTTGCATATAAAACAATGGAAAACATGACTATATGCATTTTCATTTTTTCTGTCATGATGACAAGTTACGATACCCTTGTAAAAGATTTGGAAATCCAATTCATTTCATCAATATGAACAGTAATGTAAGCTTTTATTCAGTATAGACCAATTTAGGTGAGCTATTTTTCTCCATGTTTGAGACAATACCTCTGTTTACCATTATATACATAGGAAAATCAAACAGAAAATTGGCACGCTTAAACTGTTGCCTTATTTTCAATTGAGATGGAAGCAAAAGAGAGATAAGTGTAATTCATTATTGCCAAGACTGTACACAATGATTTTCATGATGTAAAAATGGCAGTTGTGGAGATTCAGTCTTGATAGTTTTATCAGTATTTCATGCATGGGTATATACAGAAGTTTGACCTAGACAAATTGTATTGTTGTTATTTGGATTTGATCTTTATAAAAGTTATATTCTCTAACAAGTTGTTTCATAATAAGTTGACCAAAACTTAGGAAACCCATCAGAAAGATTTATTTACAGATTTAAAAAATTACATTTATATTGACTCTCTAACAATATTTTTCTCAGTACATGGACAGTTTTTAATGACAGTGCTAGTAATTACTATATAAACCCAAACGAGTCTGGAACTTAACGTAACAATCTGCTCTTGAAATTTTGCATTTGAACACATGTTTAGATTGATATGCAGTAGTAGATGAAAAGTAATCGTGTTTTCAATTTTGTTTAAATGAAAAAAAAAAAGTGACCAGGTGACAGGATTTGGGGATTTAGGAACATAACTTGCATGAGTCCTGTGCTCAATATGTGACACCACAATCATACCAAATTTATTGTAGGTAGTCTGAATTTTATAGTTAAATCCTTGACAGCCACCAGTCCACATACAAGAGGCCAGACACCACCTCAGTACTACAGTAAGTATCCATAAGAGTGACATTTTCCACAGGTAAAGGAGATTTTTGTCAATTACTCACAAGTTACTTGCTTCTTGCAGTTGTTGCTCTGCATATGCCATGGTACCAGAAGACCATATGAGAACATGAAATATAACTTAAAATGTTTGCAATCTGTATTGTTTTGCACAGCATTTTTGTAATGCTAAAACATCTTGTTTTTCACAGTCAATATGAATAATGAACAAACATATGGCATTAATAATGGGTGATTTTCAAAATTTAAAACTGGACTCCTGTGCAGACATTCAAGCAGAAGGGATTCTCTCTTGAGATGAGTTTTACTGTGCAAGTAAGCAATAATACATCATCACCAAGTCAAATGAAACTAGCCTATAAACATTAACTTAAAGTGACCATGTTGATCAACAAATGGTTTGAAGTAATGATCTGTTTGGATCACTTGATACCTGCTAGGATGAACATGAGGGAATTTTTATTGTGGCTTGCAGTGATTGGCTAAAGGGGTTTATGAATATTCATGTGAATAATAGAAATCACATTGCATGTGCAGATATGGATGAAAAGCAGAATTTTTATCAAATGGTGCTGATTTATTAAAAAAAAATTTCCAGTTGGGACACAGGAAGCAGATCCACAAGGTACCCAGTTCCCTGGTATTTCCTTCCAGACACCATTTCAGTTTTCTACTCTTCAGTCAGTAAGTACAATACTTTTATTTTGGTTAGCTATCAAAGGATCTTGTATCATGTCTCATACCCCTTGCAAAACATGATCCAATAATGAAAGTGCCTGTTCTGAAAAATTCAGCTATAAAGCTTTCAACAAAATGTGACTAAATTGCAACAGTCAATTTTTTATTTAGTTTGTTTACTTTTATACATTGTGCATATTTGTATCTAAAATGAAAATTTATAGAATTGTGAATTTGTTACTTCATAAAAAGAAAAACCAAGAACTACAGCAGTATGTAATTATCAAGTTTGCATTTGTAGCAAAACGTACTTGCCACCCATTACGCTTCTGGTATAATCATTCAACTTTTTTTCGCTAAGTTAACGTCTCATGCATAAATATATATGGATTATGTGATACCAGTATATCCCCCTCCCCAAAAAGTCAATAATTTGTTTTCTCATTAATCCCACAGACCGCACTCTAGAAAAGACTGCTTCTACGCAAAAGTATGCTGGTCCATAAACTTTAATGAACTATCTTTATTTACCACATAAAAAACCTAATGACTGTGTTGTAATGTTGAATGCTTCTCTTTTTTATGATTCATGGCTGCAATAAATGGTTCCATAAAGATTTAAACAAGTGAAAGGTATTTTGTACCTTATGTAAAAAGGGTCTCTCTCTTTCATCCATCTGAGGAACAGCATTGGTTACTTTTGCAAACATCAAGTCCATTATGATATGCTGAAATATCATGCCAATTACTGAAACTAATACAAATGCCAGGACAAAATATCAAAAAAAGGAGCATGTTATTCACTACTGCATTGTTTTCTGTCACATATATAAATTATAATTTATCCTGATATAGTTTTGCGTGATATTACATTATCTCAATCGTCATTTGTATCATTGTATGAAGAATATTAAATGTGGAAATGACTGTGAGTATGACAGCTTTACTCCCCTTAATTCAAGTTTTATAACTATTCAACATGTTTGCTGTTTAATACCGTTACGATGGAATCCTGGTCTAAAGCGCTCACCATTACATCATCATTGCCATCTCACCTCTGTCTGCGTGGGTTTGAGTCTCGTGTTCAGCCAACATGGGTATGTGAGAAAGCTTGCCAGCAGCTTCTTGTGGGTTGGTGGTTCTTTCCAGGGTTTTCTCGGGTTCTTCCTCCACCATTTATACTGGCTGCAATATATAGCCTATCGTGTGCTGTAAAATGGCATTAAACCTTACAACAACAACAATAACAACAACAACAACAATGATGGAATCCATTGAAATTAATACATATATATGATTGTAATAAGTAAGTTAAAAGGCAGTTAGAATTGGATTTGCTGATGTTTTGGAGTGCTTGTGTCAAGTGTTTGTGCAGTTTGTTGATTTAAAGGTAGAAAACACTAAGCATATTAAATTTTTTGGTTGTGATTTTCTCATTTTGAAAATTTCCATGATTTCTTTACCATGCTTATCAAGCTTTAGATTTAAGCATGCCAATGTTTTTAAGTTTAATGGTGAAAATCCTGTACCAACATCATTGCAGCATGTAAACATTCTTTGCCTGGAAAACTTGTTACAATGATTAGTTGATGTTAAATAAAAATTGGGCATATTTTATATCAAGTATGGGCACCAATGTAAACAACTTGAACATTTATCACTTCTTGTAGTAAATGGGTATGGTGTTAATCTGTCATCCAGTGTGCTGATCATGGCAGCCGTATTTAAAATTGAGATTCTAATAAATGGAAAAGTACATTAACATGGGGTTTTAGCTAGATACAGGGCCATCCCTTAGACTTAAAGTTGCAGAGTGAATTGCCAAAGTAGGTGTGGGTTTTTTTTACCTGGTGATAATATAGTTTTGTGTAAAGCACTATAGAAGGCAAATTATGATTGACAATTCCTAATGTAAATGGCGATGTTTCAATTGGCTGCCACACAGCATGTTGTAAATTTTGTTACTAATTCCCCAGACTCATCTGTCAGATCAGCTTAAGTCTTATAATGTTATCTGGTTTGTCCTAGATGAAAACACTACTATTATGACTGTCACAGTGGCTTATTTGAAAATCTCATTAGTTTAAAATGGCAGATTTTTTCAGGGCTTATTAATTTTAAAAAATGGTCATGAGTTCCTAGTAATGTACAAGTCCCTATGAAGGACATTTGTTGATCTCTGGTGCACGATGCTTGCTTTGAGCACATACCGGGCATAATGACAAGCCTCTAAAGAAGCATATGGAGATTGATTGACTGACAATGTTTCACAAGAGCAGTTTATGGGAAGGGAAAAAACACAAACTCCATTCTTAGAATAACAATTTTAAATCAGCTAATTGTTTAGAAACATATTAAATTCCAGATATAGTATGGGGAGGCCGATATTTGTTCATTTGTCATTGTTTTTTCCAGCAATTTGTCCCTCCGTTTGGTTATGCAAGTGCACACGATCTAAACAAACAAGCATACAGTGCTCCTCATATGCCAGTAGGGGGTAACCCCTCACAAGCAGCCATGTATCAGAATAGTACAGGTGTAAGACAAGTAAGTACTCCATTTTACAGTCAAATATATGGTGGTCTTCATCTGTTTATACAATAATCTTTGTCATATTTATTCTTGCCTGAGAGACATATCAATATTACAAGATATTATCTGTCGGCATATGTGTAACCATAAAGCTGTTGTATTTAGCTCAGTTTTTTTTACACTCTGGCATGTTGTGAACCTGAATGGTGGATTTGTTCTGGATGGTACAACTCATCATGTGCAAAAGGAGGTCACATCAACCTTCATTATGCTTGACTGATGACTTGAAATTCTTGCATTTGGCATAGTTTCTTAGACACTTGAAAGTTCATCCATTAAACTGGATTGCTTGAGACAAACTCCCCCTTCGTTGAAAAGTAGATTACTGTGACCAGTTTTATTGTTCTAGTAATATTGCAATGTTTATGTTCATGTAGCTTCGCAGGTGACATAGCTCTGTGCCCACTCCGCTTTCTGGCATCAAGCGATAAGTATGGGGTGGATCTGGTGTCAATAAAATTGGTGTAATTTACTGATTATGACCCTAGCATGAATAAGTAGTTCCTCAGATGGAGATCGTGAAATTAAAGGCCTTTGAACTTTTTAAGATCAAATTTCAGATACTGAATGTCAATGACTAGTGAACTTGTTAATAATATATTGAGTAAAGCATCCATTTTCCCATGTTTATTCCCAGTAATGCTCTTGGCATGGCATTCCATCTGATACCTGGTCGTCTGTTAGAACTAGTTTGTTGTCCCTACTCTTTCTGACCTACCTGGATGAATACCATGAAAAGTTTCATAATTTATTCATCCAATGATAATTGTCCTTAAATAAAAATGATGCAGCACAGACTTCAAATACCGACACCACAGCAGCCATCTTGAAAATCTTGTTATTGCTTTTCTTAGATGATTATCTAATATCATGATTTTCAAACTTCATCTTTTGGTCTTCAGAGTTGTCTGCCCATAAGATTTTTTCATAAGACTTGTGCAAATGATCCTTAAATGACAGCCATCTTGAAATCTTTTCATTGCTATTCCTCAATATAAGTCTCATTGACATGTGGTTTTCACAAGAAGACTTGATATTATGTCTACTTGGACCCCCAAATAATGAAAAAGATTCAGATCAGGTGTCTGACATGGCCTCAATAGTAGCCATCTTGGTGACATCTCCTTAGTGAAAAGTTGCATGGTTTTAGCCAGAAGACTCCTTATGATGTTAGTTTTCTTAAATGAAAATTATGTAGATCTGATGTCTAATATGGTCACCATGGCACCCATCTTGAAAATCTCGTCGTTACCCCTCAAGGACAGAAAGTCATAGGAACTTGTGGTTTCTAATAGAAGATTTATATTGATGTCTTGTTGGTCCTAAACAAAAAAAATGCCAGTCTCACAATATGTCCACCACAGCAGCTAATTTGAAAATTGTAAATTGCTGAAGACCATCAGAATAGTATTGTCTTGGAGTTCCTGGAAATTTTTCTGCTGTTGGAGTGCAAATCCCTATGATAGACTTTTATTACAGTTATTGCTCTTTAACTATCCTTGATTAAACCTTCACTGTTTGTTCCTGTAATGTTATTTTTTAAGGCATTCTATACTATTTATTAAATACAAGACATCAGTACAATTAGGGAAGGGGTGTAAAGACTGCCATGAAAGTATTTTTCCCATGGAACAAAAACCCTATTCCCAGTTTGGAATAATTTTTTTTTTACTGTCAAGTGATATTTCAAAGCTAATTAGATAAGGCTTACACTACAGTTCCTGTTCTTTGTTTTGTTGAAATAGTATCAATGTTGACAAAATTGATAGGGATTGGTGCCTTAAAATTTGAAATGGTCGCTAGTACTTTCAATACTTTCGCTCATAGTTTGATAGGTATTTGAAGCACTGTTTGTACATTAAAACAGGCAGGATTACCTACACAACACCTAATTTTCTAACGATGGTGATAATTGGATTTCCCCTCCCATGAGAAGTTTAATGTGACTGATTTGACACATTTTTACAATATTATTATAAGCGTCTGATATGGACTTGTTTAAAATAACTCCTCTTTTAACGTGTTCTTGAAAATTGAAGTATAATACATTTTCATTCCAGTCAGTGATAATATTACCCTTTTAGATAAAAATAAAGAACATTTGAATTCCTCATTGCTGAGACTGGATAAATATTTCTGCATTTTTCCCAGTTTACATATTCAATATGCACATGTTATATATGATTTAATATTTGATTTTAAAGAAGTTTGAGGTCTACCATAAAAAAGAGAATTAGGGTTGAGATCATATGATTTTGTTTCTCCTGTCTCAATAAAAATTGAGACATCCAGCTTTTGTGTCTGAAATCTTCCAGTTCCATATTGTCTTATCATGACCTGTTAATCTTGGTGGAAGAAATATATGCTTATTCAGTTGAACATAGTAAACACCTGTATTGGTTCCTTCAGAGTGTATGTTTGCAAACTATTGAAAAATATGGGAAAATGTTTACCAACCAATTTTTTTTTAAAACCAACAGAAAAATTTTGAAAGAACATTATGGGAATGAATTAAATATTGAGTCTACTTATATTGGGAAAATTGAACTCTTGAGTTGGAGATGCAAACAGCATAGGACCCCAGTCAAATAGGAGGAATACTGGTGTAGTTTCTGTAGTACTTTTTAAATAGCTATCCAGTTATTTACCTATTAAAAATCACTGGCAGATTTTCATCAAGTTACCATTTCAAGTAATTTTGCATATTTTTTTTACAGGAGCCATATTATAATCAGACAAGCATGCGACCATCTACCTACCAGATGAGTCAACCTCAGCCAAGCCAGGGGTTATACACACAACAGCAGGTCATGTTTATGCCCCCTCCACAGTATAGCGGTGCCACACAGCAAGTCATAAAGCCAATGGTACCTTTAGCATGATGATATTAATGAACTTTGAGATAATGTAATATTAAAATCTGCTAACATATCTCCTTGAACAAATGGAATGAAAAATAAATGCATCTTATGGTGACAGTTGTTGCCAGAAAGGCATGCACTAGTAGAATTATCCTTTGCAGCCAACACATTTTCTTTTCAAACTTTTCTACATCTTCTTAGTATCTTTTAATTACTACTATAAGAATAAAATATCCAGGATATGATTTGTGTTACATAAATGTACACAAAGTAATAGATGTCACTCTGGCTCATAGATTTCTAGGTAAATACAAATATTTCTCAGTATCTGCAACAAGTCGATATAGGCTTGTTGAGGCATAATACAATTTTAGGTTTAATTTAATGTTTTTTATGTTTTATTTGTTTTGTCTATGTTTTGTATATGCCTTTGAATTTGCTTAGGCTCGTTAGATACTGGTTTTGCACTGTTCGTTTTCAGTTTATTATATCTACACGTATCTCAATAAATCCTGTCCATGAAATATCTGCTTTAGTTCATTCATAAAAAAATATTTATGTTAGAAAATAGTTCCTTTGCACGTGGGGTGCAGTATGAAGGTGTTCAATATTGGGGGAATATTGAACGATTCTGACAATGTAAAGTTAACCTAGAAAAAAATGAGCCTCTTATATATATATATATATATATATATATATATATATATATATATATATATATATATATATATATATATATATATATATACACCAACGTCTTGTGCATGTAAGATCTAGTATCTGGAAGAACTCTGTTTATAATAATTTTGTTATTTTTATCTATTCTGGAACTGGAGCTCACTAAAGTTGGAAAGAGTGCTTCAGATAGCCCAACTACTAGCAAGGCCATCATACAAATTGAAGAAAGCCTGAAAGATTTGATTCAACAGAAAGGCTGTTCAAATGAAGAGGTGTTCGAATGGATTGAGGAACATGTGGATAAACACACAACCAAACAGGGACATTTCATCCGTGTCTTGATGACAGCTGTTTGTAAAAGTGCTGTAACATGTGAAGATTTAAAATGTAATTTAACTTGCCATGGAGAGAGAGAGAGAGAGAAAGAGAGAGAGAGAGACTACTAACCAGTTGGTTTGTACCCCCCTACCGATTTCAATAATGGAAACCTTTAATTTGATAAAAAGTGCAAAGAACTTAGTCAATTCATTCATTGATTTATATTTTCTAACCAGACTGTGAGTAGAATGGCTATAACACTGTCATTGTCTGCACGTTTCATGCTTAACAGAAGTTTTCAGTATTATAGACGGAAATGCCTAAGACCCATTTCCAGTTCCTGGACAAATCCATTGTCAGCATAGAGGTGTATATGCGACTAAAGATGTACATATATGTGTTGTCTGCTTCCAATATTTACAGTGTCAAATCAAGCAAAGGAAAAGAAAGAAGAAAAAAAAGGCCTTTTACATAAATTTAACAAGTGATTTCATTAATATGTTCATGGGTGCAAAGGAATATAATTCCAAACTCAAGGTTATGTTAATTTATGAAATTATCCGGCAGTTACCGAATAGGATGAATTACTTCATTATGTTGTTGGATGTAAATAAACTACCCCATAGTGTACAGAATATGGCGTCATGTTAGTATGTAAAATATATTAGGCATGAAAGGTGCAAGGGAATACCAGTATTAGTGCCATTCTGGTCATAGTCAGGTTAAACGTTATAAATCAATGATTCAATTGACTTAGTTCTGTGCACTTTTTATGACATTAAACTTTTTAGTTATTTAAATCGGTAGGAGGGTACATACAAATGGGGTTCTAGCATAGGACAATAATAATGAAACTTCCAGCTGTTGGTTTCTATACTATAATTACTGATAAAAAAACTAAAGACTTGCTTTTATTGGAATGAATCAAAATTTAAGTGATCAGAAATTTAAGGTGAATTCAGCAAATTAATGTTTATTAAGTACAATGTAAAATACAAACTATAGTGGTGCTTATTATAGTTAACTGAAAAAAAACATTGATTGAAATGAAATTAAATCAAGCATTGAGTTAACTGTGTGACATAATATTTCTTGTAGTGTACTTTAAGGTATACTATATTGAACATCATTTGAACTTGAGAAGAGTTAGTTTTCATTTGTATGATTGCCAAACTTATAGCACTTGCATTGGAAACAAAATACATTTAACTGTAATACATCTGAACAACAATGAAATTGATAGTTTACCTGCTCAATATGATAAAAGGTTTGAAGTAGTTATTCTGTTTGCCAGGTGATCTGCACCATGTCTGCTATTACAGGTGATATACCACCATATTGGCCAATTCAGTGCATCAAATTATTCTGTGCAATATGACATTACTGTAAACATTGGATCACATGTTGATTTTTGGTTGAATATCCAGTGTGTATCAAGAAAGAACAATATTACTTTTATGAAGGAATTGATATTCATAAAGTGCAAAAATATCCCACAAATTATCCTAATTGCATATGAAAATGTGATTTCTATATGTCAACATGAACATCCACTCCATGACCGTCTGGAACTTTATAACCCAGAAAATCCTTTTTGCTATGTATCTTTTAGAATCATAAAATAAATACATTATATAAAAGATGGAAATGTATACCCTAAAACAATACTGCTTTTTAATCCAAATTTCCAATTTGCAAGAAGTTGTCCCACATAATTTTATTATCTGCTATACAACATGCCAACTTGCCACTAGAACAGAATTCTTCAAAAATTTCCCAGCATATAGTCTGTTTCCAAATTCTTTAGAAATTTTTGTTCCCATAAACGAGAAGTTGTAAACAGATTATATCCTATTCAGTGTTGGTTTTCTTTAACTTAATAGCTTATATTTTTTATAAAATGCTGAATTTTGCTTTTTTTCATGGTAATTTTAGTTTGAATTTTATCACTTGTTATTTATTCGCATTACATTGACTTTTTGTAAAACCATCTATAAACCTGACCTAATTACTCGACCGATATGATGACAGACACAGTCCAAAGTAATGTATTTTATTTCCAGAGCCTGGGTAATAAACATTACATCTTTTCAAAGCTATGCGCAGAATAGGCCATCATATTTCGAGTAACAAAACCACAGGCGGTATCCGGTGTATCGATATTTAATATTATTTTGAAGGGAATTTTCATGTGTAATTGCCTCTTTACAAACGGTATACATTTCAGTATTTTATTTTTTCAATTGGTTAAATTCAGAATGCGTTTTGCTTCAGTATTGGTGATGGAAACCTTAGGTGCACAGAAATGCCTGACTGCATTGTATACGTAGATGTACTACACATGGGTTTTATTTATTCTTTGTCCCCGGTCTTGAATTAAATCAAAACATTTTTCTTTTCTTTGTGGTAGAGATGATAATTCCTTGCTTAATTTTGTTTTTGCAACTTTATTCAGTTCACAGGTGAAATAGACACTTTCTTGAGCTGACTTTTAAAAAAATAATTGTCTGCTTTTTTCCTCTAATTTTATATTTTGTATGTAGATTTTTTCTGTGATTCAAACCTGTAAGAGCAAAGAATTTCTCTTGGCTTTTGTATACAGTTCATATTTTCCAATGATTTAGTACAGATATCAATTAGACTTTGTAATTGCAATGAAAAATATTTAAATAAATGATTTTTCTGAAATTATATCTAACAGTGATTTTAGAAACTAAACTGAAAGTTGGAATGAATAATTGTTTACTTTGTTTTACATTACATACAGACTCTCTCCTGACTTATACATATCAGGTAATTTACAATGAAAATTGCCATCAAATTTATAAAGAAAGTCATATATGTTTTATTGCTTTAGCTGTAGCAAACAATCTAAAAATAAATCAGGTAGACTATGCTTTTTCCAGGGAAAAGAGCAATGTTCTGAACTCAAATCCATGTAAACATATTTATAAAATTATCATTATCTAGTCATAGACAAAAGTTACCACATTTTATGTAATTTTTGAACACAAAAAAATTATTAATTTCAGTGTATGAAATTTTTTTATGTAAAATAAATAATTGTTATTTGGTGGTACTGTCTGTATATGAAAAATAAAGGGATCATACCAAAACAAGTTTGACGGTACACATGTTACTTGACAACCTAATGGTACAAATGTACAAAGTAAACGTATATTTTCTGACTCATTCTGCTCTCAGTTGAAGACTCTAATTACAATACATCAAATGTACTGTTATTAGTGCGAGAGAGAGAGAGAGAGAGAGAGAGAGAGAGAGAGAGAGAGAGAGAGAGAGAGAGAGAGAGAGAGAGAGAGAGAGAGGATTATGTCTCAGTGTGTAACCTTGTCAGCCTTTAGAACATATGTAGCTGTTATGTTGTATAATAGGCAAAAGGATCAAGATGGTTTGAACATGTATAAGTTATAAGTACGAAACACAATGAGCCTACATAATCAAGAAATTAAGTAAAAGTTATATTTTTACCACAATGATAATCTCATCAAATTGCAATAAAAATAAAGAATTTGAAATAAATGTTCAAGTTATTGTGCGTGAGTGCACATGTGTGTGCATGAGAACGAGAGAGATCAATCAAACAAACATTCTTCAGTGTACAAAACCGTATTTATTCAGTGTAATTGTGATTTGTAGCTTTTGCAAAGAAAACAAAAGACTTTTTTTCAGTTACCTGACGATTGAGATAATCCTCATGTATTATGACCCCCCCACTAAATTCCATTAGGAATAAATACTGCTAAAGCAACAGTTCATTTTTGTTTTAATTACTATGTAGATTGTCACAACAACCACAAGGCTATGCAGTTATTGACATGATAATAAAAATATTCTTAGGGCTTTGGTTATTCCAGTTAAAACCAGATTGAGAGCAAGATTTGACTGTCGGGTCAAATCATCGAGGCAGCCAGTAGGGAACTGAGGCTCTCCTTAGGGAAATAAAAGTCTGTCAATGTGCTGTTTAATCTGTTGTCCATGCAGTAGAAGTTATAAGAACATAGGATTATATGCATTACTTATTTGAACACACCAATAAAGATGATAGTGGGGTATATCATAGAATAGATTTGCAATAAAATGTTAATTATATCCAAGTCAAAACAAAACAAACACTCAAAAGATCTTTTACAAAAAATTGGGAGGGCTATCAGTCAATGCCGGGAGAGTTTGTACAGATGGCAGTCTGAAACTAAAGCTAATATTCACTAAGCATTTTGAACAGAATCTTGTGGTGAATTTTCAGCTTCATTTGCATGATTAAATGTTTATATTGCAGTATGATATTAGAGGGGGTCACCTGATCCACCCACCCCTTGACCTATGCTGTGGGTGCCCATGCTTATGCATCAATCATTATATTTTCTCACCAACAATTAATCATTAATTTTTGTAAAAACAAAATGGGAATACAGTATTTTCAATCTTTTTTTGCAAATGTAATTCTTCTTAGTGGAAATTTAATGTTATATAATTTAATGAATTTTTCAAATAATTCAAAATGATATGTACAAAAATTATGATACATTGAAATAATTATTATTTTGATAACTGGATTGTGAATGAAGAATTAAAGGGTATAAAAAATACATCAAATACGGTAGTAATATATTGTAAACATACCTTCCAGCCTTTATGATTTAACTGCAAAATGACTCTTGCTGAAATGATTGTTAAGTTACAGACATGAATACTAACAACAAAAATGTATGCAAGTGTGATAATTGCAGTTAAATACAAATATTGGCATGACTGAGCTTAATTTGATCCGATTTTCAATTTCGATTCAGTGAATCAGACTAATTTTACAGTAATATGCTTTAATCTCCGTTTGTTTCATTCAAAATGCCAAGATGTTCAAGCTGTTGGCTATGAATTATGTAGAAATGTGGTCCAGTGAACAAAATCATGTTGAAGGCAAAAGGAATGATTACCCTCATAAAATATGAAGCCCAAAAAGTTTAAATTAAATATTCATAATTGGAGAAATTGGAGACACAATAGTTGCATTTGCTGGACAAGATGTTGTAGCAATTTGTCTTCTCTCTGAAGAAATGACTGTTTCCGCCATTTGAAAATAAAACCCAAACAAACAAGAATTATTTCAAGCCAAGAGATCTAGCAGTAACGTGAAAAGGAGGGCCATTGTGCTCTGAGTGTACTTATGATCTTTGTACTTGGATATCACATTTGCCTCACTGGCATCAAATAACACTTCTAATCTTTTGAAATGGATTCTTTCCATGTCAACAAAAGCAGTGTTAGAAATTTTGTTACACCTTAATGAAAAATGGTCTATATTATGTACAAATGTTGACTGTCTTCATAGAAACACCCTATTGCAGCTAGAGATCTATGTTAACTTCACTGTTTTTAAAACCCTTAAGACCACAACTGAAACATCATCTCTGGACCATCCCAAAAGAAATTGTTGCCTCAATTATTCACTTCTTAGGAGATGTAGGAGTGTTTTTCAGGCCTAATTTGCAACCAGAAGCCCACAGTAGGATGTTACCATAAGATTATGTTTATTTAACTCTGCTCTCAAGTTCTGTTAGTTTTTGAAATGGCTCATTTCATTATTTCAACTTTAGATTATTAGATGATGAAGGTGATATTAACAAATGAGGTCTTCTCATACAATTGGTGTATAAATAGGCAATTTTGAATTTTGAAATTTCTTTGAATATTTTGAATAATCAGAGTACCTTATCATATACTTTTAAACAAAATTACTTTCTTAAGTACCATTTATATTTCAATGCAAGTGCTCTTACTCCTAATCTCTTCTCATCAGTGTATAAAAGAATGCTAGTCAATTTTCTTTGCTTGTATTGCAGCAAGGAGTAAGGTGGATAAAAGTCAGATGAAGAAAAGAAAAACATTGCTGCAGAAGTACATGGATCACCAGGCGAATCTTGAACTTCAGGCTCTGTTTGCATTGCAGGCACTTGTACACAAGCTAGAAAACCCACCTGGTAAATAACCACAGACCTAAAGCAAAGCAGGGCAGTGTACTCAGACATGTTAAGCATATTCTTTTCCACATCAGCAAAAACTGTTCAGACTTCAGTTGGCATTTTGGTTTAGACACTGACTGCAGGTACAACTTAAAATCCCTTTTAAGTTGAGAAAAAGTTACCTTTGAGATGCCTGTTGCTGTTAGAACTATTAATCCGAGTTTTACTCATGCCACGTGCTCTTCCAGTTTAGCACTAGACAGATAGATAGATGATTTGATACATGAGACATGAAATTTGAAGTCTATCTATAATTTAAATTTGCTTTTTTTCTGCAGGTGCTGTTTCTTTTGTGTTGGGACATTTTTTCCACATGGATAAAAATTGACTCTGAGCCGTTACAACTTGGATGCTCAGCCTGTACAAAAAATTCTGCCCTGACTTTAACCAGATTCCAGGTGGAATATTAAAGCAGATTTCACCTAAAACCTTAGATTCCACTTATTATAATTTTTAGGTGGATTCAGGGCAGAATATGGCCCGAAATATGCAAATTATTCCGTCCATTATTAGCAGGAATCTGTTTATTCCGCCTACTAGGCGGAATCATTTTATTCCGCCTACTAGACAGAATCCATTTATTCCGCCTACTAGGTGGAATCTGTTTATTCCGCTTATTTAGCCTAGATTCCGTTTATCACTTTTAAGGCAGATTCAGGGCTGATTCAGGGTGGAATATAGCTCGAAATATACAAATTGCTCTAGAAGGAATCTGTTTATTCCGCCTACTACTACTATGTGGAATTTGTTTATTTTGCTTATTTATCCTAGATTCCCCTTTTAGGCAGATTCTTGATGGAATATAGCTTGAAATATTCAAATTACTGTTACCAGGTGGAATCTTTTCTTCTAATTAGATGGAAATACCTGCAGCAGAAACCCATCCAGTAATGAAAATGTCAAAATGTTGGTCCACCTTCCAGAAATTTTGCCCAGAAAAAATCTCCACCTCGAGCTGCATGCAAATGCCTTCAGCATGGAAAAAGTTTTCATCTACTACTGTGAAATTAAGACCAGAATGAACACAATTTAATCTGTTCATTTTATAAGATAATTATTAAATGCATTGGATCACACACTAGTGGGTAATTTACAGCAAAAAAAAAAGCAGATTTCAACATTTTACTTATTCCATTTTTGTTTTTGATTTTGGCCAAGAAGAGAATACATGTACATCTTTTAAGTGGAAAAAAAATTAAAAAGGATAGAACAATTATGAACTGGACCTGACTTCTAAATGTAAATACATGGGACAGCTGAATGATAAACCAGAAATTTACAATGTTACAAACTGTAAACAATTCTGTACAAGTGAATTTGACATAATTAATATTTATCTCAACAAGTTTACACACATTCATATGTATCCACAGAGCTAAATAATTAACACCTGAAATAAAATTCTTACTGAAAAACAACCCCACCGTAAAAAAAAAAATCTGCCTAAGGTTTCTGTCTAGAAACAGGCTGCCTAAAATATCTGCATAAATATCCAATAAAAAAAATCTGCTTCAGATGACTCTTAAACTGCCTAATGATTCTAAGACATTATTGGGAATCAATGATAATATTCCCAATAATTTAACCAATGGATCATATCATTTGTCTTTTTTATTTCACCTCGAGATTTCACAAATATTTTGACCAAAACTTTCATTAACATTTTGCAATACCTCATTAAAATTTCACTGAAATATTTGTGACATTTCAGAGCTCTAGCCAAAACTTTCACTGAAATTCTGGTGAAGTTTCAAAACATTTTAGCCAAACTTTTCACTTAAGTTTTGCTGAGATCTCTAACATTTTGTTTTCTTAGAGTTTACTATAACTGGTGAGGTTTCAATCATTATATTGTATTTTACTGAAGTTCCAGGAATTTTTGACATTTCCAAAGGTTTTAAATAAGTAATGAATATGAATTGTGTGTGATTTGGATTTATAACATAGCTTTAACAATATTTTGACCATATTGCTATGATGTCTGTAATGTGGCAGTTTATAGTGATGACTAGCACTTGGGCATCATGCCGCATGATGTCCCACCCATTATCACATTATCCTGACACAGGCCAACCAATCCTAACACAAACCTCTTATTGCTTTGCACCAAGCGAGGCAGCTGTTAGTACCATTTTGGTAAGTCTTTGGTATGACTCAGCTGGGAATCGAACCACAACCTCCCGCATCCAAGGTGGATGCTCTAACCAATAGGCCATCAAAGTGGTACTGGATATGAATTAAACAGGACTTATTAATTAATGTGATATTTAAGAGTACATGAAACAAAATTATACAGATCTCTTAATTATATGACATCCATAAGATATGGGAGTTAATAATAATAATAATAATAATAATAATAATAATAATAATAATAAGAAGAAGAAGAAGAAGAAGAAGAAGAAGAAGAAGAAGAAGAAAAATGATAAAGACTTTATTTTAAGAAGGTAACTCACTTAGTTACAGAATTATCTACCTTGATACCTTGATGCATGTTAAACATAATATATTATATATATTATATACAACATGATGTGATGAATCAGGCTAGACACTAAAAAATTAAATGATTAAGGTAAATGATTTTAAAAAATCAAACTATCAAGCCTGGAACATATGGACTGGCATATGTAAAAACATAAACATATATAAAATTGTATCGTGCATTGAAAATTCATCTGTAAAAATGATGCAAAATGACACAGATTAAGAAAAGAAATGCAAGGAGCCTGCCTTATGTCACAGTGGTCTCTTGATTTAGTCATTTTTTTCCATAAGCAGTGAAAAAAGGACATTTGAGAGAACGTCAAAAACTCTTCATCACCTTTGTTACTCATGACACCTTGTGATGCCAATCATTTTGTGGGCCACAGGATGTGGCTTGTCTGGCCACATGTGGCCTGCAGACCACATTTTTTAGACCCCTGATTTATAGTAACAGCATATTTACTTCGAAGCCTGTGAATTCAATTTTTAATGTGTGTATTTTTGTAACACGGTTTATTTGTGGTTAAAGCACCATTACTGTCATCAAATTCTCAAAAGGAGTATGTCAAACCCATCTTGATATGTCCCAGAAACTTTTTCGTTAAAGATTTTATAAGAGTATAATTCTATATGCAACTCTTGTAGGACCATGAAATCATAATGGCAAGAAGAAATATTTTGTTTCCAGCAGATTGTCATGTTTTTGTTATGCATGAAGACATTTATGTTTCACAAATAGGAGTGGCTGTTGCATCGGCAGATGGATTGTAATATGTTATATATACATCTACTAAAATAATTAAGAAAACTCTATATCATTTCCAGGTGTATTGCGGGAGCTTTTTGATATACTGTATGATGAAGACATTATCTCAGAGGATGCCTTTATTCAGTGGGAGAAAAGTGAGGACCCTCAGGAACAAGAGGGCAAAAGTGTGGCTATGAAGCAAGTTGCTCAGTTCTTCACATGGCTCAAAAATGATTCAGAAGACTGAGGCAAAGATTCCTAGCAGATGCTGTCACATATATATGATTAAATTGCTTTTGTGTAAGGTTTAAAATTCTTTTTATTTCATTTTTGTTTCATTTTATATAATTGCAATGAATATTTTTTCTCAGATTTGGGATTCTTTTTTTAGTAGTGAGATATAATTTTAGCACAAACTTTGTTTATTTAAAGTGAAATAGTAATACGAGAGGGTTGGCATTTAGTTTGCCTTACCCTGGTAACAAATCAACATGCAGTTAAAATGATTGGTTAGCATCACGGTCATGCTTTGTCTGTGTGATCAATGTATGTAAACAACCTATTTTTATGATTTGTTTTTAAGTCGGTCTGTACGGCAGATGAGACATAAATAGCGTAATAAGAGACCACATGAATAATCTTGTGTTATTTGAAGTGATGTTTCGAGGTTAAATACACATTCTTAATATTTGTTTAGGCAGTCATTCAAAACCTTGAAGAAACAATGTGTTGTTTTTAATTTGTTGCCAGAATATTTTATGATTCATCTGACTTTTGGATTCAATAATTTATTTTCCTGGTCACTCAACAAGTTGACTTTGTTATAAAAAAAATTCTGAAAGATATTCAAGGAAATTAATTCTGGAATTATTCAAAAATAAAGACTGTGATTCAAGTGAGAAATTATTATTATTCATATATTGGACTGCATCTGATGTCATCGCCATCCATATTTATATGTCGTCGGGACTCGAACCTGGATTCTTATTGGACTCTGTTTTGTGATAGACTTGTGTTTTTATTCTTAGAATCATATTTGGATTATATTCATCAACTGTAAGTTCTATTTATCAATTTTTACATTGTTATCAACTGTAAGTTCTATTTATCAATTTTTACATTGTTGTCTATGGAAATAAATTTTTTTGTTGAAATATACAAAGCTTGTTGGCTTTCACTCTTTTCTTTGTTACTGAGTAAAAGCCCTTGTCACCTAACAATGCAAATAAAAGTAATAATGCAGCATGTTTTCAATTAAGGTCTAACTGTTATACATAGCAGAAAAATAGTTCTTATTTTGATTCAGTCACTTCTCCAAGACTTTCTTCAGCTTCATGACTGCAGTGTCAGTTACTTCAGATGTTCTTGTCCTGTTACTTCTGAGGGATGTTCTTGTCCAGCAATGACTGACACAGCAGTTAATTGTGACAGATGTACATTGTAAAATTGTTGACTGCCAAATCAGTAATTTATGATGGATTTACTTATAAAGTGTAATTGTATTTATATATGTTGATTGAACAATGCTTTGATATAAGATGTTTACCATGTTCTTGTGCTTATTTGTGCATGTATGTTCTAATTAATTTAGTAAAATGTTTGTAAATTATACATATGATTATACATATTATAATAAGATTAACTATGTTTTCATTGCAACTACATGATGCTTTGAATGTTTAGTGATTTTGTAGTGTCTATACCCATGTATGTTTGCATTGGCTTCCTTGGAAATTTAAATCACATAATCTGAAAGATTTCAGTACTGTGAATATATATTGTAATCTTTAGCATAGGGAAATAAAAAATAGATTTTTGCAGGACAATATCTTCCTTGTAGATGTTTTTCAAATAGAATTATCCTACAAGGCAAAGAAACATTTTTTTTTTGTATGCTATAACTCCTGTACTTGACGATCCGCAGCATATTTGAGCACTGCAATAAATACAAGCTTTATATTAAATGCCAATTTTTCATTACAGGCTATATATAGTGTTTGATCTACATATGGTTTCATGTGGCATTTGACCCATCAAGACAAAATCCGATGATCAGTTTTCAGTAGTTTTTAAAAAAATAATTATAATGTTTAAATACACAATGAAAATATTAGTTATATAATGTGACTAAAGACAATAAGGCAATTCTCTTGCCAGAAGCATCTGAACATTCTATATTTGTAAAATTCTTGTTGATTGTTTCATGTCATCAAAAATAATCTGAGTATATATGACAAGGTGTTTACTGTTGGCTCTGTTAGTGCTTTCATCTGCCATTGTTGTCACAAATAATGAATTTTGTATGTCACATATAAGACTATCCTCAGCAACATTTGATAGGCTCTCCAGTAACTCAAGCACGCATTAGCTCAGTCATACTGATTAGAAGAATTCTTCAAAATGCCAATGGCATCAATTTCTTCAACCACTTACTTGTGTAATAATTTAAGAAGAGATTTGTATGTTTAAAAAGAGATATCTTCTATATGCGGCCAATGTACACACGTAGCATTTCACTGCTATGTCCTGTTTGGAAGAAAGTTTTTGTAAACCTGAATTCAAATCTGCATGGTATTGTGGACCTCTAATCAGCAGTTTGTGTTCTGGCAACCTGGAAGCCAGTGTATTTTTCTGAAATTTATTGATTTTTGCACATTTGGTCATGGAGGGCAATTTAGCATCTGTACATACATGGCGTGACATAAAGGCATCTTCACTTTCACATTCTTCACTCGACTTGACGTCTTTTTTAAAAGGTAGTCAGCTGTGTTTTCAACCATTGCTCCATGAATCTTATGATTACCTCGTCTTTGGATGATGAAGCCTTCACTGGTTTAGTAACAATACTTTTATCATCAGTCAGTCATAAAAGCGATCCAAAAGATAATTGTTTTTACGTGGACACCATTTTTAGTTGAAAGCTAACATTCTCTGGAACAATGCAAGGCATACAACTGAGCGAATGGAAAATTGTTTCATTGTGTGACAAAGGTGCACATAAAATAACATTTTTTCATGAGAATCACTTTTAAATCACATGCTTATTTTATGCCTCTTTTTTGGGTATGGTGATTATATGGTTGTAACATCTTGCTGCTACAAATGGTGCAAACAGCTACAGGTCACCTAAGGTCAGCTCCAGGCTTCACACTCAGTTGAAACCCTGTGTATAAGGATAACATCAGAGTTAGAAACTGATGTGAGTGCTTTTTTTTCCTGTTTGGGATAGTAGTAATCTAGCTATTAAAGTAGTTGGACCAAACCTTAATTTGTGTTAATCAGCAAAACATGATACTTGGGTGAGTCAATGTATGCACCGGCGGCTAGTTTTAGACCAAACATTTATTTTGTTTTAATCAGCAAAACATAGCATTGGGGTACATCAGTGTATGTACTGGCAACGATTTTTGTGTATCAAATTGGAAAAGTCTGCATACTTGACGCATGACGCATGGGTAGATAAAACACCATATATATTTGTCAGAGATTAGTCTTGATAATTTCTCTTCAGCTTATAACATATTTGTTAAAATTGCTACAGATTTATTTGAGTAGAAAGTAAAGATGCACATATTCACATGTAAATATTGTTACGTTTTTAGGTTCATTCAGAAGTAACAAAGAAAAGAGTGAAGCCAACAAGCTTTGTAAATTTTAACAAAATAATTTATTAACCTAGAAGAAAAACCTATTTCTTGTAATTAATATTACAGAACAAAAAGTAAAAATGTGGGAAAGGACTTACAGATTGTGAATATCATCCAAAAATCAATCCTGTTATCAAAAAATATAAGTCCTATCACTAAAAAGTCCTAAATAAATTGAAGTTTGAATCCTGATGAAGGTCCAATTTGGAAGGCAATTATATCTTCTATAACCTGCTTTGTGATGTTGTATCAACAGTTCCTTGTTGTATTCTATGAATCAATAATATTCTGGCTTTGGAATTCTGAATAATTTCCACTGAATGTCTTTGTCCAAGAATCTGTATAAACATAAGTATTTTCCAGGGTGAATAAATTATTTTAAAAATGAAAATCAACTCAGATGGCAGCAAGACAAATACCTTGAGCCTGAAGGTAAACTTTTACAACTGACTGGAAACACACTGAGAATAAGTATTAAACCCAGCTAAGAAGGCAATTTCAGACCCGTGTGATGGGTCACGTCATTAATTACTACAAGTCAATTAACACAGGGCTAGAATAGCCTTAGCTAAGAATCATTGATTCCCCTACTCGAAGTGAATTAAAAAACAAACTGTTTAAACAGAGCTAACACGCAGGCTGAAATGTTAACCAATTTCATAAATCCTGGACGAGCCCCCAATTTCCTTTGTTACGTGTATAGGCTCGTTCAAAAGTAACAAAAAAAATTAATCAAACAAGCTATGTAAATTTTAACAAAATAACTTATTTCCATAGAAATAAAAGTAAAATGTGGAAAAAGACTTATAGTTTATTTATATAGTTTATAGTAAAAAAATAATCCTGGAATCTAAAAATATAAGTCATATCACTAAAATGTCATAAAGGAATTGAAGTTCGAATCCCGAGGACGTTCCAATATTGAAGGCAATGATATCTTCTATAAACTGTTTTAAGCTGTTGCATCAACAGGTCCTTGCTGAATTTTATGAATCAAGAATAAGTTTTCCAATGAATGTCTTTGTCCAAGAATATTAACAAGCACAAGCTTTTTCCAGCATGAACAAATTATTTTAAATGTGAAAATCAATTCAAATGGCAACAAGACAAAGACATTGAGCCTGAAGGTATAAAATTACAACTGACTGGAAAAACACTGAGAATGAGTATTAAACCCAATTAAGAACGCTATTTCAGACCCGCATGATGGGTCACGTGATCACTTACTACAAGTCAGTTAGCACGTAGGCTAGAATAGCCTTAGCTGACAACCATAGATTACCCCACTCAAAATGTATTTTTTATAAAAAAAACAAACTTTTTACAACAGAGCTAACACGTGGGCTGAATATGACCTTGGTCATGACTAATCATTTTCACTTTTATGAATTTCTGAACCAAGGTAAGAAACTAGATCAGCTAAATATACAATATAGCAATCTACTACGTTTTAATCAGGCTAAAAAGGACTGAACTGGATTTTCTGAAAAAGAATGTCAATTCAAGTGAATAAAGTTATCATAATAACTTGCAATCAAATAAAATAGAAAAAGTTAAAATTTACACACAAGTAATTAAATTACATATACGTAATAATATGTAGTATAATGTCGGATTTGTTGTGACCGATTATAATGTCTTCAAATTTGCATACATTTTGCTGTTATGTCTAATGTACAGTAATCAGTTTCAGAAGTAAATTTACATATATTCCCCTTCAAATTTGTTATGTCATCTGTAAAAAATCTGTAAAACGATGCCCATGTGTTATTTTTTAGTTTGAAATTTACAAAGTAGATTTTTGCATTCATAAATCCTTTTAACAAATAAATCTTATATTTTTAAACTTAAATTGATTGTATAAAAATGTAAGGTGTCGAATTTTGAAGACTTAGTGAAATGTAAGGTTAAATAAATTGTTTTGAAGTTCACATAGTGAAGCCAGAAAGGTCTTGAGAAAGTTCAGATTATTTCTTTATTTCCTCTCTAAACACATAAAATGGGTTACATTAAGCTTCGGTAGCATTTGACCAGGTCATTTTAGCGGTACAGCGATACGCGCGCGATAGAAACTTGACCGTAATTTCTAAAAGAAGCGCACGTCAAATAATTGATTTTTCAAAGGAAGTCAGTTGCAGCATATTTTAGGCTAGTGAAGTCTGATGATAGACATAATTATTTGGAGAGAAATATTTGAACAGTTATTTCCGATTGGTCAGGGAAATTAGGAACGTACACTTTGGGAAACAATTTAGGGCTACCACATGCCAAAATTCTTTAGTCCAATTTTTCTGGAAATAAGGCTAAGTCTGACTTTGTGAAAACCTAGAGAGTAGTGTTTCTTCTTAAAAGGGAACTTGTAGAAAAGAGCCAGACAGCTGACTTAAAAAGAATGACAGGGTAGAGGCTAGGACACTTTGTTTTGAAAGAAACGGTATTAAGGAAGCAGCTTCATACTCAGAGAGAGAGAGAGAGAGAGAGAGAGAGAGAGAGAGAGAGAGAGAGAGAGAGAATAAACTAAAGAACCAGATAAGTCAAGGGGAAGACCACGTCTTTGAGAGGTCGGAATAGTTGTGGGTAGAAGAATACCAAAGCACGCATACTAGATGTGGAGACAAGATGTTAAGGAAAGAGGCGTCAGGTGATGCTGTCTAAGTGTGAGAATTGCACTCAAAATTCAACACTCGTTATATGATGAAAATTGGACTGTGACTAAATTCTGACACTAAATCAGTTGGATAGGAAAGTGAAATTTAAGTATGCATTAATTGTTTGGAAAGTGAATTTTGGTTTTGCATTAATTGAGTACATTTAATTTACTAAATATGTTGAATGAAAGTGATTTTGTTTTTATCATATAATAATTGATTAAATGTTGTTTTTATTTATTGAAAGGGGGCTCGTTATTTATTTCTTCTGATAATTTGCTCAGCTATCTGTAACGTTCCATCTATCCATCCACATGGGGAGATCATTCCCTAGCTAACGACACTGAATTGGTTAAGAAGAGTTTTAATGTTATAAAATCCCCCATTACAATGAAACTGTACAATAAAACATTTTGTATTTATCAGGAAGAAAATTAGGTTGAATCTGTTGCACATAAAATCGGCCAATAGAAGTAATATGTGAATGTCATGTTTTTTTAATGTAAATTGGTTATTTCAGAATGGAATGAATAAGCTTTATGTGTTGAATTTAATATTTTTAACAGCCAATGCTTCACTTTTAAATGTAATGACCATATTTGAAATTTTGTGTTCCTAATTGTATTACAATGGAAAAAGAACTCTGATAATGTGTAGTCGTTTCTTAAGTTATCAATGAATCTGATTTATTTATTGTTCAGCATTTAGTTAGAAAAAAATGTATTTGGCAGGTTGATACTCATGTGTGATGAATACCCTGAATTTTCATTACCATAGAAACTTGACATTAACACCAATTTGCAAATTTTTAATTTTTCCTGAGATGACAAAAGATGTACACATATTCAATTAAAATACTATAAGCATTGGTACATGTTTTTGGCCATATATATATATATATATATATATATATATATATATATATATATATATACCAAATTGCTTCTTTAATTCAGGAAAGAGAAAAAAGCAACAAAGCAACAAGTTTTGTAAATTTCAGCAAATAGTTTATTTACGTTGAATACAAAGTGAAAATGAGCAAAAACTTACTGTTTTGCAAAATAAAACTAAATAATCCTTCTAATACAGAATGAAGTCCTAACAATTTAAAGTTCTGAATTAATTGAACTGAATGAAGTTCAAATAAAGGATACAGGCCACAAAGATGATATGCTTCCGAAAGATCCTCGGCGTCTCATACAAAAACCGTATCACCAATGAAGAAATATGGCAAAGGATCAGACAAGCCATTGAGCATCAATAAGACCTTCTTACCACAGTGAAAAAAATGTAAACTGAAGTGGTATGGGCATATATCACGATCATCAGGACTTATCAAGACAATCCTGCAAGGCACTGTACAAAGAAGAAAAAAGAAAGGCAGAGAAAGAGGTGGGAAGACAACATTCGAGAATGGACAGACTTAACACTGAGCGATTCACTGAAAACGAGAGAAAATCGAGAGGAATGGAGGAAGATGGTTGTTCGGTCTTGTGTGATGTCCTAATGGTCTACCAGACTACGGGACTGTTGATACTGATTAATTCTTTAATAGGAATATTTTCTGCAACAACTGGTATAAAAAGGGCTTTACCAGCATAAGATATTCTCTGCAACATAAAATTTTATCCCCAAAAGAAAATATTTGCACTCTCAAATGGTGATCAATAATCATTTATGTAGTCGTGGGGAAATTTGTGTGTTATAGCCACAATCAATGATAGTTGTTTGACTGAAAAATTTACCATGCAGCTAATTTTCATAATATACAATCTTGTCTCTCAGGAGTAGCGCGAGAATGGTGGTTTTGTTGGTTACTGATATAGGTCACTTCCTTCTATCCTTCATGACTTTGTTCTCGGTGAATTTTCACATATTGGTAATATTAATGGATGATAATGTACCGTGCCACATGCATACGAGTGTGATTTATTGCATTATAATCACAAAGTCTTATGGGATCGAAGACTGTAATCTGTGTTAGTAAATGATGTCCAAAACATCATTATGAGACAACTTTTTCTCTACAACTTTTTCTCTCTATATTATGGGGATCTCATTTATGAAGGCAAATGACTTCAAACAAATAACATTCAACTATGCATACATTACAGTTTGTTCCATGCATGTCATAGATATAATATGGGCTCAGATGTGCAATATGTTTATTGCTTCATGTGGAGATCTTTTCTTCTATCCATACCAGTGACATATCTTTCATAGTGCACTGTGTTTTGTATCCCATACTTTCCTGACCTATCTCTCTGACCTAGCATAAGGGTTTTAAGTGGAGAGATCACATGAGCTATTTGCACCTTTCCTGCAATGTATAGAAAAAAGAATTGTTTCATATAAGAATAATAGTTCAGTAATTTAGGTCTCCAGTCCATAATACATATTACAGTACATATCAATACAGTGTGTACCATTGATGTAAAGGAATGAAACGTGATGTTCAACATGCATATACATACACATATTCTTATAAAGAATTGATATATTATAAAGGTGTTACTACCACTAAGTGTATCATTCACCACTCATACGAATTATAAATGTTTGTAAGACCGATTTCTTGTAATTAATATATTACTTTGACTCATGAGGTATACAAACGTTTCCACAGAAGGATATAGATAAAAAATATCCTTAAAGTATTTCTTTCTTAAATGGTCGTCAGTGGGATAGACAGAAACAAAATTGATGTCATCTACAAAATAAACATTATGTTCGGAACAATTCATTGAACCTAACATTTCACTCAGTCCTCTTATGCCTACCTGTCTCTACTTTCAGCATATGTGCTGAGCAAGTAAATATAGCAAGTAAATTTGGAAATAAATATATCCACATGACAGGTGTTTTTTCCAGTTCTAATTAAGTTTTATAATACTATAATATACACTTTTATGTGAACTGACAATATTGTTGTGCCAGTTTTGGAAATCAGATCCTCATTTCTTTGCAAAAGTAGCCAGAAACATTGTTTTTCATTTACAACATCTGTATTTAGTCATACATACCTCAAATCAAAGAGAAATAATACATTTTTAACTTTGGTGACCCAGCTGACATGGATGGCTTTTTCTATTCATTTTAATATTAAATAACATTTGTGTGGTGAGTTGAAGACGTTCTTACAACCTAAAGCCAGTGTGTAATACACTGTAAAATTATGAGGTACAAAGTTGGGTGTCTTCCACAGTCCTCAAACACAACTGCATTATTGGTAGTTTAAGGAACAGTCCTCAGTACTGTTTGCAAAAGTTGTTTTGCACACTTTCAATATCTCTGCTAAATTTATATTTCCAAATTTCTGAACCATAGGAAGCGGTTGGTTTTTATAACAGAACAAAAATTGTTAAAAGCATCCTCTATGCTAAAACAGAAAAATCATTTACGAGAATTCAAAATCCTTATTATTGCTTTCTTTGCTTGACCGGTTAGTATCTTCTTTGCTCATGTCCAAACCACTCTGGGGTGAAAACTAAGCCCACATATTCGCAGTCCTATTGTATCAGCACAGTTAGTAACACAATCAGCATAATGCATTGCAAAAATATCATCAGAGTATATTCTGAGCAAAATACATCTCTATTACATTCGAGAATAAGCTGCATCATCAAATCATTACTGAAAAGGGAAAACATGCTAGTGCTTAAAACATAACTTTTCCTTGTAACTAATGTGCATTTGAAAATAGTAGTTAAATCTTTAGGTGTTTATACTCGCAGCTTTTCAGATTTCTATTCATATCTCTTCATAATGTTTACTATTTTACCATTGATACCCTTACATAATAATGACAACCATAATTTATTGGAAGATTTTATCTTAAAATCAACACAACATCAACTAAATCTACATTTCATTTTTCAAGATATTTTGTAGGTAAAGCCTGAATAACAAACATATAATCATATACAAAGTATTTTTACCTAAACCCTGCTTATGATTTGTCTGTCAGATACTTGTCATATGCATTTACAAGTATGTAAGTAAAGATATTGCATAAAGTATCAATAAGAAGAAGCATTTGTTATTGTTTGAATCGTACTTGTCACCGCATATATATATATATATATATATATATATATATATATATATATATATTTATATATATATATATATATATATATATATATATATATATATATATATATATATATATATATATATATATATATATATATATTTATATATATATATATATATATATATAACAGATTATGCTCTTCTCCAAACTTTTAGAAAAAAAAGCCTGATTCAAAGATTATATTAAATCTTAATAAATGAGATAAATGAGAGTTAATAAATGGAAAGAGTGTCTCAAACATGCACTAATACAAATCATATCAGGTACAGGGGTTTACGTTTGGATTTTAAGTAAAGTTCTCATAATTTTGATATTTGAAATTGGTATATTTAAGTCATCATATAGATACATACATATGAAAGTACATACATACATACATACATATATACATACATGCATGCATGCATGCATGCATGCATGCATGCATGCATGCATGCATGCATACATACATACATACATACATACATACATACATACATACATACATACATACATACATACATACATACATACATACATACATACATACATACATACATACATACATACATATCTTCTTGTCTATAAATTGTTTTCAGTTCAGTTAGATTAAAATATCCTTTCAGTAAATTTTGGATACAACACATTCTACATGGTGAATGCAATGGCCATTATTATTGTTTTTATGAATTACCATCATTTCTATGAACATGCATATTAGCTGCAATATTTACATTATATTTAGACATGTATTGCATCATTAACATGTCAATAAACATCTGAGATTACCTTTTCCTTAACGAAGGCAAATAAACATATTAATGACATGTTTCCCCAAAACAGACAATTTGGTTGTCTTTATTACATGTATTTCCAATTTTATGAACTGATATTGATTCAACAGCTATTGCATGGCTTATAACATGTAATACTAGTATGTCACTTACCTGAGCATGTCTGTTTACATTTTCAATCAGCTTTCATTGCTGGCCTACAACAATGATGCTAAAATGGAAATGACTGTTTGCTGAATTGAAGTTTATCATCAAAGTATTATGATTTTTGCATATGGTAAAAATGTATGTATGATGAGAATGATAACTCTTCTTCTTCTTCATCTTCTTCTTCTTCGTCTACATCTTCTTCTTCTTCTTTGTCTTCTTCTTCATCTTCTTCTTCTTCTTCTTCTTCTTCGTCTTCTTCTTCTTCTTCTTCTTTGTCTTCATCTTCTTCTTCTTCTTCTTCTTTTTCTTCTTCTTCTTCTTCTTCTTCTTCTTCTTCTTCTTCTTCTTCTCTATAGTAGCAGTATTTAAGGTTAATAATCCCATGAATACAGAGAGGAATAAAGAAAGAGAAAAATATCTAATGGTAAGAATAATAATGCTTATAACTGTAATTGGTACAAAAATAGAGTATACTACTACTACTACTACTACTACTACTACTAATATTAATAACAACAACAACAACAATAATAATAATAATAATAATAATAATAATAATAATAATAATAATAATAATAATAATATTAATAATAATTTTGTTTAAAGGAATCCTGATAATCGTCATAAAGCATATAACCGAAAAAAACAAAACTTATTTTGCTTCCAATATCAAAATTATTATATTGTCACTTGCTTATTTATCATAATTATAACAATACAAATGCTTATTATCATTACTGTTAATACTAATTATGATGCTAAAATGCAGATCATGAAATATGTACAAGGAAAATAATAATTTCATTGATGCATATAACCTGAATGCCATTCAATATCCTCGTCATTTAAGAATCATATCTGCATTAATGAAGGCACGTCGGCAAATATAACAGTTATCATCCATTTTTACATTTAACAACGTGCGACTTGATTTTTTTTATTACTGGTAAAACGAATCCGTACTTATCGAATCATGCGTCTGTATAAAGAGTCAACAACTTCCGTTGTTCGATTACAACCAGCTTGGTTCCCATGAGAGATTTTGCTACCTGCATGCAATAATTATATTTGTTAGATATTGTAGTGGACCAGTCTATTAGCAAGTTTGAAAACATTGAGGAAGTAAAATCGACAGATTTACTGACGTAGTTTATTAATCTAAGGGTTCTGGAAATAAACTCGAGGAGTGTAAAAGTAATTTACTTCTAGACTCGAAATTGCAGCGGATCGCCTCTTTAAGACTGTGCGCTATGAGCGTGTTCTTCGTGTTATACAGGTGTGAAATCGCCCCAAAACACTGAGGTCAGATTTGGCATACCTCTCCAAACTTAGACAACCTAATCTGTAGTATATACATAGATGTGTTCCAATCAAATATCATAAGAATATAAAAGTCGCTATGGGGTCAGATTTATCAGACCAGCCAAACATTTGTTTGTAATATGATAAGGTCACAATTTTTACTAAAACACTTTAGAGTTTACTGGTAGGAATTTATTTCAAAGGGACCCAAGTCTTATAATTCTTTAACAAGGCAATAAAACTTAAAATATTATTGATTATACATATGACTGAAACGGACATAGCCTATTTCTATTGGTTCGAAGAACTAAAAAATGGCAGCAAAAGGAGAGGAGTGCAGTATTTGTATGGATAATTTTAAGACTCCTAAGCTAATACCATGTCACCATACTTTCTGTTGCAAGTGTTTGGAGGATTATGTACAGGTTAACCTTAGCAACGGTAGATTTAAATGCCCCATATGCAGGAAAAATGTGAAATTACCAAAGGGAGGTGTGTCAGCTTTCCAAACAAACTTTTACATAGACACTAACTCTAATGATAAGTTTTTGTGTGATCTTTGTGGGCCAAAAAGTGTTGCATGCAGTAGATGTTTGGATTGTGAGGAGAATTTATGTAAGTCATGCTGTTATGTCCACGAAAAATTGAAAGTTAGTAAGCATCACAAAATAAGTGATTTAGGAACTTTAGATTCCAAAATGAAAGGCAAAATTCAACAACGTATATATTGTGATCAACATCCAGAAGAAGAAATCAAGCTCATGTGCAGAAACTGTAACATACTAATTTGCGTCCTGTGCAAAGCAGTTAATCATGAAAATCATGCTGCAAAAACTGTAGCTGATGCTGCAGAAGAAATAAAAGTGTCCCTACAGGCCAAGATTAATTCCTGCTTGGACAAGCTGAATCATATCAAAACTTCTAAAGATAAGGTAGAGAAGCTTGAAAGGAGCATTGATGATGCTGAGTTGGAGGAACTAAAAGTGGTTGAAGATCAGCATTTACAGTTGAACCAAATACTTGATCAAGAAGTGGCAAAAGTTAAAGACAAAATAAAAAATGTCTACCACAACTTAAGACAGAAAAATTCAGTTTTCAAAAGAGATGTGCAAGAGGAATTTAAAACATGTTTTAATGCAAATGACAATGTGCAAAAGTTAATAGGTCAAGGGACCGACATTGAGATATTAAAGAAAGGCCCAGAGCTTGAAAAATTAATTTCTGAAGCCATATCAAAGGTTGGTCAAACATCAAACACACAGGATCTGAAGAACAAATTGTTTATGCCAGCTAAAATTGAGCATATTGAACTGATTTCCTTGATTGGTAACCTGAAAGATTCAACAGACTCCGTAAGTATCAGTTCATGTAAATTGCATTCCAAAAATGTAACTTTTTCATTCTTACCTTTGATTAAATGTTTAGTGTTTGTAGTCCAATGGAAATAATAAGACTTTTCTTATCTTGATTTAAGTTCCTGTATAGATTTCTTCAACTTTGCTGATGAGCTCAGAACTGTGTTGTACGTAAATTATGTCAATTACAGTGCATGGCTCTCTGAAAATATTCCTTGAAACATTCATAACAAAATAAAAAAATAAGAAGAAAATTGTTTAATGGGCACATATTGTATTTTAAATTTACTGCATATAGAAGAGGCAATTATAAAATAATTGTTATATCTTTTGTTTTTAAATTGGAAGGTGTGTATAATCATGTGACTACATGATTCTAAAACAAACAAAAGGTACTTTTTGTGCACCACACTGATTCAGTGGATTTACTCCATTTTGGATGCAAAATAGAAAATAATGTATAAAACCAGTGAATAATATTGAGAATAAATACTAAAACATCCAGTATATAAAATAAGTACCCTGGTTATAGTCAAATCTATGACTAGAGAACTCAAGATAACTTCAGTCTAGCATTTGTTGGTAAACCGAACTCAGTACATGTATTTTCAAAATAAATGCATCGAAAATAAACCATTCTCTGGAATTATTATGTAGCAATGAAACCTGAGTACATTTTAATTCATATACACTGTATAATGAATAAACATTTTAACAACAGCAGTACATTACCCATTGCTATTGTGTGGCATTACACTTTTCATGTCAAGAAGCCATTGTCCCATTGGTATGATTCTATTATACATCCTCTAACAGTCTGGAAATTGTCAGTATGACACAATCCAACAAGGTGTAGAACGATCATATTTTTCAAGGATGCCATGTATGTTAATAGTTTCAGTCACCAGAGAAAATCTGCTGGTAGAACCAATGTGTAGCCGCATATAGTGTTCTTCCATCTACAGTTTTTCTTTCGAGAATATCTCGGTGTTAAACTATCCATTCATAATTAGATAACCATGCCAGTGAATTATTTTCTCCCTTTATAATTTAAATTTAAAAAGGGACATAATTACCTTTTGTTTCCTACCTTTTTAAGGGTTTTGGTAAATTTGTATTTCTCAGATATACATCTGCAATGCACTGAGGATATTTAAAATTGTAATAATAAATACAGCTATGAGAGACTAGCATCTTCATCTCTCTCTCTTGCTGTTGGAAAAAAGGTTGATGGTATTAAATAGTTTGGTTGATTTTTTTTCCTTCTATATTTATAATATCTGTGAGTTGAGTACATTCTCTCTCTCATTGTAATTCCATGTATGTTGACATTTGCATTCCTCCAAAAACACAAAAAGTTCAAACAATAAACATCTTAACTGACAACAGAAAAATACAGGCAAAATGGGTCAATTATGTACCTAATGTATACAAAAGGGTAGAACCCTTCAAAAAAGGTGAGTACACAATACAGTAGTATATATATATATATATATATATATATATATATATATATATATATATATATATATATATATATATATATACTGCTCCTTTGTTTTAGTAGTTTGAGCATCTGCCTTGGATGCTGGAGATTGTGCGTTTGATGTCCAGTCGAGTCATAGCAAAGACTTACAAAAATGACTGAAAAATTGTTAATACTATGTTAAAATTCATAATCATATTACACACACATACATACACACACACAGAATAATATTAGAGCAGTTTTTGAGTTAGGTCAGTGTGGCTACAACAAGGACTCTTGGGATTCCTCCCCTATGCTGTATCCATTGCTCAAAGTGTACACAAACAAAATGGTTGTATACATTGTGGACTATGGACCTCAAAAACATGGAATCAACTCCAATTCCAGCTATGCTTATTGATGGAAGAAACAAAATGTTACCTCGTTCTCATCATCAGAATTTTCAGGTTCTTTATACACAGATCCCCCAAGGCTCTGTTTGCTCTTCAGCTCGGAAGAGCATTCCAGGATTCCTGGAGGTTATGGGACCATCCACTTCTGTGGCATTTGAGAGTCCAACTTTGCTCTGTCCTGTTAGGGAGGAGGAGCACAACACAAGCATAATTGCCTGAACATAACAATTCTGAAAAGGTTTGAGTTGGAGGAACAAATGTGCCTTAATGGGTTGAATGTAGTCTAATAGTTGGAATAATTATTCTGGTTTGATGTATAATCATGGTATTGTATAGATTTGTGGTCATCCAGTTATTTTTGTGTTCAAAAGTTGTTAAAGATATCAGGGAAAAATTCATGGATTTCAGTTTTAGAGGAAATCTTTGTTTGCAGATATAATTTTATAATTTTTTTCAGCCATGTTATACCTGATAAGGTCATCATAACAGCCATCTTGAAATTCTTGTTATTGCTGGAAGGCATTACAATGACTAGTTGGTCCTAAATAAAAATTCTGAGATCTTATATCAAGTACAGCCACCACAATAGATGGTTTGAAAATCTTTTTACTACTTAATAAGAAGACTTGTGATGTCTGTTTGGTACTAAATGAGAATGGTACTAATCTTACATGATCCAGTTTGGCCACCATGGCAGCCATCTTGAAAATTTCTATTCTTCTCCTGAATGCAAATTATGATAGATGGCTCTGATTGTAAATGTTGACCTTGAATATTGCTGTCCCAGTTAACATGTTGAAAATCTTTTCACTAATTCACCAGATTGAAAAGTCAGATCAACAGATTTTCCTTAAAGTCATCTAATGTTTTCTAGTTTGACTTACAGGACCAAAGAGCCAATTTTACATCCAGTATGGCTGGCACAGTGGTTAATCTGAAAATATCTATCAGTCAAGAATATTAGATAGTTTCAAGGCTTATCAGTTAAAAAGAAATGGTCTTGTCTTTAATATCTTGAATTATGTTTCATTGAGTAAAGTATGAGTCCCCTCAAGCTGTTAATCTTTGGTGTATGTTGGTTGTCTTAAGCACATATCAAGCTGGCATAATAACTGGAGTGTGGAAGAAGCATATAGGGATTAATTGGCTTAAAACAATATTTCACAAAAGCAGTGTACATGAAGGGTAAATGCAGTCTCCTCTTGGAATAATGGTTATAAAGATGATAGTTACTCAGACAAAAATAAATTCCCAATATTTTGGTATTTGAAGATTGATTTGGAAATTTGTTGAATTTTCATTAGCAAACTAATGGTAAATGCAGTTCATGTAAGCTAAGGCTGTATTTCTTAACCAAAAGCTGGAGTCATTAAAACCCAGTTGCAGCAACCTCCTGAGAAAACTGTTATATTGGTGCCTGTACAGAAGACTTTGAAATATGGGTCAGACTTCTATTGTGCCATTCTTCATTTTGGTTGTCCTTTCTTGTGACAGGAAAGTTCAAACATCTATACGAACACCTGTTTGTGTGATCAAGAAGATAAAAAAATCCCTACCCGAAGCAGGCAAGAGATTTGGTTTGCATATTTGTATTCATAAGTATGGCAATATATAAAGCTTTGAAACCACTCCATTGTCTAAAGAGGTTAGAGCATCCACTTCTAATGAGGGATGTTGAGAGTTTGAACTCTGGCTGAGTCATAACAAAGATTTACACCAGTGATAATTGCAGCTGCCTTACTTAGCACTGAGCATTAAGAGGTTAGTGTTAGGACTGGTCAGCCTGGTGTCAGGATAATGTGACTGGTTGGGTAATGATGCCCCAGTGGTAGACATCACTATAAACTGCCACACTGCTGATTTTAAAGTTTCATTAAAAATCCAAACACAATCACACAATTATATAAATTTTTGAAAGGTGTACATTTTTGGATCTATTTGTGGTGAAATGTTTGGATGTTTTAGGGTATATTCTATAATAATTTCTCCTCTCCATATATATATTCTATAATAATTTCTCCTCTCCACTCCACTCTAATTTTCTATATGTGAGGTATTTAATAATATAATAACATTGGGATTGAAAATATTGTGCACAGTTTTCATGCATTTCTTTGCTTTTTAGCATGACTTTTTGTTTAATGTAAATTGTGCAGTCACTTGTTCTAGGTGAGTGATTTCTTGAAATTCTTGCATTGTGGCATAGTTTTTGAAATATTTCCATCTTCAGCTATGAATTTCAAACTGGTTTATTTGAGAAATTTTCATCTCTGATGGAAAAGTAAGATTACAGTGACATTTCTTGCTCTATTGACATTGCAAGGTTTATGATGTATACCACAACAGTATGGGACATACATGACAAAGTTTTTTCTTTCTCCATGCATCATGTTAGGGGTGGAGGTAATTAAGAAAAAAAATTATGTCATCTCTCTCTCTGTATCCAGAAGGACTTGCTTGGTAGCATAGCTCTGCACACCATGCTTTCTTGCATCCAATGATCACATTGGGTCAGGGAGCATCCTGGACTTCGCCAATGTCACAAACTGCAATTTGTGTCCCTTGTTGGCAACAAAATATATCATCTGGTGAATTATATGGCAGTTTAATTTGTACATTCAATCATGGATTTGGAGTGGAGAAATTCAAAGGGATTGTGAAAGGAAGCCACACACTTGCATACACACTGCACTGGAATCTGTTACATAAACAAATCCTTTGTTCCTATTGAGAAAACCTATCTTTACAGTGCATTGTTACTGCATAATCTGCTTATGCTGATGTCTAGCCTGGGTACTGTATGTTGTGATAGCTCAATCATGCTACCAGAATTTACCTACAATCCATCTATGAAGACACAAACAGAAACAGCTACAATTAATTGAATGATGGCTGGTCCTTCTGTTGTTTATTTTAAATATGCAATAAAATAGTTTTGCTGAATCTTCAGAGAAAACTGATTTCCATGGAAGTACTGTTTACTGTGTATAAATACAAAGCAAATGAAAATAAAAATCTCAGAATTATATACTGTCAAAAGTGTAACTTTATCATGGGTAAACATAAGTTAGACATTGCATGTTCATTGTCTCATCCTAAGTGTAAGTTAACTAAATTAACAGAATTTTTGATTTAGTGCAAATTCATCAGACAACACTAGTACTAATATTAGTACCTTAGTCCTTTTGTGGTGAGGCTACGACATCGTAGCTACAGACAACACTGAACCTGATGTTCTACCTGACAGTCCAAAATCATCTACATGTAGTTATGGTAGTAATGCTTCAAGTGCAATACAACAAATCACGATGAACGATGAACGGATCAAAAGTTCCTGAAAATTTCTCAACAGCTGGAAACTTGAGCGTCCGTGGCTGAGATAAGATAAAAAGTTTAAGGAGATGTTATGTGATATATGTATCAAGGCACAAATCGTCGGTTCATTTACAGCTGACATATTCTGTTAATTTTGTTCATTCATCTTTTACTTTTTTGCCAAATCCTGTGTTATGACTCCAGGGACTTAAACTACGCAACCAGAAATAGCAAAACAAACAAGAATTTACGTAATTGAAAATAATTTATTTTTCAAGACACATGAGTAAAAGAATTAAATTTATTTACAGCATGAATGAATTCGTATTTTCTAAAAGTCCTTTCAATTCCAAAAGTTCCAAGAAATCCGAACATGTTCCAATGAAAAAAGCCCCTTCTGTGTTTAAGTTTCATATGTTCAGAAATATTTCCAAAGAATTTAAAAAGTTGCTGAATAAATTTATATAATACCGTACAGTTATTCTTGTGTGTCATGCAGAAAATAAATCTCTTCAGAAACCAAACTGGGAAATTGAATCCAAAAACACACAGATGGGGACCTATCATTGGGAATTTTTTTGTAGCATATTTAAGCATCATCTTCACTAAATATTAACCGATTTGTTATGTACAAGTGAAAATTCTCAAAGGACACGCCGTTACTCCCTGTAGAGTGCGTTATCCCCTCCTATCCCCCCCCGTGCCCCATTTGATAGTCTGGTCAGCTGTGCTGAAACTGCACAATAAATGAAGGTTGGATTCAAGCCTCTTAGACATACTTCAAAGAAACACAGTTCTACAGTGAGTAAAAGCACTAGCAATTGATTCACAAATAATGCCCTTTTTTGTTATAACTAACAATGCCTAAAAATGGATCTGAATTTATGTAAGCAGTTACCCCACATTTTATATTCCACCTTCTTTCCTTATTGTCAACTCATATCTGCATACAACACTGCTTACTAAACAACATATTTATTCCAAATTAGTTTTTTGGGGGGCACATATGCTCCTGATATGTTTCTTCATTTCTTCTTTTAATTTAATGGTAATTATTGCTTATATATACATACATTGATACCAGGTGTTAACTCATGTAAGTTTCATGGGTGGGAATGGAGATCCTAGTTTGTTTATGGAAAAACAATCTACAGCATGGAAAAACAATCTACAGCATTCAGTGATCATTTATATTTATATTCACTAAATGCAAGGGGCCCCGAGTGGCCGAGTGGTCTAAAGCGCTGCTGTCCCTTACGGATCACTGCCATCTCACCTCTGTCTTCGTAAGTTCGAGAGTCTAGGATGCAGCAAATGTGGATAGGTGGGAAAGCTTGCCAGTAGCTTCTCGTGGGTCGGTGGTTCTTTCTGGTAATTGCCCGGTTTCTTCCTCCACCATTAATACTGGCCGCCATGAATAGCCTATCGTGTGCTGAAAAATGGCGTTAAGCCCAACAACAACAACAACAACAACACTAAATGCAAAGCATGTTAATTGTGGCAAAAATAAATTTCTGAACTGCAAGTTGGTGGAGATGTGCATTGTGAAAATAGCCATAAAGGTGGGTGGTGGTGGTGGCATTTAATTCCTAAATTCATGAAATTGATGGTCATTTCTTTTACATTGAAAAGTATGATCATAGTCCTTTGGTATTAAAATGTCATTAACATCATGTAATGATATAATTTGTAATATTTTGGCTGTATTGTTCTGTATTACTTGTTAATAAGGTAATAACTATCTGATATTTTTCAGTTTTCATTGTCTATTACATTAACAGACTTGGAAAAATATTCTGGCGACATTTTTTGAAAATTGGCAACAAAATATTGAGGTTGGCAAATATTTTGGCAACAACTTTTCGAAAGCCAGGGCCATCCCTGATGGGTGGATATGGTGTTGATAAAAAATTGGTATGATTTACTGTTCATGACCACATGACATATACCCCAAGTTGATTCACAGAGAGGGATGACATAAAATTAAAGGTTACTTTCAATATTTTCAAATGAGATTTTTGATAACATCAGTGTAATGCAATGATATGTGAACTTGTTATTACTATAATGAATGAAGGATCTAATTTTCCAGGTTTCTACAGAGAAGAGTTTATGGGATGGTCTTTCATCTGACATGGCCATCTGTTAGAACTACTTTGTTATCACTTGTAACTCCTCCTTAGCTATTTGGATAATTGCCATAAAACTTATCACATGCCTTTATCCTATGGTCTAATTGGCCCTAAATGAACATGGTGCCATACTCAGACTTTCAATATGGTCACTACAGAAGCCATCTTGAAAATCTTGTTATTGCTACTCCTGACATGGATGATTATATCAACATGGTGATAGTAAGTCTTCTTACCATGGTCCTAAATAAAAGTAGTGTTGACATCCAATATAGTCTACATGGCATCCATCTTGAAAATCTTGTCATTAATCCAGAGGACAAAAAGTTGCATGAACATGTGATTTCCATCAGAAGATGTCTTTTTGGTCCTAAATGAAAATGTTGTCAATCCGACATTCAATATGTCAACCACAGCTGCCAATTTGAAAATCATTGTATTAATGAAGAATAGCTGAGATGGTATTCAGCAGTTCCAATGAAGAAATGGTCCTGTCTTGAATTCCTAGAAATTCTTTTTAGCCAGTGGGGTGCAAGTCCTTATATGATGTGGTCTCTTGTTATGATTATTAGTCTTTAATTTTTCTTAAGTAAAATCTTCACTGTTTGTCATCCTTGTTTGTTTTGTGTAAGCATGATCACTTTATACCTTGACTTATAAAGCAAGGTGATTATTAGATTGCCAAGCAATTGAGAAGTTTTATATCACTGATTTAATGTTTTTACAATATTGTTTAAACTATCTAATAATGACTTGCTTTCACTAATGCCTGTTTTTAAGTTCTTGAAAATCATGTAGAATAAATTTTCCTACCAATTGATGATGATGTTATCCCTGTCATTTAAACATAAGAAACATCTGAATTCTTCTTTGCTGAAACTGGATAAGAATTTCTATATTTTCTGTTCCTACTTTACAAATTCACTATGCACATGTTTTACGGGCTATGATATTTGTTAAAAGTTTAAGCTCTGCCAAACATGAATGTGGTTAGGGTGGATACAGCAAGGTTTTGTCTCTCCTGTCTAATTTTTTGAAAGTGATATGTCTGGCTTTTATATCTGAAGTCTTCTACTTCCATGCTTGTCATGACATATTGATCTTGGGTGGAAGAAATATAATTTCCTTCTGCTGTTAAATATAGTAACATCTCTGTATTTATTCCTTCAGAGTGTATGTTTGCAAAATGTTGAAAAAAATGAGAAATGTTAATCATTTTTATTTCAGCAGTAGAAGAATTGCAAGAACATTAACATAATGATTAAAAGTCTATTTATATTTGATAATACATAAGATTTTGGAGCAAAAATGAACCTTTATTTGAGTTTGAGCAGCACATTAACCATGCAGAGCTGGATCCTGATCCAAGTGTAGAAATACTGGTTTGTTTACACATATATAGTCCTGATACTGTATATTTTTTATGGCTATCCAGTTATTTAGAGTTAAAATGTCATTGGAAGATTTTCCTCAATTTATCCTATAGCAGAATTTAGATTTTTTTTTTTTTACAGCAGCCATATTATAATCAGACAAGCATGCGGCCATCTTCCTACCTGATAAGTCAACCTCAGCCAAGCCAGGGGTTATACACACAACAGCAGATCATGTTTATGCCCCCTCCACAATATAGCACTGCCACCCAGCAAGTCATAATGCCAATGGTATGAGAACTCTAGACTGTATAACACAATTTAAAATGGACTCAGATATGAAGTATGTGTGTGTGTCTTTGTGTGTGTGATTTGGATTTTTAACAAAGCTTTAAAAAATGTTTCAGTCATATTGCTACAATGTCTGCAGAGTGGCAGTTTTTAGTGATGTCTAGTACTAGGGCATCATGCTGCAGGCATGTAGAATTATGTCCCCCCAGGTGAACCAGTCCTAACACTTACATCTTAATGCTGATTGCCTAGCGATGCAGCTGTTTTTAATATCTTTACAAAGTCTTTAGTATGACTCAGATGGGGTTGGAACCCATGACCTCCCACATCCAAGGTAGATGGTCTAAACAATAGGCCACTGGACTGGTCAAATAAATGTATCCCCTTGAATAAATGGTATGGAACACGTGCATTTTAGGTACAGTTGTAGCTATATTTGGCATCAGACACCTACAAGATGTATTAGTCCATTTTCTACTGACATTAAAGAAATTGATTTTTGAGTGTCTTGAGATTGTGACAGTAAATTGTTGTCCAGCTATTAGACAATTGCTTGTTATTATTTCTGACGTATGCATTCACTGTGGTCATAAATAGAGGTGGTGTGATACAAATGATGAATTGGGTGTCATTTCTTTTCAAAGATAAACAGGAGTTTGTAACATGCAGCCAATAGCTTGTCTGGTTTTAGCAGACAGGGAACAGGCATAGTAAGAATAAAGCGATTAGACTGAGCAATACATTAGTATGGCTTGCCAACTATGCTAGATATTCTCAAAAATTTGGCCTTCAGTTTTCCTGTTGATGCTGTTGGAACAGAGCTCACAGCACTGATTGTTATTATAGCAGGGGTCAAGCTAGACTTAAATTTTCGGGAGAAGTGACTTCTCCTTTTGGTCAGAACAGGGAGAAGTGGGAGTTAATCAGGAAGAAGTGAGACCGAAACAATAAACACACACACACACATATATATATATATATATATATATATATATATATATATATATATATATATATATATATATATATATATATATATATATATATATATACACACACACACACACATATATATATATATATATATATATATATATATATATATATATATATATATATATATATACACACACAGACATGCATATACATACATACATACATACACACATACACACAGATGCATTATTATATTTTAATTATGTGCTCTATTTCTTGGTATGCTTTTAAGTTTTAAGCAATGCCTTATTTTCAAGTTGAAAAATATTTGTTATTTGTGAGTATCAGTATATTTTGTATGCGTATAAAAAAAAATATATTCATACCCATTCTATTCATACTTAGTATATGTGTTTTTGAATTAAAGTAAATGCAGTTTATTTTGGCTATATAGCTTAAAAATCACATATAAAGCTATACATTGCAATTAATTTTCACTGATAGATGTAACAATATTAGAGCCTTGTAAATACAATTTGGTAAAAATGCTTAATAAACTACCACTTAATTATTTTATTTTTCTTAAGTTTTGTGTGCATTTGCAGTCAAAAAGATTTCTAGCATTCTTTGAAACAGCCCCTAATACATGTACGTATGAATGAATACACAGGTGACTTCAAACCACACTCTTCGTCCTGATTTCATTGTTCCCGATAAAATATTAATGTAACTATTCATAAACAACACACTGAAGCACTACTGTCGATATATAACTAAATTGGACATTACGTTTTTTTTTACCCCCAACCAAAAATCCAAGAATATGTCTTGCACAGAGCGAATGCATCTATTTTTAGACCGAGGGGTGTGTGTTCTCGAACTACACACTTTCTCGCTTCGTTACAAAATCCTATTAAAAGTTCTGCATATTTATGGTTTGTCTACCTACTGGTAATAATGACATGGATTTGTTAAATAGTATTTGCTTCATTACTATATATATTTTTCGTATTTTCACAGTTTAATGAAGTGGTATATCAAATCACAGGAGTCTGCAGTTTTATCAATAAAGCACAACAAAATTTTTGACTACATGAAATCACCTTAACGGTATTATTTATTGTATAATACCATTAAGGTGATTTCATGTAGTCAAAAATTTTGTCGTGCTTTATTAATAAAACTGCACACTCCTGTGATCAAATACGCAGCGATGTCCGCCATTAAAATTTCATTTACGGTTTCAAACTGATTTTATACAGAAAATACGCAAATACGGCGGTTAGAATCTCTATTTATTAAATTAAAAATAGGATATAAATTAGAAAACGCTCTTCACCGATCGTATTTTTAAAGCAAATTACTATTTGCATATTGATGTTTAAATTTCGAATCAGAATTGGGCATCTTTTCATCATAGCACAGTAGGGCCAACTTTATGAAATCAAGCAGGGATATCTTACTCCGGAAAAGGGTTAATGGTCAGTTAGCTATTGAAACTTGCATGTGAATGTGCAAGCACTTCTTTGACGTCATAAGCTGATTGGCATCAACACCACGTAAATACATTTGGCGTTGGTTTACCGCAGTGCCAGAACTTGCCTACAGCGAGGGGGCATCTCAAAGTCATAATCGTTTTCGCTTTCATAACAAAAGAAGGCAACTTTTTCGCCCAATTCGCCTGGTAGCATGACCCCTGTTATAGTATGATATATTCCCATTCATCCATCATCATACATATCACATCAGAATTGACATATATTGTCAGACAACTATCTTGTAATGTGCCATCAGATCTCAACATCAGACTTGCCAACCCTTACGATTTTGCCACAAGTCTTTAAAAATTACCCTTAAAATATGGACTTTGAAATAGAAGAAAATACTACAGAAAAATGATTGTTGCTGAAAAATCTGGAAACTTGGCTCATCCGTGTTTGATTTGGATCCGTGTTTAATATTAGAATTAGCAGAATTAGTGATGGAACCATATTAACTTTATAACAGTACCTATGATGCTTTAAACTGCACATTTTATCATGCAAAGCATCTGCATGATCAAACAATTGATTATAAAATTTAAAAACAAATAGCATCTATTTAGCTTTAAAAAAAACTTGTAAGAGAGAATTAAAAAATACATCTGTAACTACCTAGGAGAGTATAGCACCAGGATTTCGCTGAAAATTAATCACCAACATGAATAGGAAAGTTCACGTCAATCTCAGACTCTTTAAACAACTTGTGGTGTTCCAGTGAAAAGTAAGAAACTGTGAATAACAAAGTTGTAAAGTCAGCACCTGTCAATTGCATAAAAGCCACCAGAAAAGGACAACCATCCAATGGTCTATACTTCACCTTGTGACTCTTATTTACTACATAACCACAGATTCAGTCTTTTTGGTAGGTGACATATACAGTAATCATATGATCTGACTCTTGTTAGACATCATTGAACATTATCAGATGATAAATAGGTTGACAGATTGTTTACACCATTATTGATTTGGAGAAGAGAAGATATTGATCATATACCTGAATAATAGTATTGCTGCTTTATGGAAAAGAGTAATATTCATGGATTTATTTTTAAAACATTGTTGCATGAATAATCTGGACATTTTCCAAACATTTAATGTCGAAGCAGACATAGAAATTTAGATTAGCCTGTGTATGTAAAGATATGATAGATGGCATTATTTCAGAAAAATACCGAAAAATCCAAATACCACAATAAGATAGAACCCATGATATAGTAACCTAACATAACTGGTTACCATACATATATAAATTAACACGACACCTTTCAGCATTAGGCTTAGAGAAAACATTGTTAGTGTCTGTTCAAAAAGAAACAGTCTGTAATCTTGACCTATTAACCTTTAAGTTTTATTTCAAGTGGTAGTTTACTAGATAAACAAATTGAAGACATGTTGATATTTTGATTTTTGAGAGCTTCTATCACTAATATCCAGTTGCACAGTATATGTGCCAATCAAAATCTTGGATTTGCTAGACATGTCAGAGAGATTAAGTGATACATATATTAGAACCTCTGATTATGAATTGTGATACAGATGAACTGTGTCTTTTACATGTAAATGAGTACAGCATTCAGATGAGTGGATAATGCTGCTGAATGTGTTTCATGTCAGGCCTATCCTTTAGTAGCTCACAAAGTTAATAGAATAATTGAATGAAAATGGACTCTTGGTGAATTCATTTCAGCCAGTATTTTGTTACTTTGGAGAGAGTCTTCTTGTTTTTCAAGATGTGCATACTTGTCCTATTGTTTTTTATTGAACATTATATCACTTGAGCAAAGTGTGCATACTTGTTTATTATTTTTTTCAGACTGCTTCCAGCTACCCTCAAAGAATGTCATCCACAGTGTATCAGACTAGCATGCCAAACACTCAGCAGGGATTGTTTCAGCTACCACAGCAGAACACCACAAACTATACTCCCCATGCTCATACCCACATTTACAACAATCCTCCTGCAGTCTTCTACAATGCTGCTCAACAGAATAGACCACCCTCTGCCTCAGGCATGAGTGGTCCAGGACAGCTGCCAGCAAAGAAAAAAGAACGAACAGTCATGCAGATTATAGATCCAAATAGTGGGAAAGACATTATGCAGGATTTACAACCAACACGTAGTACACCACCATCATCGGGTACCATGGGGTCACATGGCAGTCAGGAGGTGTGATTGAAATGTTTTAATATTTATTAGTAGTTCTTAATGTTTGCAACATTTATTTCAAGTCCCGACAATTATTTATATTGATTTGTTCACATTGATAGATATAACTATGCCATGTCAAGTTATTCTTTGTAAAAAGAGTGTTTATTCTTCATTATTTTTCTAAAACAAATTGGATCATTAGATGTTTGTACAATCAGTCACATATTTGTACTCTTTAAGAAACTGGTCTCCTTTTCATTTTCATGTATATAGATACAAGCCACAGACTCATTTGTTTATCTGTTATTTCAGTATCAAAGCAAAAGACAATTAGGTTTTCTACAGTTTCTGTATGTTCCTCAAAGATATATTTGCTTGTTAATGTTTTCTGTGATTGCCCACACTTTTCTTGGATGCATATGTCCCTTTTGATGCACATTTCTGTGCTCATCCTTCTTGATGCAGGATCGCTGTTAGCTGCCTAAAGCCAAGTGAGCTTCTAGTACTTTTTTCTTGCATGTGGTATCTGTAATACAATCATTTTCCATAATTACCAATTTGAATGTTTTAAAATCCACTGGACCAGATTCAGACAAATGTTTTGGATACCACCCTCACATGACGGTCTTTATGAGTTTTAGAAAATGCTGCGAAGCTACCATCAAATATGGCTTCTTTTATAAAAAGAAGAAAAATACCTTCAGATGATTACTTCTCTGTAGCAGCTGAACTGAACTTTACCAAATTTTACCTAACTGCAGTTTGGCATGAAGGCCTTTCAGATTTGTGCAAATGATGATGGTTTGTCAATGATAAAAATAGAAAGAAACAATAAAACATCTCAGAAATCACCAGGCTTGTACAAAGTTTGACAAAATGCATTCTGGCATGTTGTTGAACTTCATACACTTGATGTTGATCAATAAGGTTACACGCTTCCTCATCAGAAAACTCACGGAGGTCAATCTCACTGTGATGTTTGGAGGAAATGTAGTTTTAATATTCTAATAATATCTTTAACTTTGATTTTACTTTATTAACTATCTTAACAAATGCGAACCATAAATGCATGATGTAGAGAACATGATAAAACCATGAATAATTTTTTAACTTGGGTTAAGGAATGAGGAAACATGGCGTTGCTTTCATTTCTATATCACATTTGCTTTTTTCTCTCTGTTATCTGAAGCACATGATCATACAGTGTTTGCTACTGTTATGTACGCCATCAATGAGGACTGCTCAAAAGCACGTAACGATTTAAAGGAGTGAACTATATACAGGTAGAATATATTTTCCAACATGTTTCCACAAATATTAGACACCCTGGTTGTATTTGTTACTTAATTCACGATTAAAAACTTTGTTTTGGTGTAAGAAATCCACATCAATTTTTTCGACTTAAATAAATGTCACGATTTAACTGCGCAATAATTAATACAAACATTATGGATACATCGACGTCTATCAGAGAGTCGCATATCTAAAGCAAAAACAAAATAATCATTTGTAATTAGTCTCTGCAAAACGCATCTTTTAGAAACTAAAGTGCCATTGTAGACTATTTGTGTATTTATTATTCTTGTATTTATTTAGTTGATTACCTTGATTAATCTTGGTCAGATGACATCAGGTGTCAGTTAATAATATAGTTATTGTAGATAAGTAAAACAAACGTCTCTCTTTGAAACGTGTGGTGCATCACATGGCAAGACAGATAACTAGTTAGAGAACATGCAGAAAGGAGAATGGACCGGTAAGTACTCTGAGGGATAAATGTTGTCAGTACATTATATTAGTAGGCTATATAGTCTAATCCTACCAAATAAAAGGTATCATTTGCTAGGACAGTAGAGACGATAGTGTGATAATTTGATGCACGTTAAGCGGTGAGAGTATTTTAATTTAGAACGACAGGAAGAAATGAAATCAGCCCCTGTAAATTCCAACCAAATTGCGGAGTTTAAAAATGATAGCAAAATACAATAATGATATATCTTATCATGCGTCATTTGTATTAGATGCAAAATAATATTTTAGTCAATTATTTTGTGAATTAGCTACATTTGATACGTGTATACACTGACAGTAGTTTTTTTTGGCAGCTAGGTTTTAAACGTACAGCAAATATTATTTTCTAGGTCCTTCTTTTTGTTAAATATAGGTGATATTACGATACTTTCCTTCCGTTTGTTTGTTAGCACAATATTAAAATAGGATGGTGTACCTTTATGTATCTTTGTGATTATACTGCCAGTGTAGAGCTCGTCTGCTAGAGGACCAATATTGTTCGCTTCTGTTCTGGATGGAAGTCAGAGGTCAAATGAACAAACGTTTTAAATTACAATAACAGTTTGAATTTTTCTTGCTAAGATTCAAAGCAGGAGCATGAGAGTTATCATAACTGTAACGGAGTTTGATATATGATTCAGATCACTGTCTCAAAAGTGAAAGAGTTAGTTCAGTTGGACTAGTAAGCCATGAGCTGAGATATTAGTTCCATGCCGCTTTCTAGGTTTGTCCTTTTTAATGACATATAGCGACCTTTTCTTCTGTATGATAAAGGCACTAATATGTTACAAATGTCACTAAAATTAATCATCCAACAAAACCAAACTCAATATACATTGTTTGCTTTCTTATGAAGAAGGTACAAACAGGAAAGCTATCATAATTATCCAATAGTTAATGAAGATTGCTGAATTATGAGGATAAGATGAACAGGCATAATGACTTTAAGTTAACATCAGCTTGGTAAAACAATGGGACACCTTTATAATATAATCTCTCACTTTCTCTCAATTACCCCTTCTCTCTCGCTACAGTGGATGTTAATGTTGATGAAAATAAATATCAAATTACGGGCTATTTTCAAATTGTGATTTAATTGGAGGCTTTTAGTTTCTCGATAAATTTCCTGTAATCCATTTTTCACTTGTCTGTAAATAAAAAAATATATGTTATAGATATAGCTTTCTAAATACTTTTCTTAACCTACATTGAATATGCTATTTTCTGCTTGTATGAATTTGTGAGGATTTGGTGGTCCACAAAATTCACTAACATAAAGTACAGTGATTCTCCTTGGTAAAGAACACAGTGTTTTGTTCATTCCATTTGTGTAATACTGGAAGAATTTTTTCTCACAACCACGGAAATTGATTATATTTAAAGACACATAATTTACCGAGTAAAGTTTTGCAATGGAGAGTTGGTTAGAATAACCTCCCACCCATTCCTCTGTATTTCGTTAATACTTCGATACAAAACAAGTTGTATCGTTTAAGGGTATTAAAATTAAGTGTTAATCGAAATTGCAAGCCACAAATCATTTATGGCACTTAAATATACACATAACATTTCAACTGGTCTTGATAATACTAAGTAACTGTAAGATTCAATTTTAGTTCAGAAACTGCCATATTGCGTGAAATTTTAAAATTATATTTGGCAATTATTGACCACCTTACTTTGACACGCTAATCACTTCACCTATGGAATATAAAGCATGTCTGTTCATAACTACAATCGATTCTCAGTACTTAAACTCGAATATAAATAATGATTGTTTATGAAGGTAATACATCTTATTACATGCAATATCTGCAGATAACTCTGACATAGCAATGGTGGATCTGGTCATCTACTCAAAGGGCCTATTGATTGCGTTTGTTTTAAAAATGAGACCGTTGTCTGGAGAATTGGCTCTGATAAAATAAAACAACTTTTCAAGTAATTACTCATATTGAAACATAAGACATGATGTTGGAAAGAGGGGTAACCGAACACCTTATGATGCAAGGGAGACAATTACTGCAGACACACTCGATGTGGCTTCTGTTTCTGCTTGGAACAAATAATAAATCTGACCAGTGCGATCGCATGAGTGTCAGTAACAAAAAATGTAGTATAGTATGCACACTGTATCATTGATATGATTTGACATGAATACATTATTCATTTACAGGAAATGAGGCTCCAATAACCCAATTTCATTTTTCTCAATCTGTGGAGTCAAGTTCTATGGATTACTTCAAAACATAAAATGATTTTAGAGGATACAACACAATGTAACTTATCTTTCAAATGTCAGCAGAGGAACATATTTGTCAAGAATTGTCTATTATACAGAAAAATGGATTCAGGTCTCGGTGATGACTTACTTATTGCATAACCATAATTCATATAATCTGATTGGCAATACGTGCTTCTTTATAACCATGGTTATTTATTATAAGAGATGAGAAAACTTAAATGTGAGGTTCCTAAATTCGAAAGTATTTTGTAATCCACGTGACGCAACAAAATCATATTACTGATGCTGCTGGTCTACAAATATCTTAATAAAAGTTGTACAGATGCAAATGTTAAATTAAAAAGAGAACGCAACTGTATACTTTCAGTTTCTTTCAGCGATGCTCTACTATTGACGGAAAAATCGAATGCAATTTTAGAACAAAGAGTTATGTATATACTGTTGCAAAGCCAGTATCAGAGCAAAACATTCCATCTCGTTTGTGGTATAATTTGTATGGTGTTAGCTTAATTATTTCAAAAATAGAACCACTGGATCATTCAAGCTATGTTCGTCCTCTCTAGGTAATACTAGGTAATAATTTATATGGTACATTTTTTTGTTTCGCCTTGTATAAGGACCATGCTAATTCGCGTAAAGATGATTTTGAGCTAAGGACAAGAGAACCAGAGCCCGAAACAACAAGCTGAAAACTCCATTTCTTTGTAGTTAGGTTAATACTTAATTTCATTCTTAATTAACGAGAGTGAAGATGATAATTTTGCCGATTCACAAGCCGTTGACAATTTATATTTGACATCTGTGACATAGTCAACTAAAGTCAATTTAGGAATGCTCGTTTGAAATAAGTTTATTTTTCAACAGCTCCAATGGTCAACCGACAGTATGTCCAAAGCCTAGTTCAAAGGTCTAAAACCCAAACGTTCTTTAAGTACCATGCAACTGTAAAATGGCAGCTTCGTCCCAATTTCAGGTATGTAAAGAACAATATCAACGAATATCTTTTTCAAGATTTGGTAAACACTTTCAGCAGCCATTGACGTTTAGAGGGATAGAAGCCTTGAACTTTTGGATACCTAATTCATACATAATTACCTTTCAGATATATTATGTGACCCTTGGTCGGATTTGACAGATATAGGAAAGCAAAAATTCGCGAAAATGACTTTATTACAGCTTGTACTATATTTTAAGTTCTAATATTTCTCAATGGCATAGCGTCCAAAAATCATTTGGTCGCACGCACTATGCTCGACAAATATTGGTTGCCTGACATAGTCTTAAATAAAGGACTCACACCGTCTACCATTTGGTAAACAGCCAAATACAAGAATTTGTTGCAGATGAACTTCTGACTGCAGACGCAACTTTATTTCTCCCATGATCAAAATAGGCTTAATTACAACCAGGCACGTAGATAATATTTATATGGGCCACAACAACATAGACGCAACAATTAAGCAATTGAATTTCAGATATGTTCCGCTCAAACCTCACTTTTGATGTATGATGCAGAGCCTTTTCAGTGCATAGATTGAAACTAAAGCATAAAAAACGTACACTTTATGAATATTTTATACATTAAATCCATCTGTTTGGACACTTTTAAGTTTTCAAGTGGTTTATAAGGTATTTAAAGACTGAATCCTAATTGCTTTACAGATGATTAATCAATGCATGTCATTTAGATTCATAACTTCATATATCTTCCATACAGTCCATCATGATGATGAATGTCTTTAAATCAGTTAAGCAGCTCGAAAGATCACACTGGCAAACCTATATATTCCTACCAATGATATATTGAATAGTTTCTTTTCTTTAAAGAAAATCAATTGATCCATCAAAAGGGCATTCGTTTTAACAAATGATAATAAATCTAATCTAAGACGTTTGATCCAATCGTTTCAATGTTGATAACGGTAGCCTTGGTGATGTTAGTTTATTTAAGACGTGCTCGTATGTGGAATTAATCGGTGCTTTGTGCATGGACACATTTTCGAATGGCAAGGGAAACCTGATTAAACAACACACAGGGAATATAAAAATTTCCACGTAAACCATTTATTGAGTTTCATTTTTGTTGATTGCCTTATTGTAATTATTATTATTATTATTATTATTATTATTATTATTATTATTAGTAGTAGTAGTAGTAGTAGTAGTAGTAGTAGTAGTAGTAAAAAACATGTATTTTCTTCCTACCGACAAATAAACACCTAAATTATATTTATACTTTGTGTTTGTTCACGAATGAATTTGAATCATGAAGCTTTAAAAGTACTGAGTTGCTGAAAACACAAAACCTTTCATATTTCATCAATTAACTAGAGTAAACTTAATATATAAATTATGTAGTGTGTGTGCTTGTACACTAGTCCGTTTTCGTGATTATATGATAGAAGGACGATTGGGGTGATTGTCCCATTTACATAGGTTAGCGTTTCTACTCATTGAAACGTTTGCAAAAATATATTGCATGATAGCACCGATACCACTTAAGATTTCATAAAATTTTGGCCGCTGTAAGTAAACGTGTTAAGTATTTTATTACAATTCAATTTGTGTAATCATTTCAGGTCCAATTCAGTTCTGAGTAATTGCAACCTCAGGATATTTACCTGGGATCTGCCAGGAATTTCTATAGTTATAATAAACAATATCTAATCTAAAATCGAGTTGCTAACAGACAGTGAGTGTCACGATTTAAATATTTTCCTAATGGTATTACTAGTAATCTCTCTCTCTCTCTCTCTCTCTCTCTCTCTCTCTCTCTCTCTCTCTCTCTCTCTCTCTCTCTCTCTCTCTCTCTCTCTCTCTCTCTCTCTCTCTCTCTCTCCACCCACCCATCCATCTATCTATCTTACTGAATGTATACGCATTTAAATTGTACTAGGTATATGGAAAGCTCTTTCTGTTTACGCGACCTTGAGAACAGCGATGTATGTATCATATTGATATATCATCTAACGAGAACTAATTCCTTTATATACAAAACCATATAAATATGTCAGACATGAAAGATTTGTTTTATTTAACTATTCCATTACTAATCTATCTTTAGTTCACAATGGGAATTTCGTGATCCGATTTGGAAATATCATTGGAAGACGGTTATTAGAAATGCCAAGGTACATTTGAAGATTCAGGTTGCACTGCTAGAATTCTACCGGTTTATTTTCTTTGGAATTTTACTTCTTGCATGACTTTGATAAGTGCCCTTCGCTAACTATTTAAATACTCTTCAATATTTAGTAGAATAAGGGAAATCTAGAAGAAAATTAGGCTAAGTCCTAACGAGTGTCACATACCTAATCTGTTTGGATTTCATAATGATACTGAAAATAATAGAGGAAATCAATTCCAACGTATTAGCCAATAATGTACAAGAAAGCTAGATTTATATACTATTTGCGTCTTTAATGTTTTGTCCTTATCATGACTTTGCACTATGTATCTTACAATCATTTCAACACTACCAAATCTTCCCAGGACATAAAAAAAACAGTTGACAGTAACAATATATCTGAACTAATTTGAGCATGTTATATAGCTTTATAATTAAAGGTGACAAGTGACTGTAGGTTTCACTATGTTTAATTTATTTTTCTTTAGCCGGGATGGCGGGGGGATTCTGGAAACCCCAGACCCATTGATTCGGCCCTGTCACCAGTAGTATAGAACAAAGTATGTGTGTGGTTTTGGTATTTGTGTGCTTTGCAAATTGATGCTATACATATAAATTGGGAGGCCGTGGCTTACTGTTTGTACAATAAACATAATGATGTATAGCATGTAGCATTTATATAGATTGTTTGAGACTTTATAGGCTATCCAAAGGTCTATACGTTTATTTATACTGGGTGAAATATTTGCTTTCACAAGACTCGAAACCACTGAGTGGACTACGTATTGGCTGGCCTGTAAAAGACCTATCAACGTTCTGTTCGAAACAGTTATTCTGTACATTATTTAACATTTGGTGAATTTGGCATGGAATTCTTAAATACTTAAACTATCGATATGGAATATTTCTATTGATATTTCATTAGTAATTTCGTAATATGCATAGTCACATCAGATTGTACCAATTACACGTTAATTATCTAAGCAAAGTTCTTCTAATTTGATATTAAGAATAGTAAGAGAACAGAAAGGAACGTACGTTAACGTTTCCTTAATATATTTGTTAGAGGGTTAGGTATATTTACCTTTGCCACCTGTATGTTCGATTTATAACTTATTTATAAATGCTTAAAATATAAAAGTCATTAAATGTCACAAGTATGTATTAATCGAATTTGCTTTCTTTAAGGATTATTGCAAAATGCATTAATACATATTTGTAAAACTGAAAAGATGATTAGAGTTATTGATTTTTTATTTATTACCCATATTAAATAAATCATTACACAAGTTATCAGAGAATAGGTGATCTGAGAAACAAAAAGGTTATATTGGCAGGTACATATTTGAAATACAACATTAGAGGTCAGTCTCGAATAATATTTCAAGTTAAAAGGACTTGGGGTTCGTTAAACGTATACAAATTACATAGTTTTGGATAAAATGTAGCTATTTTATTTGTTATAAAGTAAAACCTGTCTTAATGGTCACCTCAATTAAATCTTGGAGTATTGATATAAATAGTCATACATAAACAATGTGTGTACACATTGTATTGATACCAGCTATTACTCCCAAAATGCTACTAGTCTGTAAATACTATACTAAACGTGACAGAAATAGGTGTCATTCACCACATGCTCACGCAATTCATTGAATACAATATTTATTACATACTGAAAAGTATTAGATGATCTGCTAAATATTATATATGTTACAGAAAGAATATACATACATTTTCTCATTTGATCACCGCATCAAATATATTAAACCGGCATTGATATATATATATATATATATATATATATATATATATATATATATATATATATATATATATATATATATATATATATATATATATATATATATATATATATATATTGACAGATACCTGTAAAACACAAATTGTGCCATTTTAACGTTCTAATGGGACCCCAGGAGTGGTCTAAAAAGCTTACCGATTAACGCGATCTCGAGTATATTCGTGTGTAAGAAATCTGCCAGTAGTTTCCCGTGGGTTAGTGGATTTAGTACGCATCGACTAAAGATAAAAGCTTCACTATTGATTTAAAAAATCAAAGTAAGCATTCATTTGTTATGCGACGTCGACAATATGCAGAACGTAGGCACATTTCCAAGTCGTAATTGAGTACACATTTAATAGTTACGGTAAAATAGTGCATATATATATATATATATATATATATATATATATATATATATATATATATATATATATATATATATATATATATATATATATATATAAATTTGTGTGAGTGTGTGTGTTACTGCATTTGTATGGGAAAATATGAACAAGTGTTTTGGATGGAAATAATGCACCACCTTGGGAGTGCAGTATGTCCATTCGACAAAACAAGTTTATATTTTCCCATACAAATACAGTAACCTTTTTTATTATATACTCATTTTCTTATTCTACCTAAGGCTTAAGTATATAAACAAAAATACACTATAAGAAACATTGTAACTAAATGTATGCCATATTCCAAACCAAATATATGCACCATTACACAACAAAATTATCAATGAGCGCGTAACTCCGCCCAGATAAATATGAAGTTGGTGGCGCACTAGACGTAAGTTTCGAAAGAAAATGGCGTTTGGTCTATTTAAAATTGAAATTTGGAGTAATATTGGTAATGAATACGCATTGCAACAATTTTTCTTTTTTTATCTGAAATGAATACTTTTAGGTAATTTTGTCAATTCAACGCAATCTTGTGATTATAATCTGGATTTATCTACAAAAATGTAACTTGCATCGGATTCCAGCAGCGTCTGTCAATTTAATCGTATTGAAGTGTGTCGACATCAGCAGGCGTGTTTCGGTTCTGTCATTGAATGATTCAGATCATAATGTGGGAAAATTATGAAGCCGTTCAATTGCAATTATCGAAACGATGCTGCGGAATGTAATGTTTATTTCATTTTGAGTGCGGTAAGGAGGATGTCTCTGCACTTTGAATATAAAACTCGAAATTTAAGTACAATTTCGAAATATGTAAACAACCTTGAGAACCCATGATATGGCTCATGTAATTCGGATTTGCAGAACTACGAAAGTATATTTTTTGAGGCAATTCAGGATGAAAAAGTGCAAGTATATTTATTGCAATTTGTATTGCATGCTAAAGAAGACAATTTATGTGTTATAATTTGCTTATTATTTCGAAGAACCTGTTTATATCTAGCCTAAATCTGAAAAATTGAATCCAAAAGTTACCGCGTAATGTGCCAAAGCAGTTTGTATGTGTCAGTCTATGAAACAGTTGCTGGTTTGTGGCAGTCCATAACATTTCGGCTTTAGTTCATTCATAAAATATTGTTTACGTTGGAAAATAGTTCCTTTCTTCTCGTTCATTAAGTATGAATTGAGCGCGAGAAGTGTAGTATGAAGATGTGCAATATCGGTAAATACTGAACGGTTCTGACGATGTAAACTTAAAATGAGCATATAATAATGTTACAAACGTATATTTATTATACGTATTTTATACCTTAAACTTGAATCAAACTATACTTTTGACTACAGAAAGAGCAACGACGCTGTTAATCAGTTTTATCGTCAGTATTTACGTTTCCATTTTAAATTATTAAGCGTCCAATATCTTATATGTATTTGTGTATTTATAATGTAAAGTTTTCACTAAACCTAATTTGATAATTTATTGTATAGTACTAAATGATGCGTTTTAATTGAAAGGAAAGATATAAATGAATTTGACATCATTCAACAACGTAGTCCAATTAAAACAAGTGCTGACAGATACCTGTAAAACACAAATTGTGCCATTTTAACGTTCCGTTCTAATGGGACCCCAGGAGTGGTCTAAAAAGCTTACCGATTAACGCGATCTCAAGTATATTCGTGTGTAAGAAATCTGCCAGTAGTTTCCCGTGGGTTAGTGGATTTAGTACGCATCGACTAAAGATAAAAGCTTCACTATTGATTTAAAAAATCAAAGTAAGCATTCATTTGTTATGCGACGTCGACAATGTGCAGAACGTAGGCACATTTCCAAGTCGTAATTGAGTACACATTTAATAGCTACGGTAAAATAGTGCATAAACTTTGATTTATTTTTAATCAAGTTTTTCTCTTCAGCCTCAGTCCCCGTTTTAGATTTATGATATGGATTCCTGAGACCTCAAAAATCCAATGCTTCCTGTGTAGGCTAACAGTTATTTGCTGCGTCTCCCTTTATGTTTTACAGTCTTTCCCACATTGATATAATTTATCTTATGGCTCATAAAACGTTGCCTTCTAAGGGATAAAAAATAAGACGTTTCTTCACGAATTAGTCACGATAATTCTTCATTCGATCCTACTTTCCAATTTGGCTCAAATAAACAATTAGATCTTACCCATAAAATACACGAGCATTTGAAATATACAGAACAAAAATAAAAATGAAAATGTCAGCTAAAATGTAAACGGTTTGAGAAAGATGTGCTGGTGTGCCATTTTGTTGAAATTTCATAATATGACTTTAAAATCAATGTGTCCGTTTGTCAAATCATAATTTCGAGTTTCCTTTCCTTTGGCGGTGCTCTACATTATTCTTTTAAACCATAACGTATCGATTAAAGCAGTTTAAGGTAAAGAGACATTGAAACAGACAATATAACAATATGAATGTATTTGTTCAGTTAAAAAAGTACGAAACTTAAAAGTTTGCAATTCCGTTGTTTGTTTTGGTTTTTACGTTTTTAGGTTTTTAGGGTTATGTATGTATGTATATATATATATATATATATATATATATATATATATATATATATATATATATATATATATATATGTGTGTGTGTGTGTGTGTGTGTGTGTGTTCTTACACATGTATAAGAGGTGCAAGTTATTTTCAGAAGAAGGTGATTGAAAACACACGGTTCTATATTATTAACTTGTTGGAGGAGATTGCAAAATTAAATATGCATACACCAGTCTACTCTTTCCGACCTCGAAATAGTCAAAAGGAAGTGCTTGCCACTTTCGTGATTTTGTATTGAACTTTAATGGCATTATTGAACCAAATATTTGCTATCTATTTACAGCATAACATAAATATTGGTACAATGTCTATAGATTCAACGTGCTAAGAAATTGAACAATAAGAGAAAACGTAAAATACAGAATTTTTTAGAGGCTGCAATCATCATAAACAGAAATACAGCAAAGAGAGCTTGCTGCATTTACGACAGCCACAAAAGAACAAAAATGTCTTGCATCAAAGAAAAGAAGATATTAATGTTAATCAAAAATGAAATCTGTTGTGCCGGAGGAGTAGAGCACCCTCATAGTAAGGATGTATCTACCTTTTAATGAGGACCGGAAAGAAATTTGTAAACGGATGCGCGTAATTGCTGAATGCGTTGTTGGTCTTTCGAAGCTGTTAGAGCACCCTCATATACTCCTGGAGGTCGAAAAGACAGGTAGACACAGATTAATGTAGGTCGAGTGAATGATATCTGAGCAAAGCACGGGAGACGATTTTTGTGTGCGTAAAACAGTTTCATTTAAGTACTCAATATAATTCAGATGCTGTTGATATCTTTCTCTTTGTGTTTATCACAATGTCCGCATGCACAACACAAACACCCAGTTTTAGAAGAAAATATTGTACAGTAAATGTTTGTAATGAAATTATATAAATTTAGGCCGTCAGGTTAGTGCCAATTGTATATAATGGAAAACATAAATTAAGGTATTTAATTTCCAAATAGGTAGCAACATTCCTTTGAAAAAAACAGTGGCATATCGAATTTAAATCTGATTTAAGCGGATGTATAATAAATATGACTCAGCTAAAATGAAGAGACCACCAGCTACAATGACGGAGAACTGCATTTCCAAATCGAAATAGTCATAACTGTTGTCTGGTTTCACATCAACGATTTAACCACATGCAGACGACAGTGCCAGAAAAAGTGTGAAAATTGATCATCGATAATAATCCAAATCTAAGTATTAAAAATTATTGTATTCTCGATGTTCTTAAAAAACTTAATTGTGAAAAGTCATCTTATAACTATTATATTTATACTTGTTTGCACTGATTTTCTGCATGACGTTGCCCAATGCAAGTTTCCAGCTAGGTCAACACGGGAATTTTCAATGGAATCTAACCATAACACTTGTTGCTTTTTCTTTACTACAATGTCATGTCTAATTGGCTGTTCGGTGGCAATGTAATTCATAACGTCAGCCTTGTTAGTCATATTTGGAGCGACGTATTTAGTTCTTGCAAGCTACTGGATTTAACCTTTACTTAAAAAATATCAAGTTAAATGTTTTGGATAGATGATACCGCGGAATGTTTTTGTTATATTTCGATGCGTTTGTTTATTACAGAACAAGTAACCGTCTTTACTTTCTCCTGGACAATACGATTAAATAAGAAAAGATATTGTACTTGTAATGTCACGATTGGTGTAGCCATTAAACCACTAGAACGCCGTTTATTTAAAGCATTCACTGATCGAATAATAAATGATACAAAAAGTTCTTAACAATTCTTATTTTTTCCAAAGATATCAAGTTAGGATAGCAAAACTGTAAATTATACAACTGATATACATACAAATTTACATCCGAAAGTAGGAGTGCGTAAATAAAGGAGACACTGCGTAGGAGTTCAATCTTGCTTTTTTAGACTAAAATCTTTGAAGTAAATGTCAATGACAAAGCTTACAGTTTTTTGGTGGTTAACATTAATGAATGTTGTAAGTTTAAATATATACTTAGTTTATTTCTCTAGCTTCAGGCAAGACTTTTTATTTATTTATAATTAACTTTTCTGCTATCACCATTCTTTCAAATAGAAACAGATCTCATTACTTGGCTGAGTCACTGTTTTGAATTGTAGTTACAAAACTGTTTGATATCGTCGCTACAACACTCTCTGGCATTGTAGTTACTAAAATATATGGTATACTACATTGCATGTATATGTATGGTATACTGGCATTCCATGTACTAAGCCACCTGTAATCATGTTGCTACACTGTCTGACATCGTAGTTACACCACTGTACGGCATCGGTCTCATGATAATTGCGTTCAAAGTACAAACGGTACAAAATAACATACAATTAACAGAATTAAGACATTTTAGGCTTAGAAGAGTGAAACAAACGACAAAATCCCACGTTTTCATCCCATAAGAAGTCATAAGAATATAATTTAGTTAACACTAGGAACCGTTGGCGTTTGTCTTATTCCATTTAATCTTGCGAGAGCATTTGTGTGTTTAAATATACAGGACAACATTTTCTTGATTTTCTTTAAATCTGCATCAAACGTTACTGAAACATCAACTGATAACAAGGCAATTACGAGTGCAAAATAGGATAACATATACATTATATATTGAAGATAATAATTTCAGCTTTTACCAATAAATGCTAGCATTACAATTTTATCAATGCACATGTCATGACTGGCAGAATATACTTAATTGCATCAGTATGTTAATAATATATTAAATAGTTCTTAGATCAAGCGTAATTAGTAATTGAATCTAATAAACATGATAAACGGGAATTCCACCATATATTCCAAGATAGGTGTTTGAAAATAATGCTGAGGAAATCTGATACTATGCTGACATAACAAACTCTAAAGTTTTCCTAAATATATTAAAGCGGTTTAGGCCAAGCCAGATTAGGATGCACTTATCTATTCTCAGATGATACTACATCCATCAAAGACATTAGAGGGATAAAGGCAAGATGAAAATATTATATTAGCCAGAAACTCAATCGCCCACCGAATGTCAAAAGAATAACAAGGCAACAAATATATTATAGACCATTCTGCGGGAGCTGGACTTGCCCAATTGGATGAAGAGGTGCGGAATGCCATTAAAGAAATGAACTGTGACACAGTGCCAGGTACAGATGGTATTCTAGCAGATGTTTTCAAATTTGTTGCTACAGAAGCATTTGCATCATTCAATGACATCCTCATAAGCATCTGGTACGCGTAGGAGATGCATGCACATCTACGAGATGCCAATATCATATCAGTGTACAAGCGAAAAGCGTTAGTGGTGACTGCAACACCTACAGAGGAAGTCATCTGTTCTTAATTGCAGGGACGATTCTTGCCCGCACTATCCAGAAGAAACTGGTCACAACCATCTCATAAAGACAGCTACCTGAATCGCAGTGTAGATTCCATCCAGGTTGCAACAGAGTTGACACGGTCTTCACTATGAAGCAAGTACACGAGAAATGCATGAGCAATACATGGATCTCTGCACAGTGTCCTCGAAAACTTCGCCACACCGGAAACTTTACCCATTTTTGCAGTTGTTTCGCGATGATATGACAGGGGAGTTCCTGCTCAATGAGGTGTACTGATATCACTTTGGCGTCTCGACTGGAAAAAAACAGGACTGTGTTTTCGTACCTGTGCTGTTCAAATCTTCAACCAAGTCATAGTTAGTGCAGTGAAGGACCTAGACACTGGATACTACATCAAGTATAGCATCGATTAGCCATTGTTTGACTTGAGTCGGCGCTCTGCAAGCACAAATTAATTGGAAAGGCTAAATCTGTTTCCAGGTGATTGAACACATATGGGACGCAAAGAAACCCACATACATACCATTATGAATAACTTGTCTGGGGTATACAGGATATTTTAAATGACAATAAGTATGGATAGATCAGAGACATTACTTCAACCATCTCTCTCACACATAAACACCACAACCCACCGTCAATATGGATGGAAAACAAGTGAAAGAAAGTGGAGAGCGTTAAATATATAGGAAGAAAGATATCTTTAGACGGGACAAGGAAATCAGAGCTTGGATCCGGAAAGCAAGCCAGGTACTAGGATAGCTCAGTAATAGAGTCCTGCAGCGACCAGGATCAAGGTCTCCAGAGCGGTCGTCCAAAAGATCATGCACATGCGATGGCAAGACAAGCTATAAAACTTAAAGGTCATCCACAGGGTCCATGTTCCAGCTTATACGGTCTGAACCAAGTCATTCGCATGGAGGAGACGAGAATACTGAGAGCTCATTTATAGTGTGATCAAGCAAGGAAAGAGGAAACGAAGGCCCGCCATCAAGTCAATCAGCCGAGCTGGAAGCCGCGGCCATGAACCGATCTACTTGGCACAATCTCATCACAAGGGGTCTCAAACTACTACGAGAGTAAAACGGCACACTGCAGCATACAAACCCCCTACGTCCATACACTCTCATTCTAATTCTGTAGCATAATATGTGCAACCAGCTTCGGTCCCAGATATATATATATATATATATATATATATATATATATATATATATATATATATATATATATATATATATATATATATATATATATATATATATATATATATATAAAGAATACAAATCATATGGCGAATAACAACCCTTTCAAGCGCACACTGGATCCACCAAGGGATCACGTGTGTCAGGGATTGATTAAAATAGATGCAAGAAACTGACGACGAACAGTGCGAAACTAGTAACTAACAAAACGTGCAAAACAGAGAATATGATTTATCTCATCACATGTAAGATCTGTGGCCTTCAGTACGTCGGAGAAACTGAAAAGCTGCACAAAAGGATAAACCTTTATAGATCTGATTGGATGACAAAAAAGCTGTACAGAAGCCCGGTTGCAGAACACTTCTCCTCCCATGACCACACTTTCAGTGATAAAACACTTATCGCTATTGATAAACAACCACAGCTGGAGTTCCGAAACCAGGAAGGAAAAGGAATCATACTGGATACGCCGCCTTAGAACATTGAAACCAAGCGGTCAAAACCAAGTAGACTAGAAAAAGAAAACTATGCATTTAACATTTTTAAAATCTTCAATTTTTACTATAAGAATAACCGGTATAGAATCAAATATCCGGGATATAATCTGCGTTACATAAATGTACAAAAAATTAAAAATAGATGTCGGTTTGTCTTGTAGACGTTTAGGGAATTATACACAGTTTTCAGTATCCGCCACAAGTCTATACAAGCTAGTTGTATTTATAGTTTTACATCATGTGGAGACAGCCATGTAGAGGTTTACAAACACAACGTTTCTGTGTTTATTTGTTTGTCTTATATATGTTTTGTATTTGCCTTTGAAGCAGACTCATTAAGAGTCGAAAGCGCTCAGACTAGTTAGTTACTAGTTTCGCACTGTTCGTCGTCAGTTTATTGCATCTATCTATCTATCTATCTATCTATCTATCTATCTATCTATCTATCTATCTATCTATCTATCTAGCTATCTATCTATCTATCTGTCTGTCTGTCTGTCTGTCTGTCTGTCTGTCGGTATGTATGTATGTATGTATGTATGTATGTATGTATGTATGTATGTATGTATGTATGTATGTATGTATGTATGTGTGTTTTAACATTAATAATTTTCATTCATCCGTAGCTTTAAGGTATTTTTATTCTGTAATTGACATATTGGTGTTTGGGGATCTTGTTAAGGAGTGTAAGTTCTCCATTATGTTCTTCTGACATAGGAGCAAGTGTTACATTTTATTTTATTTGATATGTGAAGCATATTGAGTGATAATGCCGTTGCGTTAATTGTTGTCTTTACCACAACACGGATCTGAATGTTGTGAGCTTTTGTACTATTACAGGTCGCTATTAAGATATTAATTTAAAAGCCTTGGTATATAGATTTTAAATCCGTACCGATTATTATGACCGGTTTGGTTTTATATTAGATGTGTGTGTGTGTGTGTGTGTGTGTGTGTGTGTGTGTGTGTCTGTCGGTCTGGCTGTCTATATTTCTGTATGGGGATGATCATGTCATTTCAAATGAATATATGATGTTTTCAATTTAGTACAATTAAGTGTAATCTCATCAAATGAGATTTTATGAATCTTACTTTCATTACATGAGATTATATGAATCTTTCTTTTATTATATGAGAGTATGTGAATTTTACTTTCATTACATGAGAATATTGAATCATATTTTTCTTTTTCTATTTGTGAATATTTGTGTGAAGTAATCGAATGATTCGCTTGTTTACAGTGTGAAAGAATCACACTGAATATATTTGCAGACGTGATATATATATATATATATTTGTTAATTCATTTAATAAAATTCCATCTTTCATCACATTGTATTGTCTTTTCATCCAAGCATTCATTCAGGTCTAATCCTGTTACACAGATGTTCAAAACATATGCATCTTTTCCATATAAACAGTGCAAAATTTATGGCATATATTACAAACATGTGATGGAATGGCTACTTTGAATCTTGACAGATGACTACCAATTCCACGCTTAATTTTCATTCATAACTTTTACTACCTTTTGGGGTCACCATTTATCGTTGCATTAAACAGCCGGTGTAGTGCTTAACATATGCTATTTTGTACGATATGATGTCTTCCGATAGTAATCTAAAACCATTTCTTACATTTCTTAATTTTAAGGGTGTGTGCTTTATTATTTATTATAATGAAAAAAGCACACACACATATATATATATATATATATATATATATATATATATATATATATATATATATATATATATATATATATATATATATATATATACCCTTTTTTTTGTGTCATTGTATCTATCACTTTCAAAAGAAGATATATATCTATTTTGGGTTTATATATATATATATATATATATATATATATATATATATATATATATATATATATATATATATATATATTTGCAATAAACTGACGACGTACAGTGCGAAACTAGTAACTATATATATATATATATATATATATATATATATATATATATATATATATATATATATATATATACTTTTAACACACGATTCCTTTATGGCACCATATTGTTTTCTGCATGGTATCTCGTTTGATTCCCAATACCCTGTTATGACTACTTTATGGTTGTATATAGTTCCTGAGAAATATCACCAAATCTGTTTCTAAGATTTATAGAAGACTCACGAGAAGACAACATTCAGCAATTATTATGAAAATATCTATCCCAGAAGTTGTTATTGGACCTCTCTCTCTCTCTCTCTCTCTCTCTCTCTCTCTCTCTCTCTCTCTCTCTCTGTATATATATATATATATATATATATATATATATATATATATATATATATATATATATATATATATAATATTCAATAAACTGACGACGTACAGTGCGAAACTAGTAACTAACTAGCCTGAACGCTTTCGACTCTTAATGAGTCTTTTTCAAAGGCAAATACAAAACATATATAAAAAAACCAAATAAACACAAAAACCTTGTGTTGTAAGACTTTCAATGGCTGTCTCCATATGAGTTAAACCTATAGATACATTTTCTCAACCAGCCTATATAGACTTGTACTGAAAAATGTTTATAATTCCCTAAAAGTCTAGGAGCCAAAGCGACATCTATTACTTTTTTGTACATTTATATAACGCAGATTATATCTAAGATATTTGATTCTCTACCGGATATTTCATTCTAATAGTAATAATTAAAGGATTATAAGATTTAGTAAAAGTTTTAAAAGAAACTGCGTCGGCTACAAAGACCAATTCTACTAGTGCATAGTTTTCTTTTTCTAGTCTTCTTGGTTTACATTGAAACCAAGCGCTTCAATGTTCTATATCACATCTTATATCTACTTTAACAAAAACAGCAAAGAGTTCAAAACCAATAAAAACTCGCCAAACAACCAAAACGTGAGTGAGTGATGGCATTAATTTCACTCACGCTATGCTTGATCTTGACCGAATAACATGAGTGTGGGCTGGGACTATCCCCTCTCATGTAGGCCTAACATCCAGGTAGCTGTGGAACCTATTGTTCTACTACCTAATGGCAAAAATAACAGCATTCCTTGAGTGCATGAAAGCCTGGGGAATGTAGCACAATTCGGTTCCTCAAGGAAAATTAACATACCGGGTACGGACACCTGTATAATTCAAATATTTATCTTGTTTTGAAAGTGATTGATACAATGCCACTATACAAAGGGTGGTTTTGTCAACATCGTGACAATTTTTTTTTGGTTTAGAAATGTTTTCTGTTTGAATGGCAAAATGACACTATGCTAGATCATTGCAAAGTCCTGTGTTACTCCATAACGTTGTCCACGTTGTAAACAATTTTGTTTAATATTTGGCAATGATTAATGACGAAGAAGCGGTTAGCTCTAATGTTGTATCTTCTTTGATTGAGAGTTGAAATTGCTTATTAAAAGTGTTCAAAATAAATTGGTGAAGGCTGTTTTAGGTTGCATGTTTACTATTTGTCTCTTATTATTTCTCTCTCTTCTCTCTCAATTCTTCTCTCTCTCTCTCTCGGATTCTGTACCTCTGATTCCATAATCTATTGTTTGACTTCGAGTACAGTGGAACAGTGTACAAAATCTAGGTTTAGTAAACTTTTAACAAGCTACTGAATGACAAAGAAAGTCATGGCTCAATTGACATTGTCTTTTCTGTAATAAACTCTCAGCTAGTGAATTGATAACATTGGAAATTGCTCTAACCAAACAATTGTAATTTGATTAATGTTACGAAAGGTAATGTAATCCGAGGTCAGTCATATCTGGAGTTGAGATATTGGCAACATTTGTAATTCAAGGTTAAATCTCCGTTAGAGATTATAGTGCCACTCCCATGTTAAATTCCCTCTATCTCCCATAGCACTAGTTCTCCATGTTCTATTCCCTTTAAACCCAGGAATGGAATTCCAGTATTAAGTTCCCATAGACCCTCTAGTGTTCTTTGGGGCGTAGGGGTAATTCCTATACTAAATGTACACTTGATTCCATAATGCCATTCCTATGTTAAATTCCCGTTTTGGTTTGTACTTACATTCGTATGATGAAGTCCCGTTTTTGGTCCATACTTCGATGGCCTTTCGAACATGAGACTCTTGTTTCATCCAGAATGTCTTTTTATCAATCCAGGCCCTATTTGATACCAAATATTACGTAGTCAATGCTAAATTTTCTTTAGAGGCCAAACATGCCAGTAATGTTACTATATCACAGTTATCGTCAAACAGACACATAATGTTAAATCTATGAACATCTTGACATGGGATTTCCATTTGGGGGCTGAAATCCACAGACTTTTCTTTAATACATTGTTTATATTACACTACGTTCATGTACTCCTATAGCCAATACCATTCCTGACTTATATATTGCAATTTAGTCTGTAAACAAGCCTTTCTACAAATTGAATTAACATCGTCAAGTTCACAGTGCATTTTTAATTCTTTATAACTTGATTTTGGTGTGACTTAGGGTCAAGTTGAAGGTCGAAATAATCGTGAGCTGAAGGCGAAAGTATTGCTGTTTGAGTTGAAAAATGTTTATTGTCATTACAACTGAATATTGGTATTTCTAAATTTCTGTGACATTTTCTTTCAGATAAATTATAGAAAAAGTGGAGAAAAAAAAATCAACATCTTATTTATTTGCCCCAGCCATGCTACTTTATAAGCTAAATTGGGCCCAATAATTCTGAAACTGGGCTAATTTTCTTATGTCGAATGGAATAATTTGATACTATTTCAGTCTCTATGAATCCATTTTCACTGATGTTCATAAATGTAATCATTAACTTTTGTCCGCATTTAATCGTTATAATCCTGCGTCCAATGACTAATGGATAAGTTAGCGAGTGAAAGGGCAGAAATAAGAATCGCGGAATCAATATATGGTCCATTTCTCAACAAATTACATCGATATTTACCTAGTTTACATGAATCTTTCAATATTGTGTATCCAAAGGTGATTAAGGCTTGAATATCAATATCACTTCATCTATGTCACCTAATATATGTCTCTCTCATTTTGCTGTATTTTTCACAAATATTAATGAAAAAAAAACCTCATTCTAATAACGAAGGGAAAGACTTTGAGTCAATGTATCTATTTCCAAAATATTGTCCGTGTTCAATGGTTAAATCGTAAATGAATTGTACAATTCTACACCTATATTAAAGATCTGACTTAATGGAATGTGCTTAATGGGATGCACAAATCCTAGTTACCTGATTAATTGTAGCAAAACATTCTACAAACTATGCAACGAAACCAAATATATCTTATCCTAAGTTAGATGAATAACTCGGATCTAAAATATCCCAAGCTGGATATTTCTAACATAGCACATTCCTAGCTACCTGAATAATACTAGCATAACACATGCATAGCTCCTGAATGATGCATGACACATTGAAAGCTAGCTAGTTGATCAATCAAAAGATCCCATCCCAATCTTCCTGAATAATTCAAAACATAACCCAACATATACTACTCAATTAATCCTAACCCATTCCTTGCTACATTCGAAAAGCCAAATGTAACTATTTCCATGCTACTTAAAGTATCCGATCCTAACCAGTTCCATGCTATCTCGACAATTCAAACATAACCCAGCGCATCCTATATCGACATTCCAAACTTAACCCATCCCATGCTACATCGACAATCCAATCGTATCCCGTCCCATGTTTCATCGTCAATCGAGGCATAACCGGTCCCATGCTACCTCGTCATTCCAAACTAAACTCTTCCACACAACCTCAACAATCCATTACACCTTAATGTACTTGATTAAGTCAAACACAATAATCTCATGTCAAATAAATTTAGTTTCCATAGACAAGCAACAATTTGGTTTTGAAATACGAGTTTCAGACATATTTATAGCATTTTCTTCAAATACATTTGTTACTTTTTTAACGATTTGAAAAACAAAATATTTTTTCTTGCTATTTGTACTTAAAGATATGCACCCCTGGTAAATGTTTATTATATTTTACGAATATCTTAAAATATTTAGGTCAGGAGAAAAACCTATAATGCACCCGGATGTAAGATATGATCCCTATATTATCCCTATCACCTATATCACGACTACTATGTAGAGGACAGACCCCACCATGTCATGGGAAACCTAATCTTCTTGTGAAGCAACCTTCACAGTAGTATTAATAAATGAGAAAACGTTTCAATTTCAGGATGGTAAATGAGTGGGGATTTCGATAATGAGGTGTTTATTCGGTTGAGTTGAATTGTGTGATTAGCATGGAATTAATGTGTCTAGAAAAAGCTTCCAAGATAAGCATAACGTTAGTTTGTTTTAGTAAGGCTCGACAAGTTGTATTTGTTGTGTAAGTTTCCATTATTTAATCAGCCTTTCATTTGAAATAATTGCTAAATCAAGAACAAACCACTTATAGCGCTGACAAAATTTTTATTCCAGTTTCAAGCGCATGATAAATGCGCACACATGGTTTGCAATACATTCATACAACGCATCCAAACGAGGAAAAATCCTCTTCATCTATTCATTACTCCAAGCTGTATATATAATATAATATGTGGTTGTCTTGCACACGAATTAAAGAGTGAGGAAGGAAAGGAAACCAAAAAAAAAAGGATGACAGGAAAATGAGCACAACCCCCACCCCCAACAAAACAAAACACAGGTATCGTACTGGACTTTATTCGAATAAAAGCGGTTTGCATTTAGATAACTTTCACACATGAGAGAGGTATCGTAATGATGAACAAGCTTTGTTTGTAAGAATACGGTAGAGACATACACTGCCTTTTTGCACAATTCTTGGAAGTTTGTTTATAATCAACAAATTTAAAACTCGATCGAATGTGATGAGCATTTGTTGAGGCATATGATTCTGTTCAATACTGAAAATTTCATTCCAATTGACTGCGTTTTGGTGGCAAGTTAACTCCATAGTAACTGGTATGATTATTGGGGTATCCAGAAAAAAATTATATCAACTGGAAATGGGAGTTAAAAACTAAATATAATGTTATAATGAAACTTGCATAAACGGATTACCAATAAAGAAGTTAAATAAGAATAGTATTATTGATATGGCATTCATGAATTTGACACTGCGTAAGCTATAATTTATCATTGATGTTTTAAAGACAGGCAAATATAACTGCAACAAGAGGAATATATCCATGGATCTTGACCCATATTTGTAGCACATCAAGATGGCGAAGATCTTCCTTTTTACCTGCTGCATTTGACTTTCTTTTGTTTACAAACGCTTTGTGTTAGAGACTACATTATTTGTGTCTCGATGATCTGAAATATAGCCAGTATTTCTATCTCTTAATATAAAAATACATCCATTATACAAAGTGTATAAATTCCTGTAATTTATACCACATTAGCATTTGAATTAAGATCGATACTTATTTGCATTGGATAATTGTATTAATTATAATTTAGGCATACTCTCTGTGTAGGCATCACTTGGTCACATAACTGTTAACGAAATTTAAACCGAAAATCAACGCGATTGAAACGAGATCATCAACATACCTTTGAATTGTTGTATGAGTGTAGAGACACGTGAACTTTGGTATCCAATCCATTCAGCGATAAAATATTTGGGGCTTCCGTAGTATGATGTAAATATATATATATATATATGTATATATATATATATATATATATATATATATATATATATATATATATATATATATATATATATATATATATAGAGAGAGAGAGAGAGAGAGAGAGAGAGAGAGAGAGAGAGAGAGAGAGAGAGAGAGAGAGAGAGAGAGAGAGAGAGAGAGAGAGAGAGAGAGAGAGAGAGAGAATAACGTTTATCGAATTTTTGGAAATGTCAACTGATTTCAGTAATATATCAAAAAAGTTACTTTGAAATACAAACTACAGAAACTGCAAAATCTTAGACGTAAAAATGTGTAGATGAAATCAAGGAAGATATATTTTCAAACGTCTTGGTTCTAGATGCAAAGTTAAAGCCAACCAAGAGACATTACGTCTAAATTGGGTATTCCATGGCACGCCATGCTATTTGTATTTTGTTTAATTTGTCAGAAAAGAAACTGCAGAAGTTAATTTTGCGAAAAGGTAGATCTACAAATGCTACATATGGTGTAGCTCCTAATAAACCTTTGAACCTCCAAATCGACGTTTGTGGGTTCGAGTTAAAACGCAGGAAGAGTATATTGTCATCATTGCAATTCGATCATTCCTCGTTTGTCATAATCTTCTCTCTCTCTCTCTCTCTCTCTCTCTCTCTCTCTCTCTCTCTCTCTCTCTCTCTCTCTCTCTCTCTCTCTCTTCCCTAATTATGGATAGTAATTTACGATGATGAGTAGTAATTATAATTCTTCCGTACAGAGCATTACACACCTTGGTATCAAAAGCCGGTGTGAGTGTCTATTTTTGGAGTTTCATCTTTACAAATAGTTACGTAAGAATGTCAAATTGCATTGATGGTTACCTTGTCCCTTGCGGTGTTTGTTTTGTTAAATAAATAGATTCTTTGGTTAAACTAACACCATTAATCATTTATTCTATATCATAGAGCAGATACTATTACAATTAAGGCAAGACGGCATCTTTATAAATCAACATGGGTTATATGAATTGAACAATACTGAGTCGTTTAACTGAAAAATATTAAATGAGAAAATATGGACAACTTTCTGATGAAACTTACACTCAGTAATAAGGTTTGCACGAAATAACTGTTGATATAATGTAACGAAATATCAAATTCTAGAAACCTCTTCACATATACCTGTGGCAATATATATATATATATATATATATATATATATATATATATATATATATATATATACACATATATATGTGTCTATATATATATATATATATATATATATATATATATATATATATATATATATATATATATGGGGGCCCCGAGTGGCCGAGTGGTCTAAAGCGCTGTCCGTTACGGATCACTGCCATCTCACCTCTGTCTGCATGGGTTCGAGTCTAGGATTCGGCGAATGTGGATATGTGAGAAAGCTTGCCGGTAGCTTCTCGTGGGTCGGTGGTTCTTTCCGGTGATTTCCCGGTTTCTTCCTCCACCATTAATACTGGCCGCCATGAATAGCCTATCTTGTGCTGAAAAATGGCGTTAAGCACAACAACAACAACAACGATATATATATATATATATATATATATATATATATATATATATATATATATATATATATATATATATATATATATATATATATATATATATAACACGATTTATTTGTTTATTTGTTAGTTAACAGTAATTCGGTCTATAATTTTACCTTGATGATAAAAATTGCTTGATTAGTTTGGCCCAAGTCGCGTTAAAAATTTCGACCTATCATTAAACCTTCTATCGACTAATATCATTCACTGAATAAATTGAACAGATCTTGGATAGTACTTACGACACTATCTGGCATCGATGTTACGACAGTGTCCGGTATGCTAGTTACGACACTAATTGGCTTTGAAGATATGGCACTCTATGATACCTCGATCTCTGGCGTCGAGTTTGCTACACTGTGTGGCGCCTGGCAGACTCGAATATAAATTCTGCAAATTGCTAGTCAAATTCAATATCATATAAGTAGAACAGATAACTGTTTAGGAAATGGAGCAGGTAGTAGTCAGAGCAGATAATAATGGCCAATGATACGCATCAGATAAGACTGTTTAAAAAATCAGAGCAAGGAAAGAAGGAAACAAGCGGCCTAGGAGATAACAAATAGGAAAACAGATAAGAATTGTTCACGCAATGATAATTGTATCAACCGTCAGGGAGTGATGTTCATATAAATTGACGAGTCAAAAATAGACGAAGTGATACTGGGGACAATACTAGTGGGGTATAATATTAGCGGTCAAAGATGACATATTAAATGAACACTTGTGCAAATCTGTTGTAAATAGATATGCTTTACAGGAATTTGAGTCTTCCTAGAATTATAATCTCCTCTTTAGTTAATCGATATTGAGTATAAAAGATTGTCATAATCCTTGATTGTAACATGTAATTAATTTTTGATTGGGTTAGATTGTAAAGTAATTGTTTAATTAAAGTTCAGTAATTTGATCTGTGGTCTTTTTTACGACCTGTTCGTTGTTGAGCTTACACTCATCCAACTTCATCCAGCATCACCCAACATTTCTATCAGTCTTGTCGGTCTGCTTGTCGATAACTAAGTCAACATCAATCAAACCAATTTATTGTATGTTAGAAAAATGTATTAAGCACATTGTTATTATTACCAGCTTTTTTTCTAATTATAAACTAGAAATTTTTATTATTCAATTTTTGTCTATCGTCTTGCCAATGTGTATATATTTTAGACGAAGATGTTCTATTCATCTCCTTTTTAATCTCACCTCTGTTTGTGAAGTATATTTCGTCTGTTAAAGGTTGCAAGAGTTTATGGAGACATTTGATAACGGAGAAAGGAATAAAACATTTTGATATCTCTTAAGCGTGATATCTTAATGTACAATTAAATATAGTTACTAGTGTAGTGGGAGATATCATTGATGTTATAAAAATTACTACACACTAATTATATGACAGTTAATGTCATTTGATCTTTTCTGTTTACAAAGGATTGCTTGTTTTTCAACCATCCATGCATATGTTTAAATCACATGTATTCTATTCTATGTACGTTTATGTTTAATACAATTCCTTTCAGATGATAAGTGTTGTTCTAATTAGCCTGATAACAATATCATTCAGTTTGGTTTGTTCTCGATCTTGTAAAGGTTTGAAATCAAGAGTATAAGTGGTAGCACAAGGCTTGAATTTAACACTTAAAAATAAAACGAAGGCGATAATACGTAGATGTGAACAAGTTGCCATCTTTAAATTGATTAATAATTACAATTTATGAATATTTCCTGACTAATAAAATCATGTTTCCGTTGTAAGTCTTGAGCTGCTTCAGAGGAACTATTTTCTACAGACTTCTTGAAACATAATTTAATAATTAAATCCAATAATCAGGTTTCTCTATCAAACAAAGAATGGTCGTTCTGACATTTAATTCACTCGCAGATAGTTTATTACTGCAGTTTTGACAAGAGTTGTGGATTACGACTGACTGTATGATTTTGACTGCATATCACGTTGACTTTTCTGACGTTTTAGTCATTCCTTCTAACATCACCAGTGCTGAATACCTAATTCAAAAAGGGGTGGGTTATCGGAATAGGCAAGGCTAAAGATGTTACATAATGTTACATGACACATCAATTAACGACAAGAAGCAACACGCACTAACTCACAGCTAATATATCTAAGAACTCTTACTTTAAAGATTTTTTGCACTGATATAATTTTTTAAAGCTCAGATAGATAAGAAACCTCGAATTATGTTTGAAAATATTTTAATGCTCCATTTTGATTGTTTTTTTATAAGTCTAAAACGTTTATAATATTTTGTAAAAGCAAGAGAAACGAATTTTATACAGCTACATTTTGACAAGGGTTAGCATGTCTCACATCAGATATTAAGAGGGGCTCTTTATAAGCGAAGTCATTGATTTGAACCTCATAAAAACTTTGGCTTTACAGTCGAGTTGAACTTTTTATTGTATGTCAACACTATACTGAAACAATTGAAGGTTTAAATACTGACTATTGTAAGTAAATTACACACACTAAATTTGTATATACTTAGCTGGCAAAACTATTCTAAGAAAACCACCAATCAAAGAATACTGTGAGCGAAAATATATGGATCGATCAATGAACATAACATTATCTCATGATCAAATGAGATTTCTTTAATTTACAACAAATAAGATACAGAATGCTAATATGTTCTAGATGGTATATCAGTTGAAGAATTACTCGGTGTAATGATAATATGACAAATGTTTTCGAAATAACGAAAACTAAGAGACAACCAAAAGTTTTTAAACATATTCTTACTGGCTGTAAGTTATCTTCAATGAAGAGGCCCTTGTAACCATATCTGGTACGAGTAGACGCGAGCATTTGTCATTGCATAATAGTTGGAAACTAGATTAAATTGAATCGTGTTACGATGTTTAAAGTTAAACGGGACATAATGCCATTTTTAAAGTATTATTTATGTGTTACAATGTTGAACACACATGTATTAAGAATGAAAAAAAAACCGTGCATAGAACTCAAGCAAGAACATAAGATCTCAGATTACTACAAGTTCATAAATACTTCCATACAACTGCAGGAGAAAACAGAAAGGTCCGTCCCTTAAGCAAATTATCTGCTGATAATAAATATCATAGAGAAGAAACGGATCTTAAATGCAGAAGAACTCTTCAAATGGATCCTAGTTTTAGTAAATTCAATGATACTTTAATATAGCTTAATCACAATAAGTACCTATTGACTGCATGTCATATTTGTTTGATTGTCGTATCCAGCGGTCTGCGAAGGGCCATGCAATTCACAACAGGCTAATAGCTAAATGTAACAGCGGTTGACTGTGAATTATTGCTTGGACACTATCCATGCAAGGTGATTCCACTTACAAATTCGATTTCCTTGTTTAAATATCAAAACTTGAAAGTAACTTATTTTTCTGGATATTCTGTACATTCTCTAACTGATACTCTGAGACATTTCGAAACGATTAGTTTTAAATTGAATGTTGGTGACAATAACAAACTTTTCGGATATTATTACCTCCTTTGATGAAGTCGCACTTTATTGTGTTACAGATTTGCTTGTTCAAAAGAAACAAAAGAAAAGAGTGAAACTAACCAGCTTTATACGTCTTAACAAACAAAATTTATTTCCCAAGAAAACGCGGTGAAAAGGTTAATATAGAATAGGACATCCAGATTTGTGAAGATAATCCAACCATTTATCCTAGAATTGAAAAAATGTATAAGTCCAACCACTAAATAGTTCTAATATAATCTATATTTTAATCTTGATGACGTTCCAAGGTGGATGATGATGATGTCAGATGAAGTCTTTATACCACTGTCATTAGTTCCACGTTGAACCACAACTTGTTATGTTCCAATTTATAGTCAGTGTCCACTGAATTTCTTTGTACAAAATCTTTTATACATAGGAATCACTTGTATAGTTCTCCAGGGAATAAATTATTATATTCTAAAAAATAAATGATCTTCTAAACAAGCTGTCATCTATAAGAAAACATCTCGAGATCTAAAGATATAAAAGTACAACTATTTAGTGCACCTAATATAAATAATCCTTCTACATGAAGATATGTTATACGACTGACTACTTCTCGAGGTTCTGAGAATTTTAAACTGAACTAAGACGTCATTTTAGATGCGCATCAAATAGCGCAGTAAACAATGAAATTACACGTAGGGCAGAAAATGACCATGACAATAACTAGTCGTCTTCGCCTAGTGTTTACTAAATCGACAAACTATGGCAGGACGAAATTGTGCTTATGCGGATCATACCACGTTTAATATAAATATAATATCTCTCTCAAAATATCAGATCCCGTGAAAATAGTCATTACAATAAAATGTAATGATACAAAATTAAAATAAAAAAATAAAAATTAACACATAAATAATTAAATGACATATTCGTAACAACTGTAATACAAACTATGCAATGATGGCATATTAAGTTTCAATGAATGCAAGTTTTGTGTACAATTGCAACTTGAGCTAAGGATAAAAAGATTAAAACGTGAAGTAGGTGTCGTGCTTCTTGATTTAACATTTTACAAATTAAGAGAGACAAAAGAAGCAGACTGCAGGTAATATTTTTGAAGGAATTATACTGTTTGTCTATGAACTATTTAAAAAAAAATACAGTTTGTTCTAAGACCTCAATTGTGAAATGACATACAAGTTTTATTAACGGTTCCACGTCACCATCAAATTTGATGTAAACTCATGGCAGAAAAGAGTTCCAATCTCAAGGTAGAATAAACTAGACACAATCGGTCACGAAAACAATTTGGACAATATCTGAATCGTGCATAAGCAAATATTCAATTTTGTTTTGTACATCATAGAGTCTGTTTCGGACGTTAGGGATTGGAATGTGTCGTTAAAAGAAAACTTACAGAAGAATTCATTATGGTTCGATGATGTGTAGAATTTATTTACAGCTTTTAAAGAATATGGATGTTACATCCTCAAAAAAGGTTATTTGAGCAAATTAAAATCGATCAATAATTATGCATTGGTCCTTGTAAAGGAAACATATGTTGAACTATTACTTATAACATGAAAACACACAAAGTCCACCAAATGGTACAGGATGAGATATCGGAATTAGGCATGCCCTGGAACGGGACCATGGAATATCCAGGATTGTATACAGAACCAGGACCTGAAACAGAGTTAGAAAATGGACAAAACACATTTTTGGGTACGGGAAAATGGCTATAATAATCTCATACTCTCGGACAAGCATATGACTTGAAGCATGGTCTGGGACTAAATCAGACAGGGTTTGAGCCTGGGGCGGTCATATGCTAATAAACAGATACAGGGAATGGAACAGACAGAGCAATCTGAACAGACACATGGCGTAGAACAGGGTTACGACTAAAACAGCCACTGAATATGGAACCTAGTCAGTGGCTGTAACAGACAGGCGCTGAAACAGGGACAGTACCTGTAACATGACCAGGATACTGGTATATACACATGGACTGGAACGGGGACAAAGTCTGGAACAGAACCAGGAAATGGCACAAACACAGGGTTTGGAACAGAGACAGGGTCTGGAACAATAGCAATGCCTGGAACAGGGACAGGGATTGGCAGAAACATGGACTGGAGATGTAACAGCAGGAGGATCCAAAATTAGTCGAGTAATAATGACAGTGACATTATCAAAATAAGTTTAGTTCGGCTTCATGCCTGGACTACCTTTGACAAGTTTTGATGACTTTAGATTACTTAAACATTATCGTAGTCAAATATTCGTTACCTCATCGTAAGTGTGTGTCGCATAAACTAGTGTAAATGTATTTCTTTATTCGAATAAATGTTTACATGTTACGCATTACATTTGAGCTACATTAGTATTCTGCGCCTTCCATAGTTATATTTTCTATCATATAAAAGTATCATTTTAATTTAAATTCCATTCTAGAAACGAGCGAAATAAAATGTAATAATGATGTTTAAAAGAGGCTGTGTAATTTTAGAAATTGTTGTACTTGAGCAATAATTCTCTTGATAAACAAATTGCTGTGCGAAAGGATAACATTGTCAGTGTTTTAAATATATCAATTCCTTAACTGGGGTACGATAAAGTTCATATTAACTTTGGTCAAGCTAACACAAAAGGTGTACAAAAATCAAAATTGTAAACTTGTATTCGATCATTTGACCTACACATGCTTGCTGAAATAGCGTTAATATCTTTATAGTTTGTCTGATGTTTAATTTTCGTTTCCGTTTTCAGCTGGATCCGAACAATTGCGAACATTTCTACGTGAAAAACAGTATATAGTATTTCCTTTCAAAGCACTGTAGTCTTTCAGTTTCGTAAAACAGGAATATGTAAGAAGCAACAATTTATTTAGTACTTATCACATGGTCTGTGCACGTTGCCTACACTATGTGTAGTTGCATATTTTTAAATTAGAAGTATGAACATATCACTATGTTATTCTGATTGATCTAAATGCCCTTGATCTTATTGTTCAGTTTTCTATTTACTGATTGGCTTTTTGTAATAAACAAATCCCGCCTTCTGGAATTGTTTGGTTTAAATGAACATTTTTGGCCGCCCTTTATTGATTCGACTTTCGAAATGAATTTAGCAAAAAAGTGGTTTTGTCCAGTCTCAATATTGCCAATTACCCCCACAGGGGTTTGTTATGTCATCTATAACATATGATAACATGAAAGCAGCAAAATCCCTAAGACAAGAACAATAACAACAAGTAAAGATGTTGCTTGGATGATAATTAGGGTGGGGTTGGTGATGGATTAGCGGTATATCTGTATCATGGAATCGACTCTATATACAAGCTAGGTTTAAATGTGAACTTACTGAAGCAAATAAACTCACCTTTGCTCACAGAAGAATGGAGACATAAACCTGTCTCCCCAAATGACATAAATATAACGGGGTAAATATGTAACGCAAATCCCACTCAAAAGAAGATTTGTTTACGTCTTCTGTACAATCCAATGTCTCAAATCAAATAGTGCAAATATCCGGTCACAAATGCACTGCAGCATATATGTGTAATGGTGCATCCAGTAATAATCGTCTCACAAAAATATCGCAACAATGTAAAGTTGAGTTGTGATGTGGAAAATTTCAAAGTATTTTTATAAAATGATAGGATCCATTTCCTAAAATACTCTTTTAATACGTTTTGAACATATATGACTTCTGTGGTCTCTGATGGTTTCGGTTTTGAAGATTTTACTACATACTGAGGTTTTTGTTGATGTGACAAGTATGTAGTTTTCGAAATATATATTTGCACACAAAGCGTTTAATTATATAAATATACATTTGAATGTATAAATCCCTGTCACGTATCTTTAAAAGTCTCATGAACCTGATAAAGATAAGAATCGATTTCAGATTAATTGTTTTTTTTTAAAATATATTTTCTTAAACATGAAACTTACTGGTACTGAACTTAATGTGTGAACACTCTCTTAAATTTCATTTTTACTTGTACCTAATGCAGGTGGGTTAAGTGTAAGGTATAAAAATCCTCATCAACTCAGAAAACATAATTTGTTATCGATAAACAGCATGGTGCTGTCTGAAATTATTTTAAAGCAAGCTTAGTAAAGAACTGGACTTATTTGTTGACAGATAACCTAAATTTGACCTGTCAACATGCAGCTGCAATAAAATACCGCATTTTGATCAAACACAGAGACGTAATACTAATGATTGTTTATATCTTGCATATTAGAAAGCATTGACTTGCTGTATTGGACACCACCAAGTAGCTGCATTTCTAACGTACCAAAACATAGTTTTTCTTCCATTATCTTAAGCTAGAAGGAAAATTGTAATTAATTACTGCTTTTATCTTTCTTTATTTTATTTTATAGTGAGGTAAATTTATATAGTTTTGCTTTGAAGCAACGTCCAAACACCAACTCGGACGTTACAAAAATATATATTCGCTGTAGCTAATGCAAAAAAGTATAGTATGGTTAATAGACTATAATCGAATGGAAGAAATATAACAACTAGTTGAGAAGAAGACTTTGAATATCATTACATACCAAGAAACAATAGGAATTGACATACAAATTCATTAATTCAAACAGATAATTAATACAAAAATAAATCTAATTTTGATATCGTGCGAAGATAGAATTTGAAGTTATTAACTCTGAATGTGTCCTTTTTAATAGTTACAGACTCTTGGAAATAAACATCTTAAATATATGCTGTTAAATACAACAAACGGAATCGTAATTCTTGCAGATAACTATAATCTTAGCCACATTATATTTCGAATACATGTATCTAATTTAATAATGTTTACATGGGATATTGCGAATATAATTTTTTTTTATTAAAAAACAGAATCCCATCACTGATGTTTGGACAGGAAATGTTTTGTTTGCTTTACTTAAACCAGGTGTCTTAATTATTATGCTTAACTATCAATGTAACGATCATACATTACTTATGATACATCACAAGAGTGATTTTGTCCTCAAATACGATTATAGTTGAGAACATTGTCGTGGAAATAAACGTCCAAAAACTTCATATATTGTAATATGTATGTATATAGGATTATAACTAGATGTCATTACATAATTGCGATAGTAAAGTCATTGTTTTCTCTGTTCCTTGAATAGACAGAACATCAGCATCATTCTGTAGCATTAAACGTTCGAACACAATGTCCTTCACAAATTATGAATTTATTGGGAGCAGACGTAACTTAACCTTTCTTACACCCTATCCTTGAACCCTACAGTTCTCTATCAAAGTAGTGGTCATTGAAGTTACACATACTTTTTTTCTGTCACACTTTTCCAGCCCCTTTACATGCAACCAGTCGCAATATACAATATCTCTAGTATAATACTGCAAACATTAATCAATATGGCTAATCCAATTAGATTATAAATTGGTGTCACTAGGGGATATTCTCTCACTAGTAACCGAATGATTAATTTGGCAAAAGTTGTTTTAACTCGTTTTGCTTTTGTTGATACCGTTGGCTGTGGTGACGCAAATTTATTTAAGTAGGTGTCAGGAGAAAGAAAATCTCACTGGCTGGTCGGTACTGCTGAGTGACAAGGTATTTATCCGTTTTATGCTCGTATTGTATTTTGATACATATTTTAGAGGCAATATTACATGTATGCCAAGCAGCTAGTAAATTAGAAATATTTGCTAAAAAATTTGGAATTAAGAAACGTAATGGAATGCAAAAGAGCAAAATTTATTTTTTCTATTTTTGTTTTTATTACAATTAGTTCTCCTCGAGTTTTCTTCAGTTCATTAATACGTTCTGAAATCAGAAGACTGACCGATAATGCAAATGCGAATTTAATTAACAAACATCACAGAGATATATTGAAAAGGTTAGAGAAACAAATTTAGTTTTATTTAATAAAAAAGGAAATGAAAATGTATTCGTATTGGTACTAATATTTTACGCCAAGTATACTTAAATGTCATCAAGTCTGTGAATTTTGCAGTCTGCAGTAAACATGTGACGGAAGGAAGTTTACTGTAACTTTAACTGACGTACTATAATACTTAAAACATTCTCGAAAACGTGCATATTATAAATGCATGTGGATCAATTATGATATCTGTTGGCTACCAACTTGCCGTATACAATGTTAGCCACTGTATTTAATTTTATTTGATTATAATATCTTTCGTGCCTCAGCAGATAGATCACATTTGCAGATTATTATATTATTGTAGGAATAATATGTGTTTACTCGGAATGAACATTCGCTGGATCTCGAGCCAGACGGGCGCGGGTTTCCAAACAACGGAGTCATAAAATGTTTATACCAGAAAAAAATGTGTATGTTTACTACTCTTACGTACATCATTTTTCCCTAAAAAAGATCTTTCTGAATTTTTTCATGCAACTTAAAGTTTGTCTAGTGATGAGCACCAACCGTGTACGTTTACTTTTGTCAATCTTTTATTTCTTTCGATGAGAAGCACTCGATCCGAACAGCTGATGCAAGCAAACGAGCACGTATACCACCAAAACCAATAGAGATAAAACAACTTGAGGGAACGTTCAGAAAAGCATATTAGTTTGAGCAACAGCGTAAATACTGTATGTTTGTATACAGCATAATTGGAAGGTAATTATTTTCACAATACTCACATTCTGAGCCATATTTAAATTTATGCACAAATGGAAATACACAAGGATCGGGACGAGTTAAAAATCTCAATTGCGTTCATTGCTATTTATATTGCTTTGTATAAACACTAAGTATCCGAGCAAGAGAGTGTTTATTTTTAATCTATTCAGACAAATTCTCTCTTCATTGGTCTCGGTCAAAGCCCGAGAAAAGGGTAAGTATAAAACATACTGGGACATCAGTGCCACGTGAAATCGGATATTGATCTATGGATATTTACAGTTTTATACCTCGTCCCACAATACTGAGGACGCATTATCATAAATATAAATTTCCGAATTCATAGCCTCTAGGACGGAAACCAGAACACAAACCAATCATTCAATTCCTTGACCACTACAGATGTAAATTGCCAAATGTTATCACCATGCCAACATTCATTTTCTGTTTCCTGGCTTGAAATGACGTTTTTCACTTTACTTACTCAGCGTATTTGATTACGTGATATAGTTTTGTTTTTGTCAGACTAATTTAATCTCTGCTTTACAATAATTTTTGATAATTGTGTGATATTTATATTAAAACAATTGAGTATTATTGCACAGGGTTTAAAAAAGAAGACAATGTTAGCACGTAAACATCTTCCACAGAAATTAAACAAGCCCCACTTATGTTAGAAATCCATACTATAGATCGTTGTTTGCAAATGTGCAAAATGTGTCCACATTCAACAAGATAAAGACTCCTAACTATGCTTAATTATTTTAATTCAGTTAATTAAATCAAGGTGTCACTTTGAATCAGGTTTAATAAAGCCAAAAATGAGACACCAATTTTAATGGACAGATGAAAGCTGATTAAATGCTACAAGTGCAAAAGAAGAAAAGAGTTGCGAAAAAAACTTTCACTATTAGTTGCAATGTTTGTCCGCACAAAACGACAATAATATTCAATCTTCCTATCATTCCACAAAATGGATTCATTGTCCAAATAAACATACGTAACACCAGTTGATGAAGGTTACATATCAGCACAACAATTTACATACATAAGATTAGACCGGGTAGAAACTTACAACAGTTGAAATAAGGACTGCAAATGCATTATTTCTACCATATAACCAACAGAGCCCTGTTGGATTTGTTGCTTTAAATAACTAAATAAAACTTGTATTTAAAACAAGTATTGTTGAATGAATTATTTTGTTAAAATTAGCTTGATACAAACTAAATTTTAGTATTAACTGTCATTTTTAATTATAATGAAAATTGCTCAAGAGAACATTTTAATCCAGACACTGTTAAGATCAATATTTTAACGTAACAATTAATCTCAATCAATGTTATGGTTTTATATCATGTCATATTAGCAACATGTTTATATTTATTTTGTTTAGATGTAAAATTTTGACATATCGTTTTAGACGTTGAATAAGAAAAACACAAAAGCTATATTTAAACAGGATGAATACATTTACAATATCAGATGTCCCTTCAGTTCCTAGATCTTGAAATAAAAGATATATGTAAGGCTTTTCATTTTAAATTAACTATTGAATTTATTTTTTGTTTCTAATAGCTACATTAATAAATTTAATGATATTCACTAAACGATTTATTGGACTTTTATATATTATTATTGGTTTATATTGGTTGCAATTTCTGCAAGATTTAAACAGAAAATTTAACGCGAATGGATTAATCGCACACGCTGAATATTGTGTAAGATTTAAGACGAAATGTGGCACATCTGTTTTGCAGCTTTTCCTTCATATTAGGCAATTAAATTGAATAAGAAAATAATTCATTGAAGTATTATTTGACAAAAGAACTAAAGTTGGCTGGTTGACGATTGTCGGTCAAGATCACAACGAATGTTTATTATTATTCATTTTCTGTACATTACTCCCTCATTACATAGTGTAGCCTAGCTAGTCACAAAGCTAACATATCAAACTCACGACCAAAATGATGGATGTTCGAATCCTACAGCAGGACCATACTATGTCTGCTACGGTGGCGTACCATTGGTCAAGGCACTTTAATCCAATTGCCTGGACACTAAATGCTTGTATTTCCGTGACTAGAACCGCCCGACAAAGCACACATTATAAACGGCAATGGAAGCTAGAGAGTATATCTTTTACTGATATACACCTTTAAAATTGTACTCTCGCATATGAAATTTGATCCATTCCTGGTGTAATGAAGGACCTTAAAATGAGTAAAGGCTGTAATGGACTTTTTCTGTATTACTCTACCGACTGAAACTAATGATATGGGAATCACTTAAATTATATTATAAGGTGGACAGCAAACACGTTTTATAAAACAATACATGGAAATTATAACTTTTTATGTTGTGTATCTTTATGTTTAGCATCATAGTGGTACGTTTCTATACTCGTGCAATAGCAACAAGAAAAGAGTGAAGACAACACAATTTGCACAATTTAAGAAAATAATTTATTTCCTAGAAAAAGAAGGTGAAACTGAGAAAAAAATAAACAAATAATCCAAGAATTTAAAAATTAGAAGTCATATCAATTAAAAATATTAAATGAATCACAGTTCGAATGCCGATGAAATTCCAAGATGGAAGGCGATGATGTGTGCCGTAATCTTGACAGTGTTGTTGTGTAAACATTTCCTTGCAGAATCACAAAAACGATAATATTAAAGTTTGTAGTTTCTAAATAAATTTCGATAAATGCCTTTATTTAAGTATTATGATGACCATTATTTTCCAGGGAAAATAAATTGTTCATTCCAAAAAATAAAAAATTTCACCTCAAACTGGTCAGAGCAAAACACGTTTGAACTTCAAATATTAAAAACACAACTGGCAAATTATTATGATAAGATGAGTTGTAAGCCCGAATAAAACGCAAAACAGATTCCCTGATTGTGGTTAACATTTCATTCCACTGGGAAAACGAAACATTTGTAATAGTAAACATTTGTTATTTGTCACGTACTCCAGGTATGACCTTAACTAAAATCAATAATTCTTCATCTGGGGAAAAATTATTAAAAGTTGTTTACTCACAACTCTTTCTGGTTTCTGAATCAAGGTCAGCAATTAAATACAATGTATCAATTACTGGGTTCTTTATCTGGTCAAACAGAAGTGAATTGAATTTGTAAAGACAAAAATCAAATCGAGTAGACAAAGTTATCATTGCAATAACATTTAATGAAATAAGATTAAAAACAATAAAAAAATCCAATTAATACACAAATAATCAAGTTACATATACATAGCACTCACCCCCATAAAGAAGAAAGATTTATATTTTTTTTTTACCAAGGATTAATTTTATGAGGGAAATATACATAAGAAGAACTCTTATGAATTGTACAAAATGTACATGAAATAATATTTGTAAACACGGCAAAGTGCATATGCTATTACATTGTCTTTTATCTTGATATTTCTGATTTCAACATTATATTCCTTCAACAACAAAGTGCACCTATATAACCTATGACTGTTGTTTTTCATTTTGTCGATGAAAGTAAGGGGGTTGTGGTCATTAAACACAATAATCTGAGATGGAGCTGAACTAATGTAAACATCGAAATGTTGCAATGTCGATATTAACGCTAAGCATTTCTTCTCGGTTGTTGAATTATTTCTTTGATGCTTATTTAATGTCTTAGAGAAATAGCACACTGGATGATCAACACCTTTCTATTTTTCTTTAATCAATTTCGATCCAACCACAACATCATTTTCATCAACAGACAGTTTAAATGGTTGATTGAAATTTGGAGCTCTAAGAACTTGTGCAATTTTAAGTATGCCCTTTAACTTATCAAACGCCTCCTGACAGTGTTCTTGCTCAATAAATGTGTCAAGAGTTTAGCAATTATAGAAACACTGGAACAAAGTTTCTGACAGTATCCAGTTATATCTAAAATCTCATCAGTTTTTATTTTGCTGACAGACATAGGGAAATTAGAGATAGCCTTGACGCTAGCATCAATAGGTTTAACTTATCCTTGTGCCACAATATGTTCCAGAAATGTTACACAGCACGGCAAATCTCACCTTTAGATAAATTGACTGTCAAACGTGCATCAGTGAGCCTGTCCAAAATTTATGAATTGTTGTTTGAACGCAGTATTCGATTCTTGGAAATGAAAATGAATATGTCTTAGTAACAATATTCATCTTCCTATAATCCGTGCACATACGGAAAGTTTTATTTGGTTTCGGAACAAGTATATATGTTGAACTCCAATCACTTTTACTGTAATCTTTGACATCATTCTCCAGCAAATACTGAATGTCCTTTTTCAAGTGTTCCTTTTTGAGGGGGTTCATTTTGTATATGTGTTGTTTCACAGGTTTGGAATTTACAAATTCAACGTCATGCAAAATTTTGTTTGTTCTCGCAGGAACATCTGGAAGTAAGTACTCATATTCAACTAATAACTTTATGTTCATTCCTCTCTTGTTACAGATGTGAATGTTTCTGTTCCAGATTATTCATAATTTCTGAATTCCAAAGATTTGCCACTCCCCAATTAATAGAGTCCGATTAAATTCCTTCACTTAAAACGTCAGTGAATGAGACAGGCGCAACTAAAATAATTGCATGTGTAACCCGGCTATGTCTCTCAATATACTCCTTTAACATGTTTATGAGGCAAAGTTGTTTTCATTTTCGCCTCCCAGGATTATTTACGATGTAATTTAAATCATTTTCTTTCTTTTCAACCGTGTAGGGACCATATAAGCAACATAACTTGAATATTTCATACTTTTGTTGATCATTCGTAGGCATAATATTTCAGTGCTACTTGATGTAAGAACCTTTTCGCACATCGCGTCTTAACACTGGCAAGTATCTAATAATATCTAATAAAACATTTATTAATATATATATATATATATATATATATATATATATATATATATATATATATATATATATATATATATATATATATATATATATATATATATATATATATATATATATATATATTATTTCTCAATGTGTGACCGGGATCATAAATGAATGTTGAATACTCATCGTGTCCCATAATCAATATATACACTTGTTGCGTTTACATATTGAAGATTTCATTGATTTTAAAAATTAAAATACAACGTACACAATTTTGATGTTCTGGACTATTCACTTTCTTTCAGATGAAGCCAGAATTCATTTTTTGCTTAGCAGTATTTGTATTCCTTGCCTTTGGTGAGTATAATGTACCTGTACAAATGCTAAACCTAGCTGCTGCCACTACTAATCTATTAAAACTGGAAATAATGTTTTTAGACCGATAACTATATTTAATATAAACTTCAATCTAAACAGCAATTTTCATTTATTTAAATGCTAAACTCTAATCTGTCTATTGTCAGTCATTATAAGCTCATCGTAAATAAAGTTTGTAAGCATACTTTGATGTTATGGCAAAAGCGATGACTTAAAGCTGATAAACAGCTGATAAACAATTCAGAACCAAATTTGTTGCTTTTTTATATAGATTAATATAAATGCTTGTACATGTGTTTATCATTTCCCTCGAAACAACTAAAGACCATGGGAACACACAAGCAACAAGTGTTGGTGCTGTTGACAGTGGTGGTACGATCAGCAAAGATAGTATCAGTAGTAGTACTACTACTCAAGGTGGAGGCAGCAGAATTGGTACTTCTACTAGTGGAACCAGCTTTGGTAGGACTACCAGTAGTGTATACAGCATTACTACCAGTAGTGGATTTAGCAGTAATAGTCCTACTAATAAGGAAATCAGCAGTAGTGGTACTACTAGCCTTGCTGGAGGAAGAAATGACAGTACTACTACTAGTGGAACCAGCAGTAGGAGGATTACCAGTGGTGCATACAACGTTACTACCAGTGGTGGATTTAACAGTTATAGCCATACTGCAAGTGAAACCAACAGTGATAGGGCTACAAGTGATGCAGGCAAAAGTACTACCGCTCATAATGGCAGTAGTGAAAATAGCAAAGATGGAAACAATGTTACTAGCAATGTTAGTGGATTCACAACTGATACAAACAACAGTAGTGGTTCAACAGGATTCAGCAGTGGTGTAGGTAATGGTGGTGTGGACACAGACAACACGGGGAATGACAGCAAAAACGGTGGGATGACACTTGCAACCAGTGTGGTCATTGTAATAAGTTTTGTCATGACAGCTTTTGTGTATTGAAGGAATGTTCGTACAGAGTAACAAGCACACTGAATGAACCAAATGACTAATTCTGAGATAAAAATGTTAAATTCCCAATTAGTAATAATTCATTCTTGAACTATGACATTAGTTAAATTCAAAACGTTGATATAATTAGATGATAGTTAAAGTAAATCACAAACATGGTTTATATGTTATTGCAACCCTTCTTTAAGTGAATACAGGAAAAAGTAATTTCTTAGAGTTTATATATGTTCCACATTAAATACATTTAAGGAATCATATAATTACATACGTAAAGGTTGTTTTTTTTTCCAATAAATGTTTGGGTATTATAAGATTCTAGAAATCTTTGACCTAGACATGTTTTAAACATTGTTAAGTCTTAACGAAAATAAAATTAACAATGTCTTTAACTGATCTTGTTAGCTTAATAACTATTTTATTATGTATTATCCTTTTCATACTCTTTGAAGATGTATCCTTAGTTCCTTGTCTTAAGTTGTCCACTTCTTTGATTGAACCTCAATCAGACCATACAGATTTAAAGAAGTGTATCTTCACAAGCATTACTATATCATGGGATTTCTTCCAAATATTCACAACGGCTGGTACAATGACTTTTGTTGGTCTTAGAAAGGTTTAGAAAGAGTCCTTCAGCCTGAATAATTTCATTATATGTTATTACACTAAACTTATTCTCTAGTTGTAGAAATGGCGAATATCTTGACTCATAATAAATGGTTTTATTATATTTTATACACGTCCCAAAGCGTGTGCGGAGCATGTGTGTTCTCCGTAATTTTCCTTTGCCCATCAGCTTAATACGAAAGCGTACTATTGATTATTAAGAATGACACATATAAACAATTATTCGTTTGAAAATGAGACATTCAGATAGAGATTCTTGTTATTCCCATTCAGTCTCAAGAAATATTGAGATCGACATTAGGATTTGAAATCATATTATAATGTATGCAATTGTAATTTTATATACGTCTTACTGCTTTTGCGATATGAAAAACTAATAGCTTTCAGCAGCATAGTGTTAATTATGTTTAAATACATTATGCATATTTATAACCGTATATGAGAACAGTCCGCATTCTTAATAGTACACACTATTTGAAAATGCGATACGAACATGCAAAATTATAATTTAGAATCGCAGCATTGTTCCCAATATTGCTACTAAAGAGATAATACTAAACTAACGTAAATTAACGTGAGGTGGAAATTTAACAACGACTACTATTAAGATGGCAGTTCCATTCGTTCAGTGCAATATTTACCATTTTCTTGATGGGGTATATGGCGTCTAAGGAATCAAATTGGAAAATGCAAAAATGACAATTTTCGTAATTGTCACTCACACGCAAAGTCTACCGTTATTGCCCGAATTGTTGGGTAAGATCAGCATATAAAAGGACGATTCAAGCTATAGTTTTAGAAGCTACATAGATTTTATGTAACATGGAGGAAGATCACTGTTAGCTGTAAGTTTAGAAAGGTTAATAACACATTTTATGACGACTGGGTGAAAAAAGGGAATGATGAAGATTTTCCTGACTTAATTGCAACTTCTGAAAGAAAATGGTAAACCATTTTTATAGAGGAAAATAATGATTTCATTGCTTAAAGTAGAGAAATTGAAAGTAAGTAATGATATGCACCTTTGCTCTTGAACCAGAAATATGACCTTGAAGTGATACTTCGTATTTATTAAAGCTTTCTTTATTCTAATGCAATGTGCTTGCATATTATCAAAAATCAATTTAATATCCTGAACACATTAATATCATTTATCCTAACCGATGAACATGAGTTTATGTGGGACGATTAAAACCTGCTTTTGTGTTAAGCAAGGTACACAGTTTACGTTTACATTATACGATTCATTCGTGCTGAAGTTTTGTTGTAAATAAATAATACAAATATTAAAATCAAACAGACAAATATCTTATACACTGATGCTATCTCCTTTTGAAAACCACTAGCTTCCTTTTATAGAAGTAAAAAGATAAAATATTCACATTTGCGACGTATATTTTGAGGTTTTCTCCTTTAAATGTTTCCGTTTTCTTCTCTTTGTGTCCGTGTTGATACTTTTGTACATTATTTTATCAAGTTGTGTTAAAATCAATTTTGTTTTACTTCTTAAATCCATTGGACTTTTAATTGAATCTATTGTTTCATGTAGGCAATACAATATAAGCATTGATGTATTACATAGTTTAATATATGGTTTCTAAGTTGATGCCTTTCTAAATAAGTTTCTTGTAAATAAATGTAACAAAGTAAAATGTTACATATACACATGAATAGCAAAATGCATACGAGCGAAAAGAACTATACAGTGTTAAACTTGGCCCACATCTTGATACATATTAACAGGAAATACTAGAATCAAAACGCAGACATAGAAAGAAACAATAAGAAGATTATAAAACATAAAAATGAAACAAATTATCCAATACAATCCAATACAATATTTCAAATGCTGTTTGTGGTATGGTATTCATTTAGTCTAAAAGCAAAACTATTTCTATCTAAACAACACGTTATAAAAGCTGAGCAAAGATAGAAACAATAACTACTATAAAATAACATGAAGTTCACAAGATTGCAACGAAAATGGATTAAAACAGAACAGAACAAAAGTAATTCGCGGCATATTAGGTTTTAGTTTTGCCACGTTTTCTGCGCGAATGATTTGTATAAGTACATGGACACATTTATGAATAAATAAAGAAGCTTCCGATGCCTAGAATATAAATCAATGTTGTAACAGACAGAGCACTAATACGCTTAGAAAAAAAAAGGTTGGGTGTCTCACGCTCATCGATGCCCCCAAACAGAGGCATCAGTTATAAACGGTCTCCATGAAATACTAAAACCTGGTCCAAACAGCACAGTGTAGCAGCCCTTGAAAAAAATCCTGGACCCGCGATAATTTGGGCGGTATTGCGATCGGTAATATCTATAAAAGAAAAATGTACCAAACATATAGATGAGGAGCAGTGACGCTCAAGGTAATGTTAGACGTGGAGTGTGCACATAAGATTGTGCGGTTTGGCTAGCCATGTAGTGAAATGGTGATGTGATTATGGCAGTGAAGGAAGAACTTACGGAATGTGCGGAACTGCATTGTTCGACGATATTTCGGCTGTCAGATAGTTATTCCCCCTAGTTTGTGCGTTACTTCATCCATTCCACAGACAAATGAGACAATTAAAAACAACCTCGGATGGGCTCCCATATAGCTGCAGAGATTTATGGTTGGTACGGGGATGCTTATGCACTCTAGGTAAAAAAAACTATAGTTTCTTAAAGAAGCAGATAAACAATGGTTGTAAAGGAAATGGACTTCACTTTAATCAGCAAATCTACAGGTGATAGCACAAACAACTTTAAGTGCATGCATGACTCGCCATCAAGATAGTGACTGACGGGAGCCTCTCGTGCTTGTGCACACCTGTCTTAAGACCAACTCGTTGATCCTCTCGGATATACAATTATAATACTATGACGGTTACCAGCAATAGTACACAAATTACGAATGTCCGTGTTGTAATACGTCGGAATAAGTTAGATTACCATGCTGAACTAACTACCCAAAGAAGCACTGAGGGTCGCTTATACGTCAAGATGGTGAACCTGGCCCAAAGGTAAAGCATATATATATATATATATATATATATATATATATATATATATATATATATATATATATATAAAAAGAAATATATAAATATATATATATATTTTTGTATATATATATATATATATATATATACAAACATACACGCTTGCATACATACATACATACATACATACATACATACATACATACATACATACATACATACATACATACATACATACATACATACATACATACATACATACATACATACATACATACTTACATACATACATACATTCATACATACATACATACATACATACATACATACATACATACATACATACATACATACATACATACATACATACATACATACATACATACATACATACATACATACATACATACATACATACATACATACATACATACATATAATGTATGATGCAAATAATTGTTAATAAATGAAGCATTATCATTATCAGGTACCAGGAAACCACGATCTGACAGACATCCCAACATAATAGCCAGCGAAAAAAGTAAGGTGTTAAAAGGGGAGGATTGGAATCGTATACATACCGTGGCGCACAGTAAATAGCCCATTAGACACCCTTAGTAAACACGATAGTCGATCTGGGAATGTATTCCAGAGGCAGTATTGTAGGTGTTAATATCAACATGCAATGGAGGAATCATGACTATTCTTCTATACAGAGTTTGGTTTTTATTAGTTGCTAATATAGGTAATACTTCCATAAAACCCACAAAAATATACCTTTTCCAGATCTTTTTGGGTTGTCCTATGAAAGTTTGGCACATTGGTCCAGCGCAAATATCTATATACAGTTTGGTACCAGATCGAAAATGTTGGGAAGATTCACTAACCGCAATGCATGTAGAGAGTGTTGTCTTTTGCGTAAAGTCTCAGTAGTATAGGGAAATGAGGGTTTTGGCCCACCCCCCTCCCACACCTCCTCCCCCACCCCCGCCAAAACCCTCATTTCCCTATACTACTACTATGTAGACAGGTATTTTGTAACCAGACAAAACAACAGGTGTTGGAATGTGATAAGCTCTGTCAACAGAAGTGACGAATTTGTTAGAACAGCGTATGTGTGGAATATGATTATTCTAAAGACGGCAAATAGGTTTTACCACAAATTTTTTTTATCAGATAACAGGATGAAAATTAAACTGTGCATTAGAACGTTTCAGTTAACAAGGCGGAAATTAAACTAGCATTAGAATGAAAATGATATTATTTTAGTTATATTATATCTTAAGTTTAGATAAAATTTTATGTTACTCATATTTTTTGTGATATTTTTTTTCATACTTGCTAACCCTCATTGGTAGAATATCTGTTAACATATTGTCAATAATACGAAATTCACGTAATAAATCATCCATATTATATTTAACTCCTCGTAGGTAAGACCGGATCTGATCAAGTAGTTTCTTGTAAGTTTTAATTGATGTTAAACAACCGTGCATCTTTATCAAAAGTCTTGGTTCTACTTTTTTACACGCCGCTGTAAGTGAAACACCAATAGCGGATATGATTAACAAGAAAGGATTTAATGATACCCCACTTGAAATTATACCAGAACTGGTCATTAACAAAGGTAGATAAGATATTACTCGAAGGATCTTGTTGTAGTATTTGTAACATTTTTTCACGCACCAAAGTTTTTTATGATAATATTTATAGTATTGTATTAATGCTTCTACATATTGTTTTGGAATATCTTTTGAAATATGATTGAAATCAACTATACTTCTTTTCATTATAATATTAGTTCACATAGTCCTTTGTTTAGTTAATCCATAATAAGAGCTGGTTGTTCAGCTATAAATTCCAAACACCAGAGAAAAATTGCTAATTTTAAAGTTTTATCAATTGGTTCAAGTACAAATTCTTCTTCAGAGTTTTTGTTTTTTATTACAGATAATACTCCAGATGAGTCATCATTTGGATGACGAAATAGATATTTGGTAGATATTCTAAACTTTGCACTGCTAAGCACTGACAATCTATACACACCGGTAACTTCTGCAATATATTTGATAGAATTATTTTTTGGTGTCCACCCAGTATAACCAGTATCAACAGTATACACAATATTTTTAATCTGTTTGTGAGGAATTTTAACCATACTCGTTTTCTCAACAATATTAGGAATTCCACTAATAATATCATTGAGTTTTGTGTTAATATCATTGAGTTTTGTGTTAATATTAGCGAGTGTAATGTTAACAATTGATGGATTTACAAAAAATCATCTTTAAGCGTGTTTATGTTTCTACGAAAATTTAAAAACGTTTTTACGTGACCGGTAAATTCATTTTTGAGCGCTGTTATTTCATTACTGATTGGAACGTCCTGATCATCGACGTATTTCTTTGTTACAGCGTCTCCATCTGTAGTTGGATATCCGAGATCTGTAATCTTGTTCTGGTTCATAACAATATTCCCATTAAATAAATCACCAGCTTTTTTAACAAAATCATTTACTGACCTACCAGAATCTTATATCTTACCTTGATTGTTAAAAGTCATGATATTATCAGCAACCGCATTAGGAAGTCGTACAAGTACATCTGGCAGTTTTCCATCACTCGTTTTTAATCGTCCTTCTTTGTCCTGGAAAATGACGACTTCATCTGGTTCTACACTGGTAAGATTTAGTAAATTATTGATTTCATTTTTGAGCTGATCAAGAGTTGCATATTTGGATAAGTCACCATGGTAACCTTTTGTGGATAAATCTCCTGATAGTGTTCCAAATTTTTTATAGTAACTCATTATTTACTGTCTTAGATAAAATTATCAACACTAGTTTAATATACAAAATGGCAAAATCGTCGATATTAAACTTTGATACAGAGAAGCTGGTGAAACACAAACATAACAAAGAACTTCCTGATTGTCATTATCTTATTGTTGGGCGAACTGGATCAGGAAAAACAAATTTGCTTATGAACTTGCTTCTTGGTGATAATTTTAACTACGATAGAGTCTATATTTACACAATCAATCCACAGCAAGATAAGTATGAGTTATTAAGCGATTATAATGACAAACTTCGTGATGAACTTAAGGCTGGTGAAGATTTTTTATAATTAGGCAGCCAGAAGATCTTATTCCAGTTAATCAACTTGATGCAGATGAACATAAGATAGTAGTTTTTGACGATATTCCGCTAAAAAACATGGAGATGAACAAAATAAGATCGTATTTCTCACTGTCGCGAACAATGCGGTGACGTGACAAAAGATAAGTTTATTGAACTTTACCATAATGCTACAAAAGATAAATACAACTTTTTCTTATTTGATAAACTTACAAATGATCCAACTAAAATGTTTCTCTGTTGTATTGACATTTACTTACAGTAAGGGTTTCAGTTTTATAAAATTTATAATAATAATAATGGACAAACGAGCAAGATACAGACAACACATAGAAGATCTAAAAAACTTGCTCAATCTCAGACATCGCTTAAGCAAAAAGTACAACAAGCACGACGTGGGCAAGTAACCGCTACAGAAGCAACAGCTACAATTTTCAAGCCGGTTACTGAAGCACTATTAGGTAAACAACCTGAAGCTAAAGCACTGTCAGAAGAAGAACTTAAACAACTGCAGGAAAAAGGCTTGGTTGGAATTGTTAAAGAACAACAGGAAGCAGCTGCTGCAAAACTTGTTACTAGATCTGATGAAGAAAAAAGAAACCTAATTGAGGCATTTACAGCAAATATAGCTGATCCTGCGGCTAGACAAGCTGAAACAGATCGATTGATAAACAATCCGCTGGAACTTGAGCGAAGATTAGCAGAGTTAACAACGCAAGGATTAACAAATATTATAAAAAATTTATCAGGAGATATAAAAGATATCAAAGAGGAGCAAAAAAGAGTTGGTGAGCTTACTGTAAAGTTTATGGAAGTTGGAGATCAAAGATTTTATTTTACAAAAAGAGCAAATGTTGAGATAAAAGGTATTGAATATGATGATTTTTTAAAGAATGAAAATATAAGGGGTATTGATGATATAAGCAAGTGGACTGATGTAGAATATCAAACATTTCTCGATAGATTAGATGTAATATTTAAAGACGGAGCTGCTGCTAAAGATGAATTAAACATGGTTACAGAGATTGATAATATGATTCCACTTTATGAAGGAATGAGAAACGGTGTTATTGCTCTCACGTTTAAAAAAACAGCAGAAAATAGTAGATTAAAACCTTTTGGTAAAGGGTGGAGTTTTAAAAGGAAATTTGATACACTCGATAAAACTCGTGTAGAGAAAAGTAGAGAAGTAAGAACAGGAACTGGTGTAAAAATATTTACATCAACTACTGAAATGATAGGTAGATTAATGTTATTAATATCATCAAAGGAAGCTGGGAATGTTAGTGTTGAACTTGATAATGAAATCATTGACATACTTGATCATCTAAGATCGAGTGAATTATTAACATCTGACGAATATGAAACTTTACACCGCGACTTAATCGCGGCGACTTAATTTTGTAAAATGATATAATATTAAAGGAAACAACATTATTACTGAGTCTGCGATAGATAGCGCAAATTTTTCAGTAAATTATATTCCACCTATCCAACTAGATCCTACAAAACAATATGAAATTGGATTAATTTCTTGTACTTGCTGGAATGCTATACCTAACGTGAAAAATGATGTTAATGATGAAATGTATTTTACTATGATTACAACATCTCCAATATCTACAACAAAAAAATAAAAATTCCGCAAGGAGCGTATAATATTACTGATCTAAACAAGACAATCAAAGATCTAATCACAAATCTGACGGTGTGGCTGATAATTTTGAATTGGCAGCAAATTATAACACATTGCGAACTAGGATAACTTTGAAAAATATAGTAATCAGTCTTGAACCAAGAGAAAGAAGTATTGCACAACTGTTAGGATTTACTGAAAAATACTTACACTGCACTCGATCAGCCTATTACATATACAGTGAACTGCCAGTAAATATAACAGAAGTAAATACAATATTAGTAAATTGCTCTATTGCTTCTGGCTCTTATACATCAAAAGGCAGCAAAGGTCAAACGATTTACAGTTTCTCACCTGAAGTTCCGCCAGGTTCTCTCATGCAAATAACTCCACGACATATTATATATTATCCTTTAAACGTTGAAAATCAAATATCAAGTATAATAATGCAGTTGACAGATCAATCAGGAAAACAGATACATGTTAATAATGAAGTTGTAACTTATTATTTACATCTACGCAAGCAAAAGTAAAAATTATGCAACAACAAATATAATGAAACAAAGAAAAAAGTTTATCGAAGAAAAATAGTAGGAGGATATTTTGGAAATATTTTTACTAAAGTTATTGAAAATATTCCGGGTATAGCACGTAAAGTTGCACCAATTGCTATTGACGCTGATAAAGCGTTTAACTGGGGTGCATCTGCCGCTGGCACTGCGGTGGGACAAAAAATAGCTGATAAAATAAAAGGTGATCCACCGACTGCATCTGAAATAAAACAAGCTATCTCAGAAATCGCTAAAACAAAAGAAACTCAAAAAGCTATGATAACAACAACAAAAAAATTATTATCACCAAAGGGTGAGCAGATCATACAAAAAATAATATCTAAAGTAACAGTGCCGCAATAAAATTTCATATAATCTAATAAAATAAAATGTCTGTTAAAAATTATCTCGAGTTAACAGAAACTTATGACATTGACAACGATGTGACAGAATTCGAGTTTGTTGAGTATCTTGATGAAAATTCTAACGAACCAAATAAAGCTGGTAATAGAACCTTTAACACCAGAGACGAAGATGTATTTCTACTGCCACATAAGGCTATGTTAGAAGTTCGTGGTCAGATTATGACAGTAGCCATTCCACCTGCTGCAATTGCAGGTGGAGCAGAAGTAGCTGTTATAAATAACGGCTGGTGTTTATTCAAAAGTGCTAGATATCAACTGGCCAATCAAACTATAGAAGATATTTCGAGTCATCTACAAGTTGCAAGTACAATTTTAAATATTAAAAATTTTAAATATTATTTCGTTTTCCGACGATTACTCAAGATCAAATGCAACTAATATGATGTGGTTTAAAGATACTGGACGGGGTAGAGCTGAATCAACCGAATTTCTAAAGAGAGGCGCTATAGTACATGGAGCTGATGCTGATGCAAATGCTGTAATTGTGAGAAATTTTCTCATTGCTAATGCAGACGCGCTAGGTATTGCTGCACCAGGTGCAGCTGCTAATGCAGACGCTACAAGAGTTTCTCTTACAGCAGCTTTTAATAATCTAAATATAACGCCACCAGCTGCAGATGCAAATGGTACTGCGATGTTAAATTTACTTCTTAAGACACTTGACGTGAGAAATCCACGCTATAACGAAGGTTTTGCTAGGCGAAGAAAACTTGCAGCAGGATCACGTCAAATTACAATGATGCTTCCACTAAGTATGATTTTCGGCTTTTGTCGCGATCATGATAAAGTATTTCGCGGAGTAAAACATACTCTTATTTTAGATCGAGCAGACCAAAACGATTGCTTGTTTAGATCTGGAGGGGTTGATGTACAGTTTATCATAAACAAACTTGCTTTGTGGATGCCACGTATAACACCATCAATCACTAAAATGTCAGAACTAAATAGTACGCTTGTTAAACATACAAACAGAATTTATTTTAAGCAGCATAAGATATATCAGACAGCGGTTCCAAATACTACTGACTACACATGGAGGGTCACAACAACATCAAGCGAACAACTGCCGAGAAATATCTTTGTCGTATTTCAACAGCAAGCCCGACGAGGTAACCAACAACAAAATAATGCAATATTTGATCACTCTGATGTCAGACGAATATACGCTAGATTAAATTCAAAGCAATATCCAGAACGAGCTATCGAGTGCAATTCTGCTGATGACGTTACTAAAAATATTTCTCGACCGTACATGTACCTGCTTGACGCAATACAAAAATATCAAGATGTTGAAGATGGAACTCAAATATCAGCAGAGGAATTTCGTACCCTTTATCCTATATTTCATTTTGATGTTAGTAAACATAGCTAGCAAGCTGTAGACAGCACAGCGGATATTGAAATTACCTGGACACTTGGGGCGGTTCCAATAGCACCGTTGTACGTATACGCATTAGTGATTAGTGATAGATTTATCACAGTAGATTCTTTTAGAGGTAAAATGACAGTTCAAGTTTAATCTACAGTTGTTATATAAAATGGCAAAATATAGTGTAAAAGAAGTATATTTGACTGATGGTCAGGTTAAAAATTATTAGCTGCTATTGCAAAGCGAGAACAGGTATCATTAAAAATCAATCCTAATATTTCTGATGGTGTTTTAACAAAATTAATGCTAACAAAAAATCAAGTAAAAAAGTATGATCGTAAAAAAAATTTTGTTTTAAATTTGAGTGCTGCACAAATGACAGCGCTGGCAAAAAAAGGTGGTTTTCTTGGTCCAGCATTATCAGTATTAACTAGTACAATAATACCTAAAATTTTACCAGTCTTAGGCACATTAGGACTAGCAGCAGCGTCTGGAGAAATATCTGGCGCAACGAAGAAAGCAGTCGAAGGTAATGGTATCATTCGTGGAAGTGGAATAAAAAATTGTAAATTTTATGTAAATGATATATTATAATGCCACAAAAGAAAAAGAAATCGCCAACAACAAAAAAAGAAAACAAAAACAAAATCGCCAACACCAAAATGCAAATGCATATGCAATCAACCAAAACAAGGAGGAATTATTCCGTTCGCTCCACTTTTGGCGGGACTAGCGGGAAGTCTGCTGCCAAATCTTTTATGTCAGTAAAAAGCCCCAAATAAATAAATAAATAAATAAATAAATAAATAAATAAATAAATAAATAAATAAATAAATAAATAAATAAATAAACAGTAGTTCTGTCCCCGATTCGTTGATGTCATTATTTTCCTATATTAGTCTAAGTATCAAGCGTTATTTGTAAACTTTTAATCCCTGTATAGCAAAATGCTTTTGACATTCACAGTAAAGATGTCGCGAAAATAGCTTGAAAGACAATAAAGATCTAACCGTATGAATTTGAATATGTCATGGTTGAACCCGCCAGGTAACAGACCATAACATAGCGAGTTCTTTTCATAATCTGCGTGGATTTGCCCCCAGATGTAGTAAATCAGAACGCGGTTTAATAGTGTACTATAATCCATTGAAAAGCTGAATAAACATTTCTTGACTGACAGTTAATGTTAGGATGGTACAATTGGAGATTCACCATTGGATAAGAGTTTGATATGAATCTCTATTATGTAATAAGTGCTTGACGGAATTCGCCTTTTGACAAACATGAGATAGCCCAAGTCCTAATAATTAACGTGACTATTTTATCTGCAAGCAAACATGCAGACATCCATATGTGGGGTATAACAATGTTGCCGTAGATCTGTCATTTTAAATTTTGCAATTTAATGCGACGACACTCCCAACGCTAATACATGCTGATTGTAGCAGGTTAAGGTATTAAAATTGGTGGTCAGTAAAATGTGCAAATCAAAAGCCACTATAGGCCGTGATTTCCGTTTTGTGAAATAGAAGTAAACACAATATATAACCATCATTGTGAATATTTGGCTATTTAGTAACAAGCCTAAGTCAAATGGTACCGTTTACTCAATGGGATGTCTTATAAAATAACAAACAACAACGAAAATATGGCGGTTTGAACAAAACATAATAACGTTGTAATGGCCAATACACATATGTCCAGGCCAAGCCAAGCAGAACGTGGAAATACAATTTATGTCTTTTCGTAGAATGTTACCAGTCGATCTCTGCACATGATACAGATCCCTAAAACGTTGATTAATCTCAAGCATTGCCATTTTGTAGACTATATTCACCATAAAATTACTATTTGACTCTGTTTTGTCACTCGTTCAACCTTACACACATGCGTCGCTTTTATTGTTTTTAAGAAACTCATTCAAGTATCCAGGAGTGAGTCTGGCTTAAAACAACAATATGGCGGGAAGTTGTACTGCCTGACCGTTCTCCTGGAGCTCGAGTATTTTCACTATTTAGAGGACCAGTATGCTTTATCCGGAAACAATGATTACGAGACTTTGACAGGATGTCTTTACATTACAAACATTTTACTATATTGACAGGACTGGTAGAATGGCGTCAGAGTAGGAAAAGGGCAGCGTGAATTGGCGTACAGCCTCAAATTGTGTAGCAGGTCAACATTGAAGAAAATGAAGCAGCGTTATTACCAATAGTTCACCAATGTTGGTAAGAAAGCACCATAGGTGGCAACAAAGCATCATATTTGGCAGCAAAGCAACGAAGTTGGCAACAATAGAATCATGACTGGAAAGATGATGAAAGAGACAAAGATCCAGTTACTTTGAAGGATGTGAATTTTGAATATTGTATTTTGAAACTTGAACTGTGAATCTGGAATATTGATAATGCCTATGGTCACATGAACAACACGCATCTTTAAATTTAAATAATGTTCACGTTAGAGTGAACATAAAACTCATTAGTTGTGTATGGCAACGTTAATATCGTACCATTTATTAATTTTTTGCATACATTGACGAGAGTCTAGCTTCGTATTTTGTTGTATTTGTCATTAGTACAACAATTCATTTCATGTCTTTGTTTTAAATCTAAGTAGACTAGTCATGTTTATTGTATTTGTATTATTATAGTTATTTTTTATTACTCTGTTGTATTGATATATAATGTTTGGGTTTGAAGAGACTCTACTATGTTATTATCATAAACATTCGCATACATGGTGTTCATGATGGATGTATGGATGGATATTGAGAGAGAGAGAGAGAGAGAGAGAGAGAGAGAGAGAGAGAGAGAGAGAGAGAGAGAGAGAGAGAGAGAGAGAGAGAGAGAGAGAGGAGTTACCTATGACTCTTATACAATAAGAATAAAGAATATTGTCTATGTACCCATCACTGTATATAATGTTACAAAATTACTACATTCTTTCCCTTACGCACGCACGCACGCATGCATGCATGCACGCACGCACGCATGCATGCATGCACGCACGCACGCACGCACGCACGCACGCACGCACGCACGCATGCATGCATGCATGCATGCATGCATGCATGTATGTATGTATGTATGTATGTATGTATGTATGTATGTATGTATGTATGTATGTATGTATGTATGTATGTATGTATGTATGTATGTATGTATGTATGTATGTATGTATGTATGTATGTATTTACACATTTCTCAGATGGAACCTCATTGACAATCAATCATGTCCTCACCAGACATATTAAAGCACCAACTCTTTACACATATCCTGTATTTATCACACTACATACTACTACTACTACTACTGCTGCTACTACTACTACTACTACTACTGCTACTACTACTACTACTACTAATAATAATCATAACAATAATACTAAAAACAATAATAATAGAAATAAAAAAAATAATAATATAAGAAGAATTAAGTCACTGCAGCATGTGTGGTAGACGGGCTGATACAAATGCAGCTGCAAGTGCAATCTGCTTACAATTTATGTCGGCAGTAGTTGGGCTATTTCTTTCTTTTTCCTCAAAAACGCATAATTATGAGCAAATGTAAATATGCCAAGGAGAAAACAATTCGAGTCCTCGCGCAAACCGAGACATAAAACTATTGCTAATACTCTTGTTTTAGGCAGATAAGGCAAGTGTAACACATCTGCATATAATATGCCAATACTGCAATAAATAATTTAGGGTATACCATGCTTTCTGTGACTTTTCTCCACATGTAATTGCGAAACAATTTTCCTGGAGTAAAGTGATTTAACCCAGGTAACGTTGTACGCCAGCAGAACGAATAAAGGTGGAGAATAGATTCAAGGCAAAACCAAGTTATAAATAATAAGGCTTTGGCCTTATTCTGTGACACATACATGTTAGCTTGAAGGGTCACGAATGTTACATTTAATTATAATTGAGGTTTTGCTCTTCAGTTTGTTTCTCCTTTTTAGATTTATGTTAGAGAAGCCAAGAGGCCTTCCACTTGTCATATCATCGGTCCTTTGTCATGTGCTAGGTTATATTTTATTTGCTTTGGCGCCGTGATTGGTGTGCTCTCATTGACACAAATATATAATTTACGCTATCCTTGCTATAGCACATTCTAACGGGTCACTCATCAATATATCACTTTTCTACACTAAAACGTTTAGTCCATATATTCTTCTTTCATCCCTAATTTTTGGAAAATACTCGATGAGCAATATTTGGTGTTAGTCATATATTTTGCTGGCAATATTGTAAATAAGCGAACGAAGCAAAGGAAATAAATAAATCAATGAATATGTGAATTGTATTCCTAACGTTTCAAATTATTGTGTTACAAATACGACCATAGCACGATGAACTATCTATTGGTGTTAACTTTCATTTCATTTTGAGTTGTTGTGAACAAAATCAATGAAATAGCCCAATATATTAGTAAAAAGAATAAAGCAACATAATCTGGTTGATATAACCAATGACTTTATTCATTTGGCGTCAATATCAGTATGCACAAAGTCCATCCACATGTGTTTGTACTTTGAATCGTGTTTTGGCGTTCCGAATTTATTACGGCATTGACAGTTTTGGAATGGATTTTGTATAATGGATGACTTAGAATGATATTTACTTACGAGTGACAGAAGTTGGTTCATCAAATTAAAAGGAGAAAAGCAACCGATGTCACGTACTACTGTGTCCCTGAATAGATATCTCACATCGACAACAGGGACAACATTTTGCTGGTTGGGTTGTTTGTGACTTACTATGCAATGTGCTTATTGGTAAACAAAATGATAACTTTAAAGATCAAAACTTTTGAATTGTCAGGTTTGCCTTTTGCCACAAAGCGACTTCCCGAAGGGAAACGCTGTTTTCAGGATGACAGGTGCTCCTCCCATGTTTCTTTTAAGAACCATACATTGAAAATCGAGGGTGGCATTTACTGTTTTGATATGATCCTCATGCTCATATATCAACATTATTGAACATTCTGGATAAATCTGAAATGCAAAGAAATATTGATGAAATAAAATAGAGGATGACTCCATAAGAACTCCCAAAGTAACGTAGTAACCAATACCTCTCTGCCACAATTTTTTAGAGTCTCCTCCAAGGAGAACACGTAAAGTTACTTATTCTATTGAATATTTGATACATTACTACTGCGGAAGTCTTAGCTAACTAGTACGTAATATCCTTCATTTAAAATAATCTTTGCATAAAATTACATAAAACCTTTTTATTATTATTATTGTGGATGGGTAAGTGTTTGTTTTGTTTATGTCACTTATGTCCCCAGAGCGAGATCATACTTTGCTTTGGAGAAGAACAACTTAGGGCCGTAACAGTGGCACATTTGTACTATGAAAATGCTAAGACTTCGCACGAAGAGAAGAAAACAGCTAAAATTTAAGCGATCGAAATTTGTTTTTCTTCAGGTTGTAACAAATAATGCATATTATATATAGTATACCGATTATGTTTACTAATTCATTTGTGTCTGTGTTCAGCACAATGCTGGCACTTTTGTGAGTTATGTAGCATAATCTGTCTGACAGATTGTATTATCCTCCACATCCTCATGTATACGATTCATATTTCTTGTACTGGAACATTCAGCCTTCCAGATCAACGAGGTTACTGGCATTTCTTCAGAGACGCTATTAATTATTCATATTGTTTATGCCAAAAATCACATAAACATAAATGCATTAGGGTTCTTCGTGAAACTTTGAGACAAGGCCTTAATGTGTTAAGTTAAAATTGTTATAGATGAGTAAAATATCGGATAGCAAAGTTAGTTGAAGTTGCGTTCCATATGGCATCCCCCATGTCCTCGATCTTTCAATAAGGTAAGAGATAGATTATTAAAATTTTCATACTGTGTGGGAAGCCAAAATACGTTGCATATAATATTATTAGTATAAAGGAACGTTATATGTACTTCTGTACATATAATATGATCGATGGATGGCATTCCCAATGGGCAGATAGACAAATGGATGCAGAATGGTTGCATTTTCTCTTTGTGATCACGAATTTAGCACAAAGGCTAATTTGAGATCATTCATCTAATTTAAAAAGTTCAACCCATCCTATCTTGATTGAAATCATGTCTTTATTTCTTGACTCTTTTGTACAATAAAATTTACCGTTCAAGGACAATTAGCTACGTATTTGCATGGTACCCATAAGCACAGATACAATTGTTCAATAGTTGAATTTCAGATAGTTTCTAAACGGATCTCTCACCGTTCACTTCAATGTGTACTAATTTGAAACATGACGCATTGTCTTCTTCCGGACTAAAATATATATATCACATCTATTCTGATGAATATTTCACCCGATATAAGACTCCTACCGCTGACAATACTTTATACAGCACAAACCTCCTTGATAAAATGTATCAATGCTGTAAGGGCAGATCGGACACTTGATAGCTTTCGAACAGTTTTGAAAGAGCTTAAATACTAATTCAAAGTCGTTTCGTAGAATGAGTACTCCTTGCGCACATGTTGCTCTTAAAATGTCATATTATCCATCTTTTGTATCAGGTCACACCTTGATGCTAAATATTACATATGTTTTACCTTCAAATGAACTTAACGGGGACTTCCAAATATCAAAAGTTTAAGCTAGAACAGTCATATCAATGATGTTATGAATATTGAGCTTCGCTGAATATAATAAATCTAACACAATGACAAGTTTGATCAAATCATTTCAATGTTGATTTCGGTATCCTTGGAGAAGTTAGTGTATTTAAGACACACTTGCATATGAAACTGATCAGTCACTGGGGCCTCCTTCTGAGAAAGGTAATTTTCCTTCATTCGACTGTTTTCATTATTAAACTTAAATTAAATTTTTGTGAGTAGCGCCTAGGTTTCGAAATATTTTTAATATTACTTCTAAACTTTATAAGCAATTAAACTTTTACTGTTTAATTTTGCATGTTCATAAATGCATTCATCAGAATATAAGCATAAAATATGCAGATTTATATTTCAGCAATATGTATGACCACTGTTTTATTTACAAATATTACACATTTATATCATAATGTTACAAACATTCATACACTCTGAAATAAATTATCTATTAGACCAACGAAATCCAGTGGTTGATGTAAAACATAATAGGTATGTAAGCTTGCAGATATTGTTGGCAATCAAAGCTTATATGAAAAAAAAAAAGATAAGATCAGGCCAGTGTTTGGTAAAATGAAAATCTTCATTTCAGATTATATTTTTCAAAGAGCATACTATGAAACAAACACGTTCATCCTCAGAAGCTGAAAACCATTGAACTTTTATTATGATATTAACGTAAATTAAGTTTTAATCAAGGGAGACACCCACTAATAATTTATGTAGAGCAAAACATACATTCAGAAAAAAAAAGCCGAACCAAGGGTTTTCACAAAATCACAAACACGAACCCAATCGATAATAGAAAAGATACTAGGTAAATGTTTTCTTACTCGCGGAAAATCATGTGTCTAACAAATAAACATTTGTTTATCATATACTATCTATTGCGAATACATGTGACCCAATCAGATAATTGTTCATAATGATCATGTAACGTATTTAAGGCAAAGAAAATATACATCTCTTGTGAAAATCCTCATTGCTTGTTACAAGACACACTAATGAAATGTGTGAACTACATGATATTAAAGAAATGTAGTAACCCAGACTGACATGAAAGGACATAGAATATGATAAAATTCGTAAAATCAAATATATTGATCTTTTACAATTTGTAACAATAGCTATTTTATGGCGCAACTAAAACAAATTAAAAGGGGTGTGACACAATGTAATGGTTTGTATTTCGTTTAAACATTTCTTGTAACTATACACATACACCACAACGACAGGGTTCATTTGTTAATCACTGTTGCATGCGACCTCGGTAATCAAGTTCTGATTTTAAACGGTATATTTGTCATTTAGAAACAGCAGTAGATAATCTTGTATGACGTAAATATCAGGATTCATTATAAGAGAATAGGGGTAAATTACCATGTAAATAAAGCAATTTTTCCACGGCTCTTTACCACCACGTCGTCAGTCGCCTAGTAAGTCTAAGGAAGGCAAGGAAAGTGTACGCAGTTGACAGTGTTTAATTACAAAATGTTATCTATTTGTTTGTTAAAACTAAAGATAAATAGCTCTCATTTTCAGGAGAAGAGTCTGCCGCGCGTCGAAAAATTTAGCATTGTATTGGATCTACATACTATTTTTAACATTATTTCCTTCAGATTCCTTACATTCAATGATATTTAGATAAACTATCATTTCAAAGTTGAAATATTAAGTGCTCAAAATCATATATGTGAATAAACTATATTAACACTATTATTACTCAGTTTGATAGAAGAGAATTATGTGCAATTAACTACAATTGTTACACAAAATATACATCAAAACTAAAATGTAAATACAAAGCAATACATTACTTTAATTGATCTTACATATAGTAATTACGTAATTCTTTAAAATTACATATATATTGTGACGTCTAGATGAGTCTCTTCATGAGAAATATTCAATTACAGGTTACATGCACATTAGTCAATCAAATGCAATATAACTATGCAATTGTACCGTAATTCCTTACAAGAACGTAATTGATTATCGTTTATTTCTTATCGGAACGATATTATAATGGACATAAAGAGTTCACATCTCATTTATGTTTGAAGTGAAGTGCATTCAGTATCTGTTAAGTAACAAATTGTAGGTTCCATAGTTGTTTATTGATTGTGAAGTGACACAAATGAGTTAACTTCTAAATACATTTATTATATTCGTTGTCTTCATTAACTTCTAGTTAGTAATAATAAACAAAATATTGCAAATGCATAGAAATCACATTTAATTCCTCTGCGAGGTTGAAATAAGATCCGTTTTGACAATATCTAGCATAACGTCCATTGCGAGCACCAGAGAAACTATTCTCACTATTTAAAACGTTATAATTACCATAAACATATTAGTGCTCATTTTACTAAGACCTCGAGGTTACATTGGATATGAACTATGCTCACTTATATGTGTTACTTTTCAGATGAAAAGAGCTGCTTTTATGTTCATGCTTTTGAGCATTGTGGAGTTACTGTGCGACAGAGGTAGGTGAACGGATAGTTTTGCCTTCGTCTTCTATTAATATGGTACTAATCATGCATTGTTACCAGTATGTTGCAATTTAGCCCGCTCCTAATTAATTGCCTACAAACACTCCCTTTGTAAATTCTGAATTGGATACTACAATATGCCTCATGCTAAATGTAATATATACTTTACCCATTAACCCCTGGCACCACATACAAGCCTCTGGAGGTAGGATCCTAGTTTCTCACTATGTAACATCACGGTCATTTAAGATATACCAAATGTATGTTGGTGGAAATTTAGAAAAGTAGAACAGTATGCATCTACAATAATACCAATTAATTTTATCTTTCTACTCGTATACAGAGGAAAAACGTATTTTTGAGACCCGATATTTGACTAAAAAATCGTCCGTTGTCGGAATCAGATTTAGCGTCCGGATTTAAGACCTTTTGGTCTCAGTGACTAGGACACATATATGATAGGCCAATAGGGAAAAATAAAGAAACAATAAAAACCTCCAACATGATGAAGATTAATGCTGTAACATATGGAAATAGACCGATATGATTAATTCTGAAAGCACATAGCCTAATTATACTTAAAAAGTATCATGCCATGTCGACTCCTATTTTTCTATTAAGATCTATTATCAATCTGTTTTCAAATGTGCCTCCATTTACTTTACAGAATATTATTAAGGTCCGCAACTAATTCGTAATTATGTTTTATCTCTATATGTACTGTCGTATGCACATGTATGCTAAATACAGACATATAGAAATAAACGTTATTGCATCCGGGAATGTTATTAGGGAATGTTAGATAACAGTAGCTTTATTGTCCACGAAACACTTTTATAACCCGGGTACACAAGATCATGTTCAAGGGTGTTAGCTTCCTAACATTTATGTTAACCCCACAGACTTCTTTTGACGTAGCTATACCAACAAATACAGCATAGCTCGTGCCAAAAATCAAGGAAGCACAATAAATTAGACGCAAAGTGACATAGAGAATACACATGTGTATTCTATAATTATAACTGATATGTGACTAAATAATGACTATGAGGATTAGAAGGACCATATAGCAATAGGAATAACATGACCGGAATCTTGACGCAATAATGCCGATTTTATCAGACTGCATAATGTCATGAGAACTTCACCTGTACTTCTGCCGAGCATTGTTGCTTCATGATGCTAATTCTATTATATAAAACGTGCTGTGGCTGAAATCTCCATTCGGAGACCTATTTCTTAAAATATATGTACATCTTCGGAAAGAACAGGTGAAACTCAATACTGAAACCCGCTATATGTACGAATACTACTCCATTGGTTGAATTTATACTCCCTACATATTCAAGTAATATGCCTAGTCTTTGGACTGACATATTTGCGAGTCAGGTATAACAGGTTAAATCAGCTATACACATTCTGCTTGATTGTTTCAAACCAAACGTATGAATGCAAAATAATTATTTTCTTTGTAAACGTTACATTTCAAATATTGTATTGTTTGTCCATAACACTGTCTGAATATTTAAATACAAAAAAGGCGAGTAAACAGAAAACATTCCTACGAATAAATTTGTAGATGTATACTATTCATACATGCATTTGCTTCATTAAAATGCAAATAATATAAAACATGTTTTAATCTTGCTGAAGCCAAGCAAAACTACTCAGCAGAAACTATATAGCTGATAACGCTTCTAGGGTATCTTGATATTATACATTTGTAAATCATTGCAAACGTGAAACTAATAATTCAATAAAATATAATTTTACATGGTATTTCTTCTGCCAATCTAACAACAGGTTGTTCAGTTGAGGTAGATTATAGAGACTCAACAACAACAGCAAGTGTAACAAGTAACACTGACAACAAGCACATCACCGGCACATCACCGACAATAGAGTCCACAAATGCAGCAAGTGTACAAGATATCGCTGAAACAATTCCGGCTGTAGAATCCACACAGGCTGAAACTATAGGTTATCCTGTGACAACACCGGCAATAGTCAACAAAGGCATTAAGTATAGAAAACAACACAGTGACAACAACGGTAATACAGTCCTCAAGGGTAGCAAGTGTAGAAGGCAAGACTGTGACAACACCGGAAATAGAATCCACAAAGGCAACAAGTGTAGAAAATAACCCAGTGACAACACCAGTACTAGAGTCCACAAAGGCAGCAAATGTAGAAAGTAACGAACCTGATCCAACTGTAGTTGCTGACCATACGAATGCAACTGTAGGTGCTGACCAGAAGGATCCAAGTGACAAAAGCGGAGTTCGACTTAATTCAGCTAATGCTATTATTATGGTTGCCTTTCATTCAGTTCACAATGTATTACATGATAGATAATGATATATAGCTTGGCAAAAGAAACACTCGAACCTTTGCATTATTGAATTATCTTAAATTTTAACTATTAAATGTTATAGAGAGGTTTATTTAAAATAAAGTATTCACACATGGGTTCTTAATTTTTATGAAGATAAGGATTACTCTTTAACTTTCTATTATATTTTATGTGTTAACAGAAAACAAGTACTTTTATGAATTTTGTGGTAGAGCATGATACGACTATGAATTAAACTTTTGATAAAGTTTGGTGGTATGAAAGAAAAAAAAACTTCTGAAATTAGTCTACGGTCTTCTCATTTTAATTTTATATCATTTTCGTAAAGATTTTCACCCAATTTAAACCCCTTCAAGGTTCCATTAGTTTTTTTTTTCAAAACAATATATATATCCTGATTTTTCTTTATGCTAATTTATTATGCCCACCTTCAGTAAATATAATTAATTAGTAGAAGAGTCATGCAGTTAATAATACCTCAATGAAACTATGATTGATGCTACGTTACAGTTCGTTTTTAAATGGACGGTAGAACGCTTTCTAAAATTGTTTATTTCGTAGGTTAAACAATGTATCTTTATTTAAAAGAATTCCACGTTCCGATATCTAAATAAATGATCTTTCTTGGCGATTAGAAAATATTATAAATTCCGTTGACACCAAAACAAGTATTTAAGGTATATGCGTAAAGTATCCTTTGCAATAAGTTCCTGTAACCATGTATTGTATGGTGAGAATGCTGAAAATAAGTTTGATTTATTTACTGGCTTTCATTATTTGAGTAGTTTAGATATACCGTAGAACAAACGAATATTATGGCAAGAGATGAAAACCATATTGTTATGCCGACTGCTTGGAGGAGAGTAATGTATTAGAGTATAATCCCGCTCAATTACACACATGTCCGTAATCACGAAATATGAAGTTATGAATCTCTATTGTAACCGTACAAACAATATTTTGGTACAAAATATTAAGAATTTGTTTTATGTGACATATGATTGGCAGAAATTCTTTCCACCCAAATGCACAGAAGCAAACACGACACTGAGCCAATGATACACCATATTAGCTAGTTTATGCTACACTTTGTAATATTTGAACATTATATTTTTCACGACATGCAATATTCCATTCTTAGTATGTAATCTTGACCAATTCAAATAATAAATGTATCCTGAGAATTCACGGACCTTGAAAATATTTTTTTATATGTAATAAATTATAAAAAATCCAGCATTATTATAATACTGTTTTATTTTAAAAAATTCAGTATCATCAAAAAGTGGGAAATTATATAACTTCTTTACCAAAAGAATGAACTCTGTACAAGACAAGGGCTCGCCGTTACAAAACAATGAAAACATATCTCTTTCTAGGTGAATTCAATCAACGTAGGTATATGCAAAATCTTGCTGGTAGGTTATCGTAGGTCGTTAGTTCTTTACCGGATCTTCTCGGGTTTCTCCTCCACTAAATATGCTGGTTGCATTATATAGAGTTTATGATATTGCTTATGAGTGGCGTTATGCACCATCGGTCATATATTAGGTAAAGAAGGGGTATATCTTTCCACAAGTAGTTAGTCCAACAAATGATTTTTGTCCTCGGTAATCTTATCATAAATATGATTTATAAAGTCTTATTAATATTATTTGTTTGTATTGATTGTTTAAACGAGGTTGATAGTATTCAAAACTCCAGTCACGTCGATATGAGCATATCACAAAAAAGTAACTATAGGATTTTCTGTACTATTTTTAGTACTTTATTTTCAAAATCATTTTTGAATTACGATTACCATGTAGTAGGAATGAATACCATAAAGGCCATTTGTATTCGTTACTTTAGAGGAACTTAGTGCTGCAACAGAATCAAATTTCTTCACCCGTCAAATAGCCATATCTTTTTAAAATATATTGCTATGTCCCTAACTCAATAAAGAATATAATCTTTTTCTATTTTCATTCTTATTGAGTGATTTCGAAAGTCACTTGAAATTATTTTAAGCAACATATTTAGAACATTACACATAAAGCCATATTAGTAGCAAATTTAACATAATAAATATGGCTTAATAAATAAGAAAAATAAAAAAGAAAATCAGGCCACAATTTCGAAACTTGTAACGATACTTGTCTCTGATTCACAAAGTAGTGCTCCATTAACAAAGTTGAAAAACACTTTGTTATAAAAACAATTCTTGTCTGCAGATATTTTTTATCTTGTGGATTAAAGGTCCTGTTTATATAATGAATAATAACGGCATATTAGACAGTAACAATTTTCAATATTTACATGTGTACCACTAAGAAAGTGATAAGTTGATTAGATGATTTATTAATCGACACAACATTGAAGTTAATCATCTTTCTTCTTATATAAATAAGATATATATATATATATATATATATATATATATATATATATATATATATATATATATATATATATATAAGCATATTCTATAATCGTATAGTTTAATTTTCTTTTGACTAAACAGTTGGTAGTTGAATTATAAGCAAATATGGAGTTAACCAAATTTGATTCAGATTCAGTGGTCCTAATATTTAGTTGATCTAATGTTTGTGTAAAGACCTAAAGAGTTCCTTTCATAGTGCGCAATAAAGAAATAATGATTAGATGTCTCTATCAAATGCCGTATCACGTATCAACCACATAGAAATACAAGGTTGTAATAAATGTGCAACACTACGTACGTAATTTGTTTCGGGTTGGATATAAAATCACATATTAAAAGTGTTTTTCAAACATACTCGAAGCAAATAATAAATGAGACTGAATTGGCTTTATGTCCTCTCGTTTACATTTTCTAAGTACTTACAGCAATAAAATGTAACATCGAGGTCACGTCAGACTGGTATTTATTTTGAAGTTTCATTTGGTGCCCCTAGGATTAAAAGAGCATGCAATCATGCAATAAATCCATATCTTTGACTTTCAAGCATATGAATTGGAACTGAAAACAACAGTCAAGGTTAGGATTTAATGCCTCTCATTCTCGGTCATCTTTATCGAGTCTAAATTAAAATTGTCTCCTTGTTTATTTCTCTGTCTTTTGCGGAAGTAGATCTGTTTTCCTGAGTATATGTTCGTTGTCTGGGACGATGAGTCAGTTAATGTGCATTAATCTTGACTAAAATGGTTCGGGTTCGAATCCTATTGCTAGACTACAGGAGTGTATCAGTGGGTACGGCATTTTATTCGTATCAACACCCCAAACCGTTTTCATTTTACAACATCATTGACATTTATCCAGATAGAAAACTTTATTTCAGTAAACTCGCGGATTCGAACGAGCATATATTTTTTGCTCGAAACGAACCTTTAACAACCTTGAGGTTCAATCAAATTCCGATTTCTCTCTCGCTCAGTACAGCGCAGTAAGAATTTTAATATCGCAGAATTCACAAATTATATGCAAAGATACAAGACATGTATGTATCCTCCTGATAACCTTCACATGCTACCGTGTATCATCTTTCATAAATAATGATATTGATATTGGATGTATGTAAAATTAGGATAACAGTTGTCTTTTGTGCGACACTTGATATTAGTGGTATAAAATCAAAATGAAGATCATTTATCATAATGTACATTTCACCTCAAGCACCATTAGTTCCGGGTATGATAAACAAGTATGATCTGAACTCAAATGTTGACGATATTAAAGCCACTTTTAAAGGATATAAAACAAATCTGCTATTTACTGGTGTTAACCTGTCCACTTTTCCTTTACTTCTTTGGTTCATATTCCTTGAACTTGCCTCCATGACGTTGCTACATGTGGTGGCGATATCAGATTTAAGATCTTTTCATTCACGTAATATTTCATCCCGTCATCAGAAAGGTCATCATAGTGTTTGATAAACGTAATCGATGTAGCATAATCTTTAATGCCACGATTTTACTGATTTGAAAGCAGTGCAGCGCAGATTATAAACAATTTGCATTTTCCAGTACGGTTTTAAAACATCACAAGATTGTCCGAGTCATCAACAATAATAACCGACTGATGCACACTATCATATCCACTTTGGTGGCGGACTTTTTTCTGATCCACATAAGTGCCTAGTTTGGTTGCTTTACGTCCCAAAGTGTAAACATGCATTTTATACTATTAAGAGTTTTTTATATTTACAATAAACAGGGTTTGAATTTAGTGAACGCTCTAGTCCAAGCAGAGTTTCGAGAATAAAATGTCCTCTTTGAGCAAAGAAATCTAAATGTTTGGAAGCTTTGGTGGTAGAAGTTTATGATGGTGATATTACTGCCGCTTTAGCAAAGCTATCCAAAACACCGTGGAAAAAATAAATTGGTGAAAAGCACAAATGGCTCAGTCTGACACAATTATGATACAACCCCGATACAATTACTGATGGCTTGAACACGGCTGAATATAGTACTTGATTCTGACAAGTAACCAAAGCCTGGGGAAAGACATATATCGTGCTGATACTACATTTGACCGACATGGTTTCACTTATTGTACTGCCTTTCTTCGGAGGAATTACAGCTTGTATAACCTTTGAGGTCTATACTATTCAAGACACAAGATCTTGTATTATGTTCAAATGCTGTTTTTATTCATGTGTGAGAACTCTCTTCACAAAAGGGTACAAAGCTGTAAAAACTGGAACTACAACCATTGGAAAGTATTAAACTTAATACATGTAAGATTACCAAATGTATCTTTAATAGTGAAACAATATGCATGTGTCAAACGTAGATTTTTTTTAACTCTTTGCACAATTGTACAATTTATGAATGAATTAATGTCCATCATGTGCTTACATACTTTGAATGGACTAATTTATGTCCATCATGTGCTTGCATACTATTTCTTAATTAACATCTTGACTATGGGTTAACGAAGGTTTATTAAATGCATTTGCAGGAAACGTGAAATTGTTGCTAAACCTCACCATATCGAAACTGTTGTTCATTTTTAGTTGACATTCATATAAGAAGTTAATTTCAGTAGTCAATAATGATAGTTTACAAGGTTACCCACACTCTGAAGGGGTTCAGATTCAACGATGTGAGGTGAACGTGTATTCACGTTTATTAACGTGTTACAAATTAAAATAGAAACAGATCTTAAGGAGAAGAGATCAAAGAAAAAAATGAAAAAATCTCACAGTACTACTTTAGGGAAACTATCTTAACGTTAACATCACACTAAAAAAGTACCACATGATTTTAGTGCATATCAACGTGCCGCTACAAACCGCTTCCATGACTTGATTTCTATAAATCATTCATTGGTCAACGAATCAATCAACATATAGATCATCAAAGGATGTCTGAAGACTGAAATTGCTCTGGTAGTTTTGTCCTAGCATGGGCAAAGTTCATTCATTGCAGTTAACTATACTGAAATAATAAACAAACTAAGAAACAAACACCAAAAGGAAAATTATAGTTTCTGAGCGCACTTTCTTCAAAATAAACTACAGTCTCGTCGGTTATTGGAAAGGCAAAGCAGACATTGAAAAGCTGGCAAGCCAGCAAATCACCGATGGGATTGTTCAAACATAGTTGTCCAAATCATTGCAATGGCAAAATTTACCTACCTGCGCTAAGGAAAGTTTTCTTTGACTGATTTTGATGTGAGAGCACCTAACGAAGTTTATCATGTTCTTGAATGTCTTCAAGAACGCATTAACCATTGGGATTTTTTGCCACCAGATAACACCAAAGCGGAGCATTTAACATCGAAACATTCAATAAGTCTTGCATATTAGCTTTAAAGTATTTACATAGGTAGACCGCTAACATAGCAACGGATATTTTAAGTGGACCAGCGAAAAGATTTTCTCAAACCTGTTGCTCTTTCGTAAAAACATAACTTGTTCTGGTTCGTATTTGGATGTATTAACGTGCATCATTGCTAAGCGGTTGTGTAACTAATTAACATTACACTATCAAGACAATTGTTCAGATATCAAGACGCATAAAAATGGTTAATGCAGTCATTTTGTGAATAGTGTTACATGACAAGTGCACGTACTCAGTAACAAAGAAAAGAGTGAAAGCCAACAAGCTTAGTATATTTTAGCAAAGCAATGTTTTCCCTAGACAACAATGTAAAAATTGGCAAATATGATTTACAGTTTTTGAATATAATCCAAACGTGATTCTAACAATAAAACACAAGTTCTATCACTAATTAGTCCTATAAGGATCCAGGTTCAAGTCCTGACGACGTACGAATATGGAAGTCGATGTAGTCAAATGTATGAATATCAACACTTCCTCACTTGAATTACAATCTTTATTTCTGAATAATTCCATAATACACTTCTATAAATATCTTTCAGAATTTTTTTATAAGAAAGTCAAGTTGTTGAGTGTCCAGGAGAATAAATTATTGAATCCAAAAATAAGACAAAGAATACAATATACTGGCAACAAATTAATAGTAATACACCTTGTTCCTTAAAGTTTTGGAATGACTCTGTTTCACAAAAATATATGGAACGCGTATTTAGAACCCCACACTTCATATTAAGTCTCGCGAGATTGGTCATGTGGTCTCTTACTACGCTAATTTTCACACGAAGGCCAATGTCACTCCACTTAAAAACCGACCAATCATTATAACATCCTGTTGATAATCTCTCAAGTAACTCGGTGTAAACCTTCTCTTACGATGCTGCAGAAGACTGTTTATATTATATACAAAATGATTTCACAAGATCCACCTTTATACCCACTCGGAACAAATTTTATTCGGTATCTGCAAACACCGGGAAGTTTAGATATTAGACTGCTGACAAGGCATGGTCTGTCGGTATATTTATATCCTCTGATCTGATACATTTTCCATGAAAGATAACCCATTACCATTCAGCACAGTCAGCAAGTAATCAAGATCCACTTGATGCAGAGCTACATACATTCAGGCAGCATCTTCACGGGAACTGTTTACCGTGGTATTTGAAGCGTTTATTTATCAACCGGAATATATTCTTAACCTTATATAATCGAGACTGAACAATTGATGTTGCGCTAAAGCACCAGATGAATCTCTCTCCTCCCATGCTCATTTTTGTTTCATATATGTGGTGATTTTTCAAGCAAATGAAGTTAACTTTTCAAACTGATTGTGTACCTGTAAATCTTCACAGGAAATTTTATGTCAAATAAATTATTCATTAGGATATTACTAGTGTTGTATAGGTCAATCTGTACTATCACTACCAGGATATTTCTTATAAAGAACATGTACCTTTCTTAATGTAGAAGATAGTAGACTATTCGACGCCATTTTGACATTCAATCTTAGAAGTTGTCTATGTGCACTGAGTTTAATTATATTCAAATATATTAATGTCGAACAACCGACATAACAGGCATTGACTATAAAGTGCTGAAAAATGCCTAAAATAAATATGTATTAGCTTCATTCTTGTTCTGTTGTTTTGTATTGTTGTATTATTGTCGATGCATTCGTGTGCTTAACATAGTGGTAAATGGAAAAATTCCTACTGCTCAATATTTCCTCCGGGATGAATAATCGTATTCTTTAATAGTTCTCATTCAGTTTTGTTCCTGTAGCATATTTTCATTTCCCACCTGCTGTTACTGGCTGTCATATATGATATGTTTGAAGTTTGGAAGCATTTTGTTATTTGCTTGAGGCAAGTAATGTCAAAAGAGGAACATGAAAAAAAAAACCCGACTAATTTTTACATCATCTTTACTAATATGACCAAGTGAACAAATAACGGGGACATTTGATAAAAATGGATGGGATATACACTGACGTTTATCACTGAATGTGAATACAATTCTGATACTTGAAAAGTGCAATGTCTTATTTATATCATCTGTTGGTTATTGTATTTATGAATGATTTCTCTGCTATCTTTTTTTTCTGTTTCTATATGTATGCCTAACGTTTGATAAGGTATACAGAAACTATTTGTCTTGTACCAAACTGTTTTTCGTCTTGAGAGTTGGATGTTGCTCTGAGTTCATTGTCTGCTGTAAGAACTTATATATAAAATAATGATATATTGATCTCAATCTACGGGTATCCTTTATATCTTAACATAGAATCTACACACGTGTACAAAATTAATCATCTATTATCGTCTTTACTGGTAATCACTGATATTGAAAATCGTAAACAAAAATTGTAAAATATAGATATACATAACAACGAATAGATATAATATGCACGCAGCGTGCTATTTAATTTGGTACTCTTTTCTACTACACAATGTTTAAAGTCAAGTTAACAAAGAATATACTCGGAGGTACAAAAGGGCAGCGGAATAATGAGCAGAAATAAAAATTATATACTTTAATGTCAAATTTCTTTAAAGTGCCTAACTTGGACTGTTCATAATGGCCAATTACGTGTTAGCTTTCTATCTTTGTTGTCATAATCTCTTGAACTTAAATGTACTTATTTCATTCCAGTTGGGACTTTAGTATATACAGCATACTTAATATTTCCAAAATATGATAAGAACATACCCCTCATACATTTAGTGACCTTTAATATTTCCAGAATTGTGTTGCATTTGTAAATTTTTAGTTGGTAGATCAGAAGGGTCAAATTTGTAATTTGAATTAGTTGTAACGGAAAATATCAAATAAAAACACACTGAAGTTAGACAAATTTGTCAGCAACATCTGTGTAATAGGTTGATGGTGGTGGCCGTTTTATCTCCATACTCAAAGGTTCTTCTCAATAATTGTTTTGCGCCCTCCATCCGCTGCATACGACTGTAATGCTTAGGTTCTCGGTAGTTATCGTTGTTAGGATTCAGTGATCATGTTTATCCCAGGGAATTTCCATTGCTGTCCCGTATTTCGATAGGGCAGTAGATTGAACATCGATGCACAATGAAAGGGATAACCACGATGTTGACAAGTGATATATGTATCATCTTTCTAAGTAGTGACAATCAAAATTGGAAACACAATTCAATTTGTTATGTATATCTTTAATGAATGTATAAAATTTGTCCATAACTGTAGGTTTTACTGATAATTTATAAGCAGCATATTACATATCTACGTTTAAGCAATAATTATATGTTACATTGTAAGATAATGATTCTATACATATTTTGTTTACTTGGGTTTGGAATCTAGACCTAGACTTGTTTATTAACACATAAGTTTATAGATAATGAAAGTGCTTACAGTTTGGGACGTATTGATATACATGTCATGTAGGATGCATTGCGAATTTGTGCCGTGGGATGTTTTATGACCTAAAAATAGCTATGTATTGCGAAATAGGTTCGTGGGATGTATATAATATGGAACGGCAAGTGAAAGTAAACGAATTTGAACTGGCAGGTGGAAGGCACTCGACCTTTATACGTTCAGGTAGGGGTTTGGTGTTACCTGAACTCTTAGGTTAGTATTCCCTTTCAAAGAAAAAGAAATAAATTAGTGTTTTCCTCATTTTGATAAACCTGTTGGATATTAACAAAAGCCAAGAGATCATTTGACTTTATTATTGCAAAGAGTATTTATTGACAAAGATCGTAAAGTTTACACTTTACTGTCTGTACAACAAAGTGCTATCAGATGATTAAGTTTGTATCTTATAGAGTTATGATTTGTTACCCGAGGCATATCGACATGCTTTGGGAATTGTAGAATAGGAAAAAGACAAACCTACATAGAAAAAGCAAGGGAAAGAACAATTTCGTGATATGAAGTGCTCAGCCAAATGGTTGGTTAATAATACGATAACCTCCGGGAGTTCATATTAGTTGAAGAGTTTAAGAATTGTGTTCATAATATCAACAATACTTATCTTGATGAGCGAATGAAAGAAACTTTAGAAACGACCGCCAGAACGGTTCATAAGTTTGTCTTGACTAGCAAAGTTTCATTTGTCATTAATTCTCCTACTCTTTGTAGAAACTATCTTTGTCTCATACGAGTACTTGCAAATCGCAATTTAGTACAACTTTTAGGAATCACACTTCTCTTATGACTGATCTGACATTGCTATATCTTCCTACGTGAAGTTATTTTAAGATGAAGATGCACGTTATTTCTGATTATTACTGACTACAAGATAATCAACATAATAATACAGAACTGTTCCAAATGCACTTAATTCTAAGATGTCAAGACTTCAATCACTAATGATCAATTTCAACTGAGCTCTGCCAATTTGATGTGCATCTTGAGGTTTTCTTTGTACCCCTTGCAATGGCGGCCTTGGTCTAGGTTTCACGCTCACCAAAGAACTGCTTTGAGATTCTGTTTTGATCAATTCGGTTGACATGGTTAATCAAACGAACCCGGGCATGGATTAGTTTGGCCTTGATGTTTGTTGTATTGGCTATGTCAAGGACTTCCTGGTTGGGGATTCGGTCCTGCTACTTGATCCGCATGATGGATTTCAGTGAGCGCTGATGGCATTGCTCCAAATCACTGATGTGCCATCGGTACACAGTTCACGTTTCACAGCCATGCAAGAGTGAATTGAGGACAACTGCATTTTACACCTTCATATTTGTTGACAGGCGTATGTCCTTGTGCTGCAAGTCATTGGTTCGCAATCGTCCGAGTGCCTGGCTGGCTTCTTGGATAGTCGCATTGATCTCTTTGTCTAGGAATCCATCACTAGATATTATGCTGCCTAGGTATTGGAAACTGTCCACATTCTTCAGTTACGTATCGCCAATGTTGATGCAGGGTGGTGAATGGACAGAGTTTTAGGAGGGTTGGAGGAGAAAGTTTGTCTTTCCGCGAATAATTGGGAGTCCAAATAGATTAAAGACTTCAGAGAACCTGTCCAAAGTTGCAGATACGAGAGTCTTTTCATGGGCTACGAGGGTGCAGTCATCGTCAAGGAGTGCTTCAGTAATGAGTATATATAGCGTCTTGGTTTTTGCAGCTAGGAAATGGAGATGAGATAATGATTCGTCTGGGCGATATCTAATATAGATACTAAGGTCACGGACAGAGTGGAGCAGTACATGCGTGAAGAAAAGGTTGAGTACACAGTCCTGGTTGATGTCATTAGATATTAGATATTTATAAGAGGGTTCACCGTCATTTCATCAGGGAAAAGCTGTATGAGGTTGGTAAACTTCTGAGGACAAGGAAGCTTTTTGAGTACTACCCACAGTGCGTCTCTGTATCGAATGCCTCTATTGGGTTTCATTTCACGAAGTTCGTCTAATATTATTTTGTCGCAGCTGTGTTTTGTTTCGCTGCTAGGAAGATCAGTATCTCTGTAGCAGATATCATTGCGCATCGCTATTGCATCAACCTGATTGTAAGGTTCTTGTCCTGGCAGCGGATTATCTTTTTCGTGAAGTTGCTCATCAAGCGGATTCCATGGACCAGTATAGTTATAACCTGGCAATGTCCAACCACTTTTGTTTTCGACAGTTTGCCAATTAATTTATGTATATCTATGCCCGTTCCAATGATTTCTGTTATCGTATTTCTGGTAATATGTAACAATTTTATTTTGCTCCAGACAAATCTCTATCGCAGTTGCACGTCATTATTTATTAGACGTCTACTAAAATAACATCCCTTACAACGTCAGGCGGGCAGCCCGTCCCTGACTGTGCTGCTGGCAAAAGCATACTTTTTCTTTTTACAGAGATTGCGCAAAAAATTTTTAGTATTATTTTATTTTTTTTTCTTTCGGTTTTTCGTCTTTATTTTCTGTTTTAGTTTTGCACTTAAGACAATATGTTGATATTTTTTTATATTTGTTAGTTTAGATAAAATTAATTGTGATCTCATCATTGGCGTGAGAAGGATTTTTGTCAGATTGCAAAATAAACTTTAAAAAATCTGGAGTTTTGCTCATCTGTTTAATGAAAATTTTGCAATAATATCCACAAGCGTAATTTCCAACTGGTTAAATCTGATTAGAAGAATAATTTTATATTTTGATTTTTGCTCATATATGTTTTTACCGCGTCACTTGGTTGAATTCCGAACGAGTCAAAATAATTGTTATCATAAACAGCAATCCGATGTGTACCAATTTCGTCATTAAATTTTTGTATATTTATTATAAAAGATAATATGGCGATGTAATCGCCATAAGTTTGTCTTTGGAATAAACTCCATGAATTTTTTAAATACATTTTTTAGTTGATCAAGTATATCAAAATTACTTAACATGGGCGACGTTATCTCCTTGTTCCCGGCAGCATTAGTCCTCGTCCTCGTCCTAACAGACCCGGAAAAAGACTTCCCGCTAATCTTGCCAGTAATTTGGCTATTGGAAGAAATCCACATTTTTGCTGTCGTGTCTTTTTTCGTCGTCGTTTATTTTTCGTTGTTTTCTTTTTTTGCAGTTTTTCGTTTAGTCATTATATTTATCTTTAGGCAAAAAGTTTCTTTATACCATTATCTTTAACTGCCTTTTCTGATGCTCCAGATACAGCTCCTGATGCTGCTGCTGGTCCTAATGTACCAAACACAGGCAAAATGTTAGGTAATAACTTTTGGCTATTACTGATAGTGCCGGATAGAAGAAACCGCCATATTTTGACATTGCAGTTATTTGTGCAGCGCTTGAATTTAAAACAATTTTTTTTGCGATCGTTTTTATTTGCTTGATTTTTCGTTAACAATAATTTTATTAAAGTCTCCAAAGCACTCGGGTTGATCTTCAATGAAACCGGCCTCCACTTTGTAACAGCAGCTGATAACCTTTTGACTTGGCCATCAGTTAAATGTATTTCTTTTATAATATATATTTTTTTCATCTTATATAACTATTACAGATTAAACTTGTATTGACATCTTACCTCCAACGGAGTCAATTGTAACAAATCTGTCCAGTAACACTAACGCATATACGTTTAACGGCGCTGCTGGAATGTAACCGGGCGTCCAAGTGATTTCAATATCAGATATACTGTCTACGACTCGATTGCTCTGTTTACTAACATCAAAGTAAAATATCTTAAAAAGTCTACTGATATATGAATTCCATCTCCAGTATTTGGATATTTCTGCATTGAGCACGTTCATGCATGGTATAGTAATGTTTTTATTTTTGTCATATCAAAATTACACTCTATCGCTCGCTCTGGGTATTGTTTTGAATTTATTCTAGCGTATATTCGCGCTTAACATTAGCGTTATCAAATATTGCATTATTTTGTAGTTGGTTATTACGTCGAGCTTGTTGCTGGAATACAACAAATAACTGACGCGGCAGCTGTTCATTCGATGTTGCTGTGACTCGCCATGTGAGTCGGTGGTATTCGGAATCGCTGTTTGGTATATTTTTTGTTGCTGAAAATGAGTTTTATTCGTGTGTTTTGCTATAATATCATCCAATTCTAACCTCTTAGTGACTGACTGATTTTTCGCGGCATTCACATCGCAAGTTTGTTTATAATGAACTGCACATCAACCCCACCAAATCTAAACAGACAATCATCTCGTTCTGCTCGATCTAAAATGAGCCTATGTTTAACTCCGCGGAATACTTTATTATAGTCCCTGCAAAAGCCAAAAATTGTATTTAGTGGCATCATTGTAATTTGACGTGATAATGCTGCGAATTCTTTCGCCTAGCAAATCCATCATTATAACATCTATTTCTTATGTTCAGCGATCTGTTAACTAAGGTTACAAAACAATTATTGCGGCGCTGTAATTTTAGGTATTAAATTTTATTTAATCTGCTCGCCCTTTGGTGATAAAAGCTTTTTCATTGTTGTTATCATAGCACGTTGTGTTTCTTTTGTTGGTGCAATTTCTGAAATAACTTGCTTGATTGCAGCATGCGTCTTAGGTTCGCCTTTTATTTTAACAGATATTTTTTTCTACGACAGTCGCAGCAGCAGATGCAGCTCCAGTTGCAAAAGCTTTACCTGCGTCACGTATAATAAGTGCAACTTTACGAGCTAGTCCTGGAATATTTTCAACAAATTTAGTAAATATATTTCCGAAAAATCCTACTATACTATTTTTCTTCTGTAAACTTTTTTATGCTTCATTATGTATGAGGTTATTTAATTTTGTTGTCAACTACAAAATATTTGTGCGTAGGTGCAAGTAATAAGCAACAACTTCATTATTCAAATCCAACTGTCTTCTAATTTGGTCTGTCAATTGTATATTTACTTCTGCTATTTGATTTTCACATTTTAACGGATAATAAATGATATGACGATTTGCATCATAGAACCTGGTGGAACGTCATGTGAAAAACTGTATATAGTTTTACTTTTGCTGCCCTTAGCTGAATAAGAACCGGATGCAATAGAGCAATTTAGCATTAAGTTAACATCAGTTATATTTACTGACAGTTTCTAGTCATATATTACGATGGGTACTGTACTATAAGATGAATATATATCATGAGCTAACCCTATCAAAAGTCCAATACTACCTTCTTCTGGAATCATAAACACCAAACCATTTTTCACTGTTATTCTTGCTCGTAATATTTTATAATTTGGTTCTAGCTTAAAATCATCAGAATTGCTACCATTCTTTGTTATAAGCTATTTTATTATTTTATTTAAATCAGTTATATTAAAGGCTTCTTGTAGAATATTAACTTTTTTCTAGACAGTAGAGGATCTCGGGACTTTTAGATTCAAGCACATTATTTACTCCTGTTTTTATTTGCCATGGGATTCCAACAAGTGCAGTAAATAAATCCAATTCCGTATTGCTTTTCACGATCTAGTTCTATTGGTGGAATGTACTTTACTGAAAAGTTCGCGCTATCTTTATCATATTGATTAGAGTCCAGCAATAGCGTCGCTGACATTTATATTTATATTTTTAAAAAATTTAGTCGCGGTGCAAAGTATCATTAGTATTCGTCAAATGCTAATAAATTTCTCGATCTCAAATTATCAAGTATGTCAATAATTTCATTGTCGACTTCAGCACCAACATTTCCTGCTTCTTTTGATGACATCAATAACATTAATCTTATGATAATTGCAGTAACTGATGCGAATATCATGATGCTTGTTCCTGTTTTCTCTCTATATTTTTCTAAAAGTTATTTAAACCGTTCATTATGATAATATTTAGATAATTTTTCAAAAGAGTATTCCTGATCAGCATATTTTTTATCTTTACATTTTGTTGCAGTAGTTTTAAAAACAGTAAGGATAGTATCATTCCTATCTCTTTTATAAACGTCTTCAATATTTTCCATTGGAGTTGTACTAATTTCTTTATAAGCTCTTTTACCTTTTTATATGATAATTTTAATTTTTTTAATGATATCATCGTATTTATCTTTTTCCAAATTATAAATAATATTAACCTCAGAATATTATTTTCTTTCATAAAATTTAAATATTTTTCCTCTATAATTTCGTTTTTTGATTTGTTTTTGTATTCGTCACGATAGCTTTTGCCAGGTGGGGCTGATTCTTGGAAATATTATTCAGTCATTATAGGAGATGGTGATTTATATGCAGTTGCTTCTGATCCATCACCTAATAATTTTGCTTCATTAATTAAGCTGCTAAAGTGACTATCACTAAGATATCGGTCATCTATGATTTTATAATAGCCCTAATATAAAGATCAACGATAATTCCATGTATATATAATTTTATTTCGTTATGATAATTTTCATTTTCTAAAACTACATTATCCAAGTACTTCTTACTCACTTCACTTATTTTTTCTATTTTTGCAATTTTTTCATCAGCTTTAAATCACCTTTTCTAACATTATGCATTCTATCGTTTTTAAATTCACTATATTTTTCGTTAAAATATTTGTATTCGTTGTCTGTTAATTTGCTATTTATATTTTCTAAATAATATTCAAATCTTCTTTTATATTCTCTCTCTCTCTTCTAAGTTTTTCTTCATGTTCTAAACTTCTCTCAATCGGTCTAACTACTATTGCAGTTGCTAATCTTTGTTGAAGTTCTAGCGGATTGTTTATCACCCTATCTATTTCAGTTTGTATCGCAGCAGGATCAGCTATATTTCCGAGCTAGTGACCTTTTTCCGAAGAATCAGATCTTTTTTGTTGTTCTTTCACATATCAGAGTAGACCTTTTTCTTGCAATTTTTTAACTTCTTCTTTTAATAGTGGTTTAGTGTCAGGTTGTTTTCCAAGTAAAGCCTCAGTACATGGTTTAAGAACTGTAGCTGCTGTTTCTGCTGCAGCAACTTGACCACGTCGTGCTTGATGTACTAGCTGCTTAAATCTTGCCTGAGACTGCGCAAGTTTTATATTAGATTTTCTATGTTTTCTGTACTTTGTTTTTGTCCATTAATGATATACTATTTTCTATAAAAGTTATTGTATATAGTTTTCAGTACAACATCGAAACATTTAACTCTTATCATTCGTTAATTTATTGAACAAGAAAAAGTCATATTTATTTGCCGTTGCATACTTCAATAAATTTATCTTTTGTTACGTCGCCGCATTGTTCGTTCGCGATATTTCTATCGTCAATATTGTCAAATCCTGGAAATATTATGAAACAAGCAGTATTTCACTTAACAAAACTGTCGATGTTATAATATCCTTGAGCGAGATAGAGAGAATTGCACTTCTTATTTCGCTAGAGTGAAAAATACGATCTGATTTTATTCATTTCCTCGTTGTTTAGCGAAATATCATCAAAAACAACTTTTGTGTTCAGATGTATCGAGTTGATTAACTAGAATAAGTTCCTCTGGTTGTTTGATAATAAAGAAATCTTCGCCAGATTAAGATCGTCACGATGTTTGTCATTATAATTGTTAAGCAGATCGTGCTTATCTTGCTGCAGATTAATTGTGTAAATATAAACGCGATAGGTAGATAAAATTATCTCCTAGAAGTAAATTCATAAGCAAATTTGCTACCAACAATAAGATGATGGCAATCTGGAAGCTCATTGTTATGTTTATGTTTCACCAAACGCTCTTTATCAAAGTTTAATATCGACGATTTTGCCATTATACAATTTTGTAATATATAATTTTGTTAACAATAAATGAATATTTTTTTTTAAATTCAAATTTTGGAACATTAGTAGTATTTTCATCGTCTGCCCAGAAAGGTGACTTATCTAAATACGCATCTCTGGATCACCTAAAAATGAAATTACTAATTTATTAAATATCACAAGTGTTGATCAAAATGAGGTTGCTATTTTTCAAGATAAAGAAGGACGATTAAAAACGTGTAATATACAACTATGTACTTGTACGAATTCCCACCGCGGCTTTTAATAATATCGTTACTTTTGCTGACCAAGGTAAAATACAAGATTCGGGCAAATCTGTTAACGATTATGTTAAGAAAGCTGGCGATGTATTTACTGGTGACATATAAATGTCAGGAAAAAAATTACATATCTTGGAAACCCCACCTCAGATACAGATGCAGCAACGAAAGAGTACGTCGACGATCAAGAGCGCGCTGGTATTATGCTTGCATTTCTGAATATGACAATAATGGTATTATTAATCTCAGAGCACCAGAAACAGATTTCGACGCTGCAACTAAAAATACGTCGACGATAAGGAAATTCCAATAACGACTTCCTTAAAGACACTCAGTGATTTAATTGCCGCATTTAGAACTGATTATAGTATTCACATACAAACGTTTGTAAATTTGATAGAAATTTAAACAGATCTATTAACGAAATATTTGGACCTCCACCAACTGTTATTACTAATCTCGCTGAAATTAACGCAAGAATCAACGATATAATTAGTGACATTCCTGACATTGTTCAAAAAACTAATCTCGTTAAAATTTCACACGGACGAGTTAACATATCGTTTACACAGTACTATCAGAAAAAGCAATATGGTTGCATTAATAAAAACACTCTTAAACACATCGCAGAGGTCACTGGTGTTTATATATATATATATATATATATATATATATATATATATATATATATATATATATATATATATATATAGATATATATATATATATATATATATATATATATATATATATATATATATATATATATTGTATGTGTTTAGTAGTGCCAAGTTTAGTATATTTACAACATTTCCATGGCGTCATTCGATCCATAATTTTTCTGGAACTGTGTCTATAGTATTAAACAGAGATATCGAGGAAACATTTATGCTGATAGCGGATAATAAAAGGTTAACCGCAGCTACTTACTGGTGGTGTATTGAATTTGTAGCTGAAACTCCCGAACTAGTTACTTGAATGATGGTATAAAATATGTAAACAAATATTATATAATTAAAAAATATAGTAGATTTTAATATTGCAGAAAACATTTCCAAACATGATGTTGACGCTCTAATGCAATATTACAGATATTATCATAAAAATCTTTGATGCGTCAAAACATGTTACAAATACTATACAAAAATACTTCTAGTAATATCATATCTGCCGCTGCTAATGACCAACTCTGTTATAATTTCAAGTGGCGCATCATTAAATCCGTTTTTGTTAATAATATCTTGTGTCGGTGTTTCTCTTGCAGCAGCGTGTAAAACAATTGAGTCTCGAGTCGTGACTAAAACAATGCTTGCAAAATAGCAAGTATTACTTATACAAAAAATACTTGGTCAAATCTGATATTACTTGCGGGGTCAAAAATATGATATGAACGATTTAATACTCGAGTTCCGTATTATTGATATTATGTTAACAGATATTGTGCCAATGAGAGTTAGAAAATATGAAAAAGATTATAATTAAAAGTAAATGTTTAATTTTATGTTGCTTTATCAATTTAATATCGCCCATGATATCGATGAACGTCATCACATCATCTGCCCAACCCGCTTTTCTCATATCATTTTCAGTCGCGAATACCCATACTGACCCATATTTCGGAGATACATGATATCCTACTTTTATAATGCAATCACTTATTATACTAGGATTTATACCGGTATAACCTGACGCTGCTTTGATTGAGTTAGATCTTTTACAAAATATGTTTATTAGATCGAATCCAACATGTCAGATTGAGTATGACATTATATATAATATTTTATTTCTGTAAGATAACATTTTGGAGAGATACCGATCCGCTGACAAAAATGTTAACGTTTTGGGGGGAAAGAGGTCTCTGAGACAACATCATCAATTATCTATACTGCAGGGGGTCTTTGAGACAATATCATCAACTATCTCTACTACTATTAGGAATAAAGAAATGCAAGTCCTCCTCCTTTTACTTTTAACAATGTTTCATATTCGTAGCTCTAAAGATTGCTTCTTTTTCATTTGGAAGACCATTTATAATTCAACTATTCATTCTATTTTTCAGGGTCACTTTACCAAACAAGGAAGAGAAACAAAGATTGCAACACAGATGTAATACATCAGAGCTCTAGTTAGGAGTAGGAAATGACACAATGGAATGATGAACAAAACATTCACTACTGACAGCTAACGTTATGTTGGTAGAATTTAAAGATTCGTCAATTGGTAAGCTTTTCATTTTAATTTCTTTTAAGCATTTGTTGATTGATGTAATCTCTCCTTCGAGAAACAAGAGATGACCACGCTCGGGTAGATTAACGAGGTTCGTTTAACAGTACGAAGATAATCATCTATGGTATAAGTAAAGATGTAGCTGCATATCTGGTATTATTGTGTGTTTTCAGTCAGTGACTATTAGGGGATGTGTCAAATGTGGCCACAAGTAAGATATTAATAATAATTCTCATTCAAATATCACTTCAGAATTGGTTTACTGTTGGGCAATAAAGGTAAACGTGCAGTGTGTAACCCTTCTGCAAATACCTGGATAATTTATAAACTATCCAAAGTCTGAATGCTTAAATAAACCACGGGGAAGCAACAGAAATGGTTAAGAAAAACAAATTAATAAATATTAACACGCAACTTGTCAGGCAGCATGGAGAAGACATTTTTACTGAAGATACAATGTGTAAATTTCGTTAAGATCTGATGTTGAAAAGATGACATTTTTAAATATGCGGAAAATCGCTCTTGTGCAGATTGTTTGATGTACCATTATACTCTAATTAACATAGGTGGACCAGAATGACTAAGCTATTACTTGACTTTTAACTCAGTATTGCAGCTTCGCTGATAATCCAACTAATATATGAACACAAAATATAGGTACATTTTAATTTTTCTCTTGAATTATTGTCTCTTTTCGTGTGTTCGACTGTTATATCGTGTACCTGATTATTTGACTTATGGTTTATTTTTAACTGTCTAATATGTATGATAGTTATTGAAGATAACAAGCGGCTACACTTTCAAAGTGCTAAGCTAATACTCACACATGTTCTATACCTGCAAAGTGCTAATATTTACACATGTTCTATACATACAAAGTGCTAATACTTACATATGTTCTATACATACAAAGTGCTAATATTTACACAAACTTTTATGTTTGAATAAGTAATTTTGTAAGTCAGAGTATGCTCTAAATGAAATCAAATTTGAAAGCAGTATTTTCTTATTCTTAGCAAATCGCGATTATTAAAGTGTGCTCGTGTGTGTGTGTGTGTGTGTGTGTGTGTGTGTGTGTGTGAGTGTGTGTCTGGGAAGGGCAAATCAGAATTTGTAATACAATCTCCTAGGTTGATTCCTAAAGGCTGATCTTTGCATATGATACAGCTATTTGTCGTTTAGACTGTATTTGTTATAAAATTAAACTATGGGAGTCCATGCATGCCTTTGTTACATCCATCGTTCATACTTTGAAACATACGCCGCTTATATTGTTGTCAACGAGCCATTTTGGAGTAATCAGGATTGTGTCTTGATACAATCAAAACCAATATGGTGGCAAGTTGTACTGCCTGACAGTTCTCCTGGAACTCGCCTCCTCCTCACCCTCTTCACCATTCAACATAATTCTAGTATTAACGACAACAACAACAGCAATCTATATATATATATATATATATATATATATATATATATATATATATATATATATATATATATATATATATATATATAATACCAGTGCATCGATGTTAATAAAACAGCAATAGTAGGAGTAACAGTTATACAGTTATATTATTTGTACGTGTATCCGTTTGTTTCAACAAGAGTAGCTGATATACTATTGGGCTTGTTTATTTATCTGCCCCTATACGTAAAGTTACAAAAAATGGTCGGTATTGCTTTCCTTTCCTTGTAAGTTAACATATATAAGAACTAAGTAATTTTAGTAAATTTAGAAATGAAATCTATGCTTAAAACAAGTGACCTAGCCACCATACACACATACACACAGAGACACACATACATAAACACACTCACTTTGCCTCAACTTTATTAATATTTGGGCTGCTACATCAAGCTGTTCATATTAAATATTAAATTGGTCAGCACCATACATCCAGTACTCCAGAAAACCTTATCAGTGATCATAGTTTACTCTAAATGCTGTTTGCAATAAGGTCCGGATGATTATTTGACACATTACGAGAGAGAGAGAGAGAGAGAGAGAGAGAGAGAGAGAGAGAGAGAGAGAGAGAGAGAGAGAGAGAGAGAGAGAGAGAGAGAGAGAGAGAGAGAGAGAGAGAGAGAGAGAGAGAGAGAGAGACTTGTTAGTCCGAACTCTGCTTATCCGGAAACCTGGCTATCAAGAATATTACAATAGAGACGGAATTCCTAAGGTTTAATTTTCTCCATTACTCCAGAAATCTTCGTACTGAATTCAGAAATCAGAATCGGTGACCAAAGTAAGTAAAATTATTTTAAAACTTGCCTCAATAATCCGGTAATAATCTATACAAAAATAATATATTCGAAGAATCATATATGAAAATAAATCAGTCGGATAACACATATAGATCTGTGCAACTTTGGAGATGTGTCAATTTATCAATCTCTAATTGATCAAATTTTAGTAGTACGTTAATGTTATATGTTAATAATATATGTGAAAATAAACTTCAAAATCGTGACTGTATTGTAGCCAGCAATTGTATAAACAATGTATGGTTTTTGCTGATGGCAGGCAAGGTGTTAATAACTAAATAAACACTGGAATGAAACTGTCCACACTTTAGATATAATTTTTGTGGGTCATTAAGACTCATTGTTGTGTACAAATCGTAAGTAATAATCACAGTTTGTTGATGACTGTAAAATACAGTTGATTGACGTAAGCTTTGAACTGTCTAGGGCTTATTTATTAAATAAAATTATTGGCTCCTTAGTGGCAACGACAGTTGTAAGATACGACTAATAAAAATGACCACATATTATTAGCAATTGAACCTACATTGAACTTCATGAGGTCAATTTGTATTCCTTGTACTTTTACATTACGTGTATTATAGCAACACCATCAGTGAATCAAAGTATATGTGGTCTATTAATTTTAGAAAACTATGTACACTTTGTTTATAATAACAAAGGCAAGTGAAACAACAATGTCCAGAAAAGAACTGGATAAATATTTTGATACATATAAAGAGTAAGAAGGAGTTGAAAAAAGGTGTTCCGTAGCTAAGAGAAAGAATGGAGTCCAAGCTATAGATTTTACGAATATACAAGAAGAAAAGGAAAGAGCATGCTAATGTACCAACCATAGTCATTTTGAAAGAAGTGCCTTACGATAAGTTAGAAGAAATCAGTAGAGCCGAATAGGGAACTTATATCATTCCAAAAGGAAGAGATCCACTATTAGAAGAAGGACCTTTTAAATTCATGGAGAAAACAGGAACAGTCTCAGACCCTTTAAGACTTGAAATGATACCGAAAAACGTGGGAGGGGGAGAGAGAGAGAGAGAGAGAGTGTGTGTGTGTGTGTGTGTGTACACAGTACCAATATATTGAGACAGTCTAAACATAACTTAATCGACTCTGAACTAGATACTTTATAGCCAAACAGTAATAGTAGAAACATGAAGTGGACTAGAACACTAAAATCTCCCCTAGTAAAGGTCAAATAATTTTGGAGCTTACGAAGGGAGGAAGATGAAGGAAAGCAATCTAACAGGCAAGCTACTTGAAGTGAGGTGAGTTCAGAACCAGAAATTACTAGTTTAGGACCTTCAGAGAATCCTGGAGACATAATATTACTTAAAATTCCTAAACCTTCGGGTATTCAGAAAGTTTCAAGGGCACCTTTAAAGTGCTAAGCAAGTTAGACATGCTAGGATGGATTTAATTTGTTGACAATTGGCATTCAGCAAGTGAAGATGATTAGATATACTGTCCTACATAAAACGATTTTTCCTGTTAACTGGTTAAACCTTTATTTATGTTCAAGTGCATGTTACAATAAAGTGAAATACGCACAAGTCGTTATATATATATATATATATATATATATATATATATATATATATATATATATATATATATATATATATATATATATATAATCACTATTTCTTGCAACCATTATTTAATATACACGTGCAGCTGGCAAATACACGCTCATATAATATATATCATATGATGTCAATGAAAGCAAAAATGTGCATGATTGAATTATTCAGAAAGTTCATTAATTTGAACGTATCCACTGGAACAAGATTATCCGGATCACTTGATTGAATATGGTCTTTTTTAGAACATATTCCTATGAAACAAAAATATGACACCTTGTTTGAAACATGAAATAACAAGTTTTAAAAAAAGCAGATAATGAAGGGTTTGAATTTAATATATGATCCTCAAAAAGGATATTTCAAATTTCACTAGCTGTTTGGTCTTTGACACAATATCGAAAGAATAATAACAGATCAAAATTCGAAACAATTCGTAAATTTAGAGAGCTGTAACTTATAATGCGACAGCAATAAACCCTCGAAAGAGTTGGTAAATTTTAATGATGTCTTTGATGTGACAGAAATTAAGTACCCCGAATTGAATCATGGAGTGGACGCGACCATTTAAATAGTATAACCTTCTACCTGGTTTAAGGACAATACTAATATATTTGGGCTTAGTAAAGTGTTATTGATTAGGTTCTAACACCGATGACCAAAACTCTTACATTCGCTGACTACCATAGTATTTATTGACATGATTGGACTGTCTTACTCCGGTTTCAAAATTTTTCAACATCAGGCTACTTACATAACTTCTACAGTTTGACGTTAAGGGAATATTTTGGGGTGTACATATCATTGGAGCAGAATATGTAAATTCACTTTTTACGATTGATAAGGAAAGATATTTTATAAATATACTGCAAGTTTTCTTTTTGTGTTTCAGTTTGGATATTTTTTGGTCTGGCAGCATGCATTATGGTATAATTTATCAATAATTTTTTAAAAAATCTTTTCATCAAACTGAAAAGTTGGGGTAAAATCAAACATTTATTGTAAATCATATCTTGCTTGTGGCCTACTAGAAAATTTTATGTTATACTATACGTATAGCATGTATCATGACTCTCGTTGTACACCAAATATAATAGTACTTTAACCATATATCAAACCTTATGTGTCTATGCATACTGGACCCCTCTGTTGGTCGAAATGGTTACATAGTCCTTCTCTATTGCGGGAGGTCGCAGGTCCAAACCCCAGACAAGTCATATAAAATTCTTACAAAATGATATACTAGTAGTTGCTTCGTTTGTCGTCCAGCTTTAAGAGGTTAGTGTTAGGGCTGGTCGGCCAGTTGTCAAAATAATGTGACTGTTATGACATGATGATATATGTCTGCAAGATTATGCCCAATTTAAGACATCTCCATAAACTGCCACACTGCAGACATTGTAGCAATATGACTAAAAATATTGTTAATGTGAAATCTACGTTAAAACTCAAAATCACACACACACACGCACGCACACACATACGCACAATTCAAACCAAATTTCACATGTCTCTACATGCATATCAAACTTCCCATATCTTAATTTCATACCAAATTTCCCGTGTCTCTATATTGTATTATAAGAAACATAAACAATTCTTAGATTTGTGTCTGTGTGTGAGATCAGGCATCTTTGCAAATACAGGACGTAAAATTATGGCTAAATTTGATGTATTTTTATGAGATATAATAGCAGGGGAAAAACAGTATACTCTCGGAGACCTGTTATGTGACTTGTAGGTCTTCATTAATGAATTTGTGAACCAGATTAAGGGCTCAATTAGATAGTAAGAGCTCTAATAAAACGATAAAAATGACACAGAAAAAATAAATGCGAAATTGACTGCCATAAGTCAGCTGCAAAATGTATTAGCAAGTCGTGAATGATAAAGGTTTTGAATTTATCGCATTCAATATATATTGAAACTATTTATGGTTTCACTATCATTGTCGCAAGAAGAAAGGCAGTTTCTTTTAAGAATAACAATTTATGTATGCTTATTGCATATGTTATTTTAGTGCCAATCAAATTATCTAAGATGATATTGCAAAACTAGTCGCAGCAATATAAACAGTTATAATTATAACTGAAAAACATAAATACTAATGATAATTATGACATCATCGAACAACATAGTAAAGATATAACAAAGCATAAGGGTATAACGGTCTGTATATGCATAAGAGTATGAGAGAGAGAGAGAGAGAGAGAGAGAGAGAGAGAGAGAGAGAGAGAGAGAGAGAGAGAGAGAGAGAGAGAGAGAGAGAGAGAGAGAGAGAGAGAAAGAGAGAGAGAGAGACAGAGAGACTTAATAAAGTAGATATTTGCTCTATCGCTTTATATATTTTATAAATTTATGCGTATACCAGATATTTTTGCCTCTGCTGTATTATAAATATCTTATAAAATATATATGATGCTATCAACTGGAATACACATATGGTCTATGCGCTTCTACCTCTGAGACTAATACTTAGAAAAAGAAGAAATGTTGAACATTTTCAAAACCTCAGTGAGGTAGTAAAAGGAGCTGATGCAAGTTAAGTTTGATGCGGATAAGCTAGAGGAGTACTAGAACAATTATCTAATTATCTGTTTATAATATTATATACATAGAGTGTGTTTATGGACTTAAATCCACTTGGGATATAAAATGTCAATTGTTATATTGGTTGTCAACCCTCTATTTATTTTTGGCGTCATTTCACTACTATGATATAATTTATTTTAGCCATGCTACTAAATACGTTAAACAGGTCACACACACACACACACACACACACACACACACATATATATATATATATATATATATATATATATATATATATATATATATATATATATATATATATATATATATCAACTTCTCAACAAACTGTGATAACCTACTCAGATATGGACAGAAAGAAAAGGTTGATAGGATACCATTTATTCTGACCTATCACCCAGAAAATCCCAAAGTAGGTAAAATCATCGCAAACCACTGGCCAACCGTGCAATCGTCAGACATAATAAACCTAATACTTCCGAACAAACCTGTAGTAGCTTACCGGAGACTATGCGGATAACTTTTAAGGTCTCTAAGTTTACTTTAAAATATGGGTTACAAACAATTGATATAAATGCAAGTGTAAATTAACTGCCTCAATGTTATATTGTCAAAACTCTGACTTGACATTTCACTGAATTTTCAAATTATAATTGTGTACAGAGACTTTTACCAAAATTTTAAATATTCTTTAGCATATGAAACAGCAGGTACATTATAATATTCATCAAAAGGCATGCATATTTTCTTTGACATAATACATCCTGCTTTTATTTATGACATAACTCGAGTACAAATATACATGATGAGGATGTAAAGGTATATATATATATATATATATATATATATATATATATATATATATATATATATATATATATATATATATATATATATATATATATATATATGTATGTATGTATGTATGTATGTATGTATGTATGTATGTATGTATGTATGTATGTATGTATGTATGTATGTATGTATGTATGTATGTATGTATGTATGTATGTATGTATGTATGTATGTATGTATGTATGTATGTGTGTATGTATGTATGCATCTATATATATTAGGTGTGTGTTTTACTTTTAGAGGTTTTATGGCATATATGTAAAACAAATCATAGATATTATAAAGGAAAAGAAAATCTATAGGAACCATTCCTACTTCATTGCAGTTTAGTTTAACATTGAAATTATTATGTAGGTCAATTCATGAGTTTCTGAAGGAACAGAAGTGTCGTGCAACATTTCAAATATCTCTGAAATTCGCAAACCATCTTGATTGCAAAGTAACCAGATGAATATGAAGTAGGTAGGCAGTGCTTAAATTTACATCGCTCTTTCTGTACTAGAGATGTATGAAATAAATTTAGAAGTAGTGAACTTGACAAGTTGCTGTCAATTAATGAGTTAGTGCTATTTTCAGTGCAAAAAATAGTAAACTAAGAATAAAAGGTTTATACATATTTTTAAACAACACAACATCGATTGAAAACAAATATAAGATCAGAAAACAAAACTCAACCAAACATGTTATAAAACTTTTCAGGTTATATTATCAATCACTTTGACAATTTAAACTATGGGTTTGAGTTAGGCCAGTCTCGATCATGTAATATCATTAAATTGTATGTAAGTGAACGTTTACTTGTTAAGTGTTTATTGTTAAAACCAAGTCTGGAATACTATAACGTTGAACAAATATATTTATGTTATGTAGAAATGTGATGTCTCGAACTGAAAACTCAACTATTGTAGATACATCTTGTGGTATAATTTAACAAACATAGAAAATATATCAAACATAAATAAAACACACTATGAGTGTTTGTGTGTATGAGAGAGAGACTCCACTGGTGTGTGAAATTGCTGCCAAATAGCATTTTAATTATTTACAAATTTTTGTGTTTACAGTGTTTCTTTCTCAAGAGCATTATTGGGAACACGAAGTATATTGGACTAAGTATAACAAAGCCCTAGCTCCGAGGAGATTAGTTAGAATATTGTTGATAATTTCAATATCGTATTATGTATAAAAATAAGATTTGGAAGCTCACCGAGATGCGCTATTTAATTTTAATAATTATCGGGTAAACTAACCATATACAGAAAAGAAATAGTTCATTTTTCCCATTGCAACCTATTGAAAAGATGTCCGCCAAATTGTTGATTGTAATACTAAAATATACGTTCTCGAATCAGAGCAAGGGGTACTTCCATGGTCACAGCCACTTAGTTATGCATTCACCATATGAATGACATCAATTCGACCAATCAGATTCACATAAAGAGACATGTAGACATGCTGATATTTCGCAAATATTAAACTGTACACACTGTGTAAAGTGTACCAACTATATTATAAATACGTGTATCAAGTTTTGTCGTGGCGAAGATAATTCTCGAGACTTCTCTTTTCTTTTAACTGCAGTGACCAAAGTCTTTCCTGTTGTACCAATAATTTGGGTCGCGTGGTTACATTATGAAATGAAGATTAATCTACTAATGCGGTACCAAATTATTGACTGGGAATTATATAATCTTAAGAACCATTTTAGGTAACGGCTTTCACCATGATAACTGCTGTAAAAGGAATAACATTCCATCCATTGACTTTAATAGAAGAGACAAGAAGAACGAGCCTATAAAGAAATATTGTTGCAGTTGTTACGTATTTGGTGCATATCTGAATAATATTTGTGTGTTTCTTTCTAGTTATATTGTCTTTTAATTTATTTGTTTGTTTTATTAACCTCTAGATATATTTGATCATAGGTGCAGCAAGGGGAATGTCATTAGGATCAGTCTTATATTAACATATTGTGAACCAACCTTACCTTTGAACCCAAGTTATGAATTTCTAGTTAAATCTGATTAGTTTGTAATTCCTGTAATAATATGTATACATTGCTTCAGTTATAACAGAAAGTAGCCATATTGTGCAAACCTTGCAAAGATTAATATTTTTCTATTCTAATCCGCACGATAACATTTTGCAATAATCTTGTTACACAATTATATATTGTAGGAATCTGGTTATTGCTATAAAAATAACCAAATTTTAACTAGACCATTCGTTTCGGATTGAGTATAATTTGATTTATGTCTTTTTCGAAGATAAACATTGTATACGACTAGGTAACATACTTTCTCTGTACAAGGAGAAAACCGTTCCTAACGATGACCTAGATCATGATCAGTCACACGTTCACTAGACATAAGGACATGTAAATGTAAATAACACATTATAATAGTGTCATTTAAACATTATTAGTTTTAATATAGTTACATTAACATAGCTTCTTCGATAAACAATGACCATTACGTTAAACATTCTCCTCGACGATTAAGTTAAATAAAATATCTCTGCTAGTTTTGAAAGTTGTCAGGTGAGTGAACTTAAATTTCATTTCTATCGATTAATCTTTGTATTCAAGTTAGTAATATTTTGTAAAGTCTGTGAATTCCAGAACAGTTGTTAAGATGTTGTAATCTGTGTCGAGTTGGCTACCATGGTTATCATAAGATGAAATTGCAAATTCCAGTACGAGCGGTAGAAGTCTATACGTGTCTGTATGTGTGTGTGTTTGTGTCTGTCTGTGTATATCTGTCTGTGGTGGGTGGATGTGTTTGTCAATATTGGTACTGGACCTTCATTGTTTCCATAAATTGACGTTTGCGTATGGATACACTGCGTTACACCCCATGGTTACTACTGTTAAGGAAAATCATAAACTTTAGGTCATATTTGTCTCCACCTTATTGAAGTAGATTCAATGTATTCAAGTAATATCCAAAATCAATAGAACAATTTATCACAAAGTATTCACTCCAACTACTGGTGATACACATTTTTTTTTGTTTTAAAAAATGTTCATTTTAATATATGTTTGGCATTATTATCATTTTTTTTTTAAATAGAGATTAGAAAATGAAAAAATTGGCTATATATAACACTGATTAAATCATACATGGCCAAATTTAGAAAGCAGGAACAAATTGCCCTTTTTTTAAAATTACAACAAGTAAATATTGAATTAATAAGTTACATTGTATCTGAATGCAAACATTCTTGTATCCAAAGAAATGTATCCAAAGCATGATTTAAAGAACTAGTCCAACTACTTTGTGTAGCATACGAAATATCATTTAAATCATTCGATAACAGTAACATTGTAATCATAATATACGATCTTCATGCCAAGAGGTAAAACTGTAACCATTGTTTATTTCCGGTTTATAATTTATGGCTCTATCCGTTTTGCATATATATATATATATATATATATATATATATATATATATATATATATATATATATATAATATCATACATGTTAGAAAATTTTTAATTCGTACTGTATGCAGATTCGAAGCCATGTCCTCAGCTAAACGGCACCCATCATCTTCATCGCACACACAAGACCATATTCTATCACGACTATGCACGCATCACCAAAATTGATGTGCCTGAATCGGTGTTAGCTGCATTCGTGTGTAGAAGGCACAACATCATGGCGGCTTAGTAATTAAGTCTCATCTATCTACAGAGTCATTCCGAACTCCTATTAACAAATTGAACGAATATAGAAATATATATTGAGAATTATAAATATACGCCAGACGAAATAGAAAGTGATCTCCCTAGATCAAAAATTTTGATTTGTACTTTATGAGAATCGAACACAGGTCTGCTGGCAAACAGAACCTGTCTCATTGTTTGCACATACCAACTATATGTGGTATAACTAAAACTGCACACCTTCTGCGAACTTTGTTATACAACTTAGCTGGACCGATTCCAGCAAACACTCGATACGTAGGTTGCCTTTTCTAAAATTGTATATTGATGTTGTTACCCTTCTTTTTCTATTTGATTCCGTTGTATCTTTATTTCATGTGAAACGTGTGGGAAACAAACATATTTCTTTGCAATGTACATTGTTTTCGTTTTTCGTATAACGACAACCTTGTTTATCATCGAAACGTTGGGAAACTGAATCTAAATCTAAAGTGAATTTGAATTGTATTCACTGCAGGGCCAGTTAAAAAATTGAACTGGAAGAGACGTCCATTAAAATCCGAGTAGAATTGTTCAAGAGCTCCCTTGAAGTTCTACACCGTTTGCGAGATCACAACACTTTCACTAAGTTGATTAGCGTGCAACATTGCTTTCAGGAAGAAAAAATTTATAAATTGTTCAGTTATACATTACTTAACTATAAGATATGTACTATTTTATTTGCTTCTTTTACAATGTTTAGTTTCGAAATTTAAACTATGATACATCTATTGTTTAATTTGTTTTTCAATTTTACAAAGTTTTTAGTTTCGAAATTAGGTAAAGAATTGACTTTAATGTAGTGGCTTTGTCTTAACTGTTTTAAAATACATTTGGTGAGTAAGCAGGTATTACCTCCGTTATATAAGATGGATCCACAACGTTCTTGGAGTGTTGGCAGACCTAGGTCAGATAACAATTTGGTGACGCAGCCTGTTTCACTTGTTTTGTAGTCAACAGATACAAATCTTGCTGCCTGTTGCTGGACTGCTTCGATTTTACCAGCATCATACGTCCTTCGATTTGTATGCTATGTTTAACATAATACATCTAAATTAAAGATAATTATCAGCTAAACATATATTTAAATAAAAATGCCAACATGTTTAGCTTAAATTCTAAAAATTAATAGTACAAATTTTGGTTTCGAATAGATAGAGTTGTCAAGAGAGCAGAACCAAGAAATGTTTGAAATTAGGGTATGTTTCGTTTTTAAAATAAACCTTATATTTCACAAGAATC
>JAEAOA010000803.1:312500-370000 GCA_016746295.1 Potamilus streckersoni
CGTTCTTCTTGTCTCTTCTATTAAAGTCAATGGATGGAATGTTATTCCTTTTACAGTAGTTATCATGGTAAAAGCCGTTACCTAAAATGGTTCTTATGCTTATATAATTCCCAGTCAATAATTTGGTACCGCATTAGTAGATTAATCTTCATTTCATAATGTAACCACGCGACCCAAATTATGGGTACAATAGTAAAGACTTTGTTCACTGCAGTTAAATGTAAAGACAATTCTCAACAATTATCTTCGCCACGACAGAAATATAGATATGTATTTGTAATATAGTTGGTTCACTTTACACAGTGTGTACAGTTTAATATTTGTGATATATCAACATGTCAACATGTCTCTTTATGTGAATCTGATTGGTCGAATTAATGTCATTCATATGGTGAATGCATAACTGAGTGGCTGTGACCATGAAAGTACCCCTTGCTCTGATTTGAGAACGTATTTGTTAGTACTACAAAAAACAATTTGGCGGACATCTTTTCAATAGGTTGCCAAAGCGCGAGCAATTTATTTTCTGAATATCGTTAATGTACACGATAATCATTAAAATTAAATAGCGAATATCGGTCAGCGGATACAGGCTTGATATGGGTTGGTGGTTTCGAATGTTGTTACTCACAGCCCATTCGATGCAAGTTTGATTTAAATGTCAGCTTACATAACATATCAACTCATTTTATGAGAAGTTTGACCAATGTCAGTAAGTTATCTAACCATTCTTCAAACTCAAATAATATCGGTAGCCAATAGAGTACCAGTAAGAAAAACGTACATTTTGTTAATAATTACAGCCTTGTGAATGCAGATCTGATGCAACGCATTTCTTGAGTTTTCAGCAGCTCTTTTAATACACTTGCTGCATCCAGTAATACTTAATTTTTCTTCCTGCATTTGTGGAGGATAGTCATGGCAAAAACGTTTCCGTCTCAACGTTCTAACCGCCACATGCAATCGCATGAATAATAAATTTTAATTTTTTATACATGACTTAACTAAGTGAAAATATAGACAAATTTCCAGCTGTGGTCCAATTTTTAAAACTTATGATATTTGTGACAAATGTTATATTGACTATAATATTACTCCTTTAAATTATATTTGATAAAATATACCTCTAATCGCTTTTGCTACAAAGCTGCCGAATAATTGGCCAATCTTTCACTAGCAAGAATCGAAATATGCAGCGTATGAGCCAAAATGCAATGTCTAAGATCTTGTTGTTTATCTCTCATTCTCACTTAATAAAAATCTGCGACAAATATACTTATTTGTCTAGCACAAAGTTGAAATGTCTGGCATTATAGAACCAAAACAAGTTTCGAGTAATAACTAAAAGAGAGTTGCATATTCATCAATTGTCAAGGGTAGATTCACTCAGTGACAAGAAAGTAACAGATTGCTTAAGAGACAAATGGTCCTAGATTAACATATTTTTAACTAAAAATGCAATGAAATACTTTAAGAGAATTATTTGAAGGTTTGAAGCAGATGTTTGGTCATATTTATAGATGGATTGCCATAGACAATTGAAGGGATTTAAGGTTCAGTCTGCAAGATGAAGTGAGACAGCGTAATGAGGAACAAACTATTACTTGCTAATTCAGTCGCAAGATAAATAACGCGAAGTAAATTAGAATCATATAATATAAATCGTATGATGATTTTATGTAGTTATTCGTACAAATTCATTAATGGAAAGTTCTCTGTTACGTTCATGCTTGAAAAAAACATTAGTGTATAGTTTAAGAATAAACCATTGCAACGGATATGCCACCATAACAGTTTAACAGTTTAATAAATTACAATTCAGTTGGGTGCAAAAGTATGATTACTGAAGTTTTATTCGATTACCAGCAAACATTTCAGAGCATGTTCTCAATGGACGTTACTCATGTAAGCCAACTGGAGCATCGTTTCATATTTCATCCAGAATACTATTTATGCACGAAATTGTTGTGTTATTCGTTATTGTCGTATTTTTTATTTCTTGAAATGTAATATATTTGACTAATATATCTTAGGTGTTTTAGCATGACATAAGCCTTAGGCAATTACTTTTGTGAAGTAAACAACATTAATATTCTGTTGTTGTTGTTGTTGGGCTTAACGCCATTTTTCAGCACACGATAGGCTATTCATGGCGGCCAGTATTAGTGGTGGAGAAAGAAACCGGGAAATCACCGGAAAGAACCACCGACCCACGAGAAGCTACTGGCAAGCTTTCTCACATATCCACATTCGCCGAATCTTAGACTCGAACCCACGCAGACAGGTGAGATAGCAGTAATCCGTAACGGACAGCGCTTTAGACCACTCGGTAACTTGGGGCCCCACATTAATTTTCTTAAATAACAACTGGGTCATCGTTGTTAAACACCATGTATGTGTTTGGATATCTATTCTGGCAAAACATTTTTCAAACCACAGACCAAGAAACCAAAAGTAATCGAGAAAGTAATCATAATGTTATATAAAAATTTCTATGGCATGTTTTATTCAGTACAATTGTCGACATCTTAGAAACTGTTATATCTTAATAGGAAAAATCCCTACTATTGAATGAAAAACGTTTTATACATTTCGAAATTATGTCATAAAAAGTTAGTAAGAACTTGTTAGTTTCGTAATTAAACGATGGGATCTTGTGTTTACTTGCGTTATAAATTGGAATCAAAGTACCAATCATCTGATCGATCTCCGTCAATTCTGTATTAGGATAAACTGGTATAATGATCTGTTTATAGCACCGTTGATATCGAATACTCTTTCCTACTGTGATATATTGATAGCAAACATTTGGTTCCAACAGAAACATCTGCGAGCGAAAATTCACCGTCTATAAAAGGAAGTCCCGGGTAGGTTAGGTTCAAAGAATGAAATTGTAGGGCTTTATTAAGTACAGTAATAAAATGTAAACTGTTATGAGCATGTCATTATCAGTTTATACTTTCATCATGCAGTCGTTTGATACTATACTGCCGTTTTGAATTGCGCAAAACATGTATATAATATAGGGAAACATGGCACGAAATAACTATGTGAGCAGTTTCAAGATCAACAATACAAGGTCTTGGTTTTACACTAACTGATAGCAAGAAAACATCAAGACAGTCACGCAACTTACATAATATAACTGTATTTCCTGTAATTCAGTTGGTGTCAAAACTTTGTGCTAAATCAATATTTTGATTTAAGTTTTGAAATTGCTGAATCAAGAATGGAAATTAATTTTAAATTTTTCTTAGTAAAATTGGCATTATACGGTAGACTAGACCCAATATTGTGATTAGTCATGTTTTAACATTAGGCATCTTAGTTGATACTTATGCCATAGGGACAATAACTCCTTTGAAAATAAAACGCCAGATAATATAAAAGCTTTATATAAAAAAGACGGTCACAAATAAAAGTTCCTGACAAAGCACTCCAGTCTATATAAAGGAGGAGAATGAAATTTCGTGCTGTCTAACGGAAATAAATCTATTCTAGAATACTATAAAATAATATTAAAATCAATCACTTTTAATTGCCTTCATGTAGAAATTATTGCCAGAAATAAGCTGCATTGAAAATGGACAACCAATGTTTTGAAACAATTATGTCATGTTCTTCATGACGGGCTTTGAAATACATATTAAACTAAATATACCATATACATACGGAGGAGTGTGTAAGAGGGAAATAGAGAACAGGTGCAGCAAATTGTTGCACTATCTTTGTCTATCTTTGGTACATATAGCAATATGCGTGATCTTTAGTCCAAGCCCAAATACTAATAATTAATAACCGATATTTTTTCATTGGAATTTTAAAATGTAGTTTAACAATTATTACCTTCCCATTAAAATGATTAGAATGCGTCAAAACGCTTAAAATTGTCATAACCAAGGAAGGTACAATGATTGTTAACCAGATCACTTCGGAAAACAATGCAGCCAAATTTAAATATATCTTTGATATTATGTGAATCTTTACGTGTGTTAGGAGGATACTCCATTAATAATCTTAATCAAATAATTAATCTACTCAAGTAATTATTCCCTTGATATTACGTACAGTCTCTTTGTGAGTACATTAGCGTATTTGCCATGTATAATGCGACATTCACTGTCCTAATAACAATTAACTGCTTTGTCCATCTCTGAAAGAAAACTTTATTCCTACCAATTACTCTATTCGGTTACATTCTTCATAACTTCTATATTTATAGTATCAAACATCTCCAATTATTACAGGTAAAGATATTGTTTAAAGTCGGTCAAGAATAATTGTAAACACTTATTACACAAATGTAAAGGTAACAATAAATCTTAATAGTTAAAATATGTTCCCGTGGGAGTATCTGCATGCGCTTGTGTATATAAACACACACAGTGTGAGCATCAAAAGTAAAATCATTTGGGGCCAAGTCTGGTTATCGGTTTCAAGAGTACCTCGGTTTGTTGATGGTATCGAGGGGTCAGAATAATGCATTTGTTTATATAGATATTGACGTACATTCAAGTCATTATTTATGTCTACTCTAAATAATAAGATCAAAGAAAAGTAAAAGTTTTGAAATTAAATAAATTTTAGTGTGTTTCCCTTGACTTGAGAGACGCTGAGAGATGTGTCCTTTTGTGTGTATGCGTGTGTGTATGAAATAGGGAATGTGGCAAGTAATATTGATATAGAATGTTACTATGCGAGAACTTATACGGCTTTGTGTGCAATATTATACAAACATAAGAAGTTTGTTTCCTTTTAAAACATTTAATGAAATCCTAGATGAGCAATACGAGCACCTTCTAACTAATATTTTGCTTTGTCTCCGTTGGCAAAACATAAACGCGCCAATACCGCATGCCTGGCTAAAAAAACTCAGATATTTTAGTTTAAACAAAATCAGTTGTATTGCCATTAATACAACATCAGTCAGGATTAGTCAACGAACTTAATTATCTCAAACATATAGTTTTTAATTAAGAGTTTTACTTTAAAAGCTGACTATTTCCAAACTGCAGTCTCTTCGGGTTCGCCTAAGTTCAGAACTATTTTAGCTCCGTAAATTTACATTAACATTAAATTTGATTCAGAACAATTATTTTTGTGGAAGGCAGCTGCTTCAAACCACGACCGAGTCATACCAATGGCTTATAAAGATGGATCTAGCAGCTGCCTCGCTAGAAGATCAGCATTAAGAGGCTAGTGTGAAAAATGGTCCGCATGGTAGGATAATTTGACTGGGTGGGACATGTTGATATATATCTGCGACATGATACCCTACCGTTTGACATCACCCGAAACTGCAACACTGCGGAAATTGGTGCCATATAACTAAAATATTGAAAAAAACTACGTTCAAAATCACACACACACTGTATATATATATATATATATATATATATATATATATATATATATATATATATATTTGTCTGTCTGTGCAGGTTATAAATCAAACTCATTTTTGTTATAATTGGTCATTCTTCACCTGACTGACTTAGAACAATGTAGCAAAAACGAACACAAATTTGCTTGACAACTTTAATATTATCAATGTATTGGGAAACAAGTAAAACTGTATAAAAGTTTGTACTTAATATACCATGATGAATCAGCTCAATGAAAGTATTAAATTATGTTGACATGAGTCAGTTATTAAAAATAAACTATACGCAACACCGAATAACCGCTCTTACTGGTGCATTTAAAGAAGCAACTGAACCTACGTAATTCATTGATGTTTGTCAACTGGGAAACTCATAAATATGTACAACAGTTTTACATAGTAATTGAGCTTAATAAGAAAGTGAATACGATCGCGTAATTCGTGAATGAATTAAAAATTACATATTTTCGACATGAGTTAGTTTTTAAATATAAGCCATATGTTACTCAAAACATGAATTGTTCGTTTCATTATTGCTTCCTGGCAAAGCACATCAGTTCATATGTATTTAATATATGTGCTATATTTTCTTATGTAGTAAATGGTATGAACGACCAAACCAATTCAATACACATTGAACTTTAATGTTTACCTGATGGTAGTGTCGTCTGATTATTATCACGTTCACAAACTTTACAATAATTCTAGTTAAATAGAACATACTTCACAAATGATGTTCTCCAGTGTTTTCTTTGGAGATCACTGAAACAGGTACTTGCAAATTGGCCTTAAAAATTAATAATCTAAGCATATCGCATGTGCTTTCTTTGTTTCCCATCTTCCATATTAGACCCAGCCCAAACCCAGCAGCATAGTAATTATCATATATGCTTTGTCGTCTAAATAAGCATGAAGTAATTTCGAACTAAGTATTAAAATTAATGACAATATCCAGTGATTTAATAGATTATATTTTCATTTGGAAAGAAATACATTTCTATATGAAAGAAACATTTTAATTCGAAGGCAACGTTATCAGTCTAATACAAAAAGATTACAGCCAATCGTTCGACTGTTTATAATGTCACTAGTGGTGATGTAAACTGATTTAAGTCACCCTGCGCGTACAATTGATTTATTCCAGACCAAACTGCGGAGGAAAAAGGTACATACAATTTCTTATATTTGCTTTTCTTATTTTAATCTGAATATTACTTGAATTATTGTCTATAGCTTTTATGACTTTTAGAAACAAAGTCTTTCTTTATTTTGAAATAGATGCATTCTAATCATTTATCTTTATCTGATCGTATATATAAAAATCAGAATATAATTTTGTGATATACCCTTATTAGGATGTGCTTAGTGCTGTTAAAGTGCATAGCATACATATTTTTTTCTCAGAAATATTGCTCAATATAGATCATTGCCTAGGTTTCCATAGCTATATATATATATATATATATATATATATATATATATATATATATATATATATATATATATATATATATATATATACATATATATATATATATATATATATATATATATATATATATATATATATATATATATATATATATATATATATATATATATATATATATATATATATAATGTGTTCAAAACAACTTTTTTATACAAGTAGAAATTAAATGTACATAACACAATGAAGAATGAGAGCAAAGTTGAACATTATTTATAACTTTGGCAACCACGGCTGATATCAAAGAAGAAAGAGTTGATCATACACGTTTTGAGTAAATTCAAATGTGATCGTTGCAAATTGCACATTTTTGAGTGAATAAATAATTTGGTTCTCTGAACCTGGATTGAATTGCTATTTGATGACGCGGTCAAAGTACCTTATGTGTGATGGGACTCCTAAAATTTGCTGATTTTTCTTATAAACTTGTTACTTCTAGAAACTTATTACACACGGGTAGATTATACATTTCTGTTTCGAATTTTATCTGTATATGAAGATCGTAATTGATCAGCCATCAAATGCTGCAGCAGCCAGAAAGAATACAGCTATATCTAACACCAATTTTGCATGATGATCTTAATGCTGAATTGTTACTTTAGCTCCTGATTTGCTGTGCTAAAGTATTGTCATTCAAGTCAAAATATTGCATAATAAATACTAATCAAATAGCATTCTACATGCAATTATCGGTTTTGTGCAAACTATAATGCGGTCATTTCAATTACACAAATTACCCTTATAAGTAAATGGTTTCGTTTTGCGTAATAAACAGTAGGAAAATTATTTACTGGACTTTGCAAGCTTTTGTTCTCATTGTAAATGTTCAATTTGACCTAAATTTAATTAACTACTTTTACATTTGAAACTTTATATTCATAAACTTTGAAAAGTATTTTTTATGTTACATGTCGTTGTATGGAAATAATTGTTTCCCGAAGCAATGTGTGCATATATATTATTTGCACTTAAACTTTAAGCCTTAAATTTAACATACTCATATACAAAAACAAATATTTCAGCCAAAGCTCATTATATTGGAGTAGGTTTGTCAAGTGATCTTTATTAGTTATCTTAGCGTCATCTTTTCTTAGTTATTTTGGCAATTTTCTCTATTTCCATACTTCATATTCATATGACAATATTCCAAAGCATATCACTAACCCTTGAGGTCAAAGTCAGAAGTGTTGTTAATCGCACCTTAGTTTCACAACGCAACTGTTCATTTTGCAGCCAGTGATAAAAGGTTATCGTTTAGTCCCTTTGGAATATTATTTGTTTTTATTATTTTATATCATTAATTTACCATGAATTGGAATCTTAATAATAGCTGTTTAACTTTCTTTCATAAAGATAGGACTACAAAAGACGATATTAAGATAAATCAACATTCGAAATTTGAAATCGTAAGTACTTTTGATCCTTTACTGAATTTACTAGATTAAGAGTAGGTTTAAATTATGTTGCTATGTCAAATAATTATTGTGCTGCACCAATTTTATGTAACCGATAATATACATACATATGCGTCCACATTGTTAATTGTATTACATTTTTAATTTATCACCTAATATATATGAATCAGTCTTATATAAATATAATTTTATAAACGTTTGATACATTTTGTTCAATGCAAATAGAAGAAAATAATAGAACAGTACTGTATTGTTATACAAGCAACCAAATAGCGCACATCTCTTGTTCAGTTTTCTTTTTAAATAATAAGAACAAAAAGGCCGATACAATTTCATTTACGTCTGAATTGAAGCAAATATTTGTGATTTGTTTATCTAAAGGTTAATCGTTATTTATTAATTGTTGAGTCATAATAATGTAGCAAACTCTGAATATAGTTCATTTTATATTTAAGTTTTAATTAATAAAGATAACATTAAACTTTTTTAAACAGCACAAAGACTGTATCCTTAGGTATTAAACAAATGTAATATTTATTTATACTTGTTGCAATTCTTCAATTAATACGTCAAGCTAAGTGAAGCTTGTGATACTGATGAAATTATTATAATAAATATTGCATTGATGGTTTTTTATAATTAATTCTCACGGTCATTATTGATTTCAGTTTTTATAATATACACATTTTTTGTTACAGATGAAACGATTTAGTTTTATGTTCATGATTTTGTGCAATCTGCTGTTACTGTGTGACAGAGGTAAGTGAATACGCCTTTCCATGTGGTATGCCTACATTTTAGACTTAGATAGTGATGCTATTTAAAGAGTCAAAGGTGGTGAGTGCACCGGGACAAGAATTCCCAGTTACGTGGTTACATTATCATGTTAGATGCCGTAGCTATGGGACTGGAAGTCCTTTTCTTGGTGCAATCACCAACATGAATTATTTGACTCTCCGAGCTCTTCCCATTTAAATTAAAATCACCATGAGTTTTTGCATTATAGATAGCAGATTATTTTAATCAGTCATTATGTTTGATACTCACTTCTTATAGGTCACCAGAGATGATGTTGTTTGTAAACACCACACATGAATAAAAATGTTTTTATTGAAGATAATGAGGTCGACTCTTAGTGCCAAAGTACTATGCATGAGACAATATGATCATTAAAACAACTTAAATTATTACCTAGTTATCACATTAGATCGATGCATTTCATATAAAATAGCATCAAATAATATCTTTACGCATTTCTAATTAGTAAACGTTTTAGGATATCCTGTAGTACAAAACTTGGTATACAGCTGTAACTGTGTTTGTTCCTGATCATTTTTCGAAACCTAATATTAGTGACAGAAAAACACGTCAATAAAATTAGTAACGTTTGACAGGCAAGTGCTTGCTTATACTAACAATACATTACTTTATATACATCTGTACGCATGCACTGATATTAAATTAGTTTGGGGATAAATCTACTTGCATTTCATACATGTAATTTATTTAGCTCTACGACAAATTTGAAGTTAAGCTTTTGCAGTAAATGTAGAATTCTATATGTAGATACAGTAAATATAAAACCCTAATACATTTTCCTGCATCATTATAAATTAATGAGAACAGTTAGTTGACTACAGGTCAAGGTCAAGGCTATTCACTCTTTTGATATGTGTCTTCAATGGGGGAATCAACTTGACTTAATTTTGGCATCATTGTGTTAACATCATAGCTAACTCCACTCATCAAGGAAACACAACAACGAAGTTATACAAGAGTGAATACCCTTAGCATGCTATGATTTTAATTACTGTAATATTACATACGGAAAAGAATATATATGAACATAAATTATTATAACCACTTCATCCAGCGGGGTCATAACACAACAATTGTAATAGTCATCCACCTAAGGCAAAAAAGCGTCTACAGTTTTAATACTATCCTTTCATTGTATTTTATCGACTTTATACTTATTTAGTGAAAACTATTATAACATCCTAAAATTAACATAGGTATATACTTTCTGTTTTGAAAATGTTTTTAACTGATATGAGATATGCCTCTCACAGAATTGTGGCTACGTACTGTTTTTATATTATGCCTGAACTATATTGTGCTCGGGTTTCCTTACCGATTGGTTTATTTTCACCTAAAGTATCTAACACTATTGAATTCGGATCACCCAATGCTGCCCTAGTAAAGTGTTTGCAGCAACATAAACGGTTACATTAACAACATTGTTCCTTGATTTCACCAAAATGCTTATTCAGACAAGTAAGGTAGTATCATCACAACCAAACACTTTATTTTGATGCCATAACACTCGTAATTTTTATATAAAATGTATATTTTGATCATCTGTAAAGATATATTCATAATTTGTTCACAGTTTTATAAATTTTATAATTTTAAATCCGATTTATTGGGTGAAACATTGTTCATTTATATAAATTATCAATACTAAATGCACTGATATATTTCTGTAATATCTAATTGCTCATCTGTCTATGGTCAGAAATCGATTCGTTAACAGACTTGATGTAACACACTAATATAACTAGAAAGTTTCTAGCACTTTGTCACAATAATTACAAAATAATATTTTAATCCGAAACTATTATTGAACCTTTGGAATTCCGGCGATTAGGGCAGTACAACTAATTGCACTTCAAATTGTAAGGTAATAATTAATAATTTTAAAGTAAACAACATTACATATAAAGCTTAGATACACTAAGGATATATGACAGTTTCTTTTCTATGACCTTAAAAGTTGTCAACAAAATTAGGAATGTCCAAGTGAAGAAATGGTGTCCCAAGCTTAAATACATGTATACATGTTTACATCTATTAATAACGACCATAATGTTTAATCACTAATCATAGAGAAACACGATTTATACATGATGTATGTTACAATATGCGTAAACGAAAACAATAGAGATAAACCAACAAACAATGCATATCACATTGTATCAGGTGTTTAACGCAGTGCATATCATTTTGCTAAATATTGCGTTGGATTTTCGCGCAAGAGTTTGATGATAGATTTATTCAAGTGAATGCTTTCAGTGTCTTTACTATAGACTAACCTGATCATCCTGCCGCAATAGCATTTTTTGAAAAGTCAGCAAGCTATCATTCTTAGATATAATAAATTCAATACGAACATATGTGTGCAAATATACACTACTGTATAATTTTTGTTAATTAAACTCATCATGATTTTACAATGTCTATCTTACGAAGGTTAACTGAATGGATTGTTAATGAGAAATTTTATGTCTGAAGTTACGGTAGCAAAGCTTAATAAGAATGGATGTTATTGAAAGTTTGCAAGATATAACACCAATAGCCAATAAATTATCATTTTTATAAAATATATCTTCTTCCAATTAAATTGCATGATCAGGTGCTGAATGCAATTCTACAACACAGACTGCGGTTACCTCGATACAAAGTGCCACACAAACAGCAAACAACACTGAGTCAACACCGATATCACAGCTAGAAGGCGGCGTTCCACTTGTTTCAGCAAATGTCTTTGCGATTTTCATCTTGTTTTCCCTTCATATAGTATTACATGCGAGATAACAAATACATGATAGCAAAAAAAATGTCGAACGCTTTGGTACTTTTGCTGTCTTGAAAGAAAGAGTTTTAAATAAGCGCAAAATATAAATGTTTAAAAAGACTTATTAGAACAAGTATGTTCTCGTTTAAAATCATGTTTCTGTAAGTGGGATGCAAATCAAATATTTTGATTTTAATATAATTTAGAATTGTATTACTTGTAAAATATTGATGTGCACTTTGAAGAACCTTATGACAAGATTTTGGTGTAATCTTTGATGAATTCTCATGACAAGTGAAAATAAAATGTTTGTTACAAGCGTGTTCATTTTTTTCTGTTCCTTTATTTAGAACTGGTATCTATAAAAACTATTATCTATAAAATTTACACATGAATACAAAAACTTTTAATGTTTGCATCAGTAGCAGCAAACAATGCAACTAATATTATTTTACCTTCACAAAAACAATGTGGTGGTGTCTTGAATTTTTTATTCTTGTCTGTTCAAAAAGAGCATCATCAGCGTTAGGGTACAGATTAGATGCATAAACCAAGCGCATGTTTAACAAAATGAAACGAGATGACGACTTGATATTAATATTACTTTAATGGAAGCAAACGAGGAATCAAAAGAAAATATTCATACTTAAGGAAACTGGATTGTTCTCTATTGAGGCTTTACAAAACTTGGTACTAAAATAAACAAAAGCGTTTAATATTACAGAGGATTACCTACCGTTGTTAATTTGTCCCGTTACAAATAACATGTAACCACAATTATTGACGTAATACATTGTAAACTGAAATTATCCAAATAACATTTCTTTCCTTCTGTAATCTATCTGTTATTATGATCATCTATTTTAAACTACAAATGAAATTTCAGAATAATACTTTAATAAATATTGATAATAGGAACTATTGAATGAATTTCCGAATGTACAATATTAAATATTAGTACTGATTTCCTCGGTAAGCTTAAGCCAATTTTCTAAACATGCATATGATGCCTCTTTTAAAGCTGCAACATTATGAAATCAATTTTCCGATTCTAGATTGTGTGGGAACAGTATTTTCTTTGAATATATGTAAGGGATAAGTTCACTGCTATTGTTTAAACGTCATAAATGTACCATTGTATTACCGAAAATTGCATGAATTTTTTAAATCAGTTTGAAATATCTTCGACTAAATTAATGCAAATTGTTCCAATTAACCATTGCAGTCTCTTTAATGTATGGCAATCATAAAGGAAATATGAAAGGGTAGAAAAATTTTGTAAGAAGAAGCTTATTAGATCAAGTGTTTCCTCTTATTCTAATGATGTATTTGGAGCTGATTTAATGATCTGAGACCAACTGTTAAATTGCTATTAGCATAATACGTGTCACCCATGTTAGTCCAATTAGCGGTATACGGCAATCGAATTTAAAACTTAAAATGCAGGTATCCAGGCTCTTTGATATTTCACCGTTCTGGTTAATTTGAATTACAACAGTTATAATTTAGAGTTAAATGCTATAAGAATTTTAGCTCCTGAAAGTTTAATCCTTGTTCTGAATATATTAAAAAATAATTTTACTGTTTGAGATATAAATATTCATGGGATTTTGTTAGTTCTAAATATTATCATCACACAATTTAAATGTTGTTTAAAATATATATTTAACTTTCTCCAGTAGAACTATATGATTTTACCCATTATTTATATGGGAATTCAGCATTTAAAATTTATAGGATATGTGTAGAACAAATCCACCATAAATGAAATACCGATTTAAAGAAATATGTTTGCTAGTAGCCAGTGGGGTATTATCCTAAAATTGACAGGTTGGTTCAATAAGGGTATAAAGAAAAAAAACAATGTTTCGCAGTATTTATAAATAATAAATATTGTTTATATATTTATTTCAAGACGTACAGGGAATGATGATGTAGTAAAATTGAAATAAGAACTGGATGACATGGAAAATGCAAACACTATCTTTAGTAAATAAACAAGAAACGTTTATAGCACATATCTGACAAAAATATTATCTTTGCCAATTAAATAAATCAAACAATATGTGTATCAGTCATATATCCAATGAAATGCTATCTATACAAGTAGCATATCTTCTGAAATAAAATTTGAAAGCTTGAGTATATCATTCTAGATGATTTACAGGTTAATTGATTATTTTATTACTTGGTAAATAAACAATTACAATATTTTTGATAAAAATGCATTTATATGATGAATATAATTGTCAACTAAAGAAGCGAAGGATTATGTTGATGATCATGTTATGACCCTGTGGTTTCAAGTTCAGTAACATAAATGAGCAACTTACATGAATATTGAAAAATTCAACAAATGATTTTTTAGAACACAAAGTGAAAATATAAAAAATACATTATTGTATATTAAATCAAAAATTGTCAAATTGTGTTTCAAATCCAAATGAATAGAGATCTAATGAAATTCATGTGATGTTCAAAATAAACACCTACACCAAATGTATTGAGACACCCGTAGTGATGAATGTGCTAATAACTTAGAATGTGATTATGTATTAATAGTTGTTTGATATATCTCAATTATATAATCCCAAAATGTAGCAGCAGAGAGGATGAACATACCAATTTGTGCTAGGCGACTATTTTCTCCCAATTATGAGAACAACTGCTATTCTTTACATTTGTTCTCACCAACCGACACAAACGATGAGAGAAATCTTCTTGTCACACCCTCTCTGCTGTTTCTCTCTTTGTTAAATAATTTAACAAACAGACCACTTTGTTGGAGACGTTATTTATGAAAAATAAACATTCCTACGAAAAGGTCGATAATGTCAAACCAAAACCTTGTGCTTTCTCTAATTGGGTTTATCCCATCTTGTTAATTTATCTACGACACTTTGTTTTTACGAGCTGTTCACCCAGTATTGGTTGTTCATTCTCTCTGTTAAAACCGTGATAAAAAAGAACAAAATATTTTATCCAAACCTACCATGATCTTTGATCTTTTAAATTTCGTTACAAATCCGATTGGAACAGATTGTGCTTTGGAAAATAAAATTTTTCATTTAATCAAGTCCATGTCTCCTGAACACCAAGTATAATAAATATTTTGTAAAGTATAAATATGTACGCCATTAAACAAAAGTAAAATATTGCAGGTGTCTCTGACCCTATTAGGTATCTGTATATATCGCTGAGTAACAAATAACGTCTGTTGTTGTTGTTACGAACTCGAGAAAATATGACCTGGATTGGATTGTTTGTTGAGCATCACATCATTGTATACTACGAGGTTATTAATAAATCCATATAGGTCAATTACAGGTGAAGCTTCATGAATATCGGTGATAAAATTAATAATATTGTTTCTGCACTTGTCCAATAATTTTCGATTTTGATTAAACTCTTTAAGTACTTCGTAACATCAGTAATCATGTACAGATGGCGCTACTAAATATAATTTATTTCACTTGGGTAATTGCATTATCAGATTAAGCAATAATTGTGTCTTACTAGATCCTGCTGGACCTATTATAATTATTCTGATAGAATTTGGCAACGTTGGTTGGTGCCATACTGGATCTTATTTTCGTGTCCTTGAATAGTCAATTATATCCAAATAATAATGATATGAGTTTATATTGCGTTTGATGTAGAGCATCAACCCCCACCGTTGGATTGGCAACGATAAAACAAAAAATAAAAGACGTGCACTAACAAGTAAGTGTGTGAAATGTGGAAGAAAATATAAATCTATTTGCGAGTCGCAAATAGCGCATGGTGGTGATACCGCTGCTTCATTACCTAAATTATCAGGAGCTCCATGGGCAATATATCCTGGTTAAAACAAATGGCTGGATACAATTATTGTGGTCCTGGATCTCGTCTCGATATAAGACTCAACAATCAATACCAACCAATAAACTGGGAAGTATTCAATAAATGCGACTGATCAAGTGTGTCACATGCATGATGTAGTGTATAAAAGTCCAGATTTGCAACAACAACTTATTGTAGATGTAAAGCTGATTCATGCGTTAAACTCCATAAAAAATAAATCTCTCACGGAGACTCTTGCTAGCTTTCTAGTAATATCTGCCATGAAAGATCAAATAATGCTCGGGTCTGGTAATTAATTAATTGATTATTATAATGGAATCTGTTTCTGGTTTCCCGACAGGATATTGGAGTGGTAAAGCAGCGATTAGTAAACTAGCTGAAGCAGCAAAAGTTTCACATGATGTTGTTGCAGCGTGGTTAGCACAACATGCAATATGGCAAATCTATCTACATCCACCAATTAAAGTTGAATACACACATTTGATGTCAACTCCCCTAATGAAGTTCGTCAAGCAGATATATTATTTTTGCCACACGATACCATTAAGATTCGCTGATGTCATTACAATATAAATACGCGTTCACTGTCGTTGATGTTGCGAGTAGTTATAAAGAAACAGAACCAACCCTTATCAACTAAAGCAGCAACTGAAGCAGCAAATGAAAGAATATATCAGCTAGGTGGTCTACGATGGCCACAAATATTACAGGTTGATCATGGCAAATAATTTCTTGGTGCAGTATCATCGTTGATGAAGAAGCACACCATTAAAATTAGACGAAGACACACAGAATTTCATCGTGATCAGGAAACCGTTGAAAGATTTAATCGAACACTTGCTGAGCGATGATTCGGATATCAATATCCGAAGGAATTATCCGCTGACTTCATGCCCAAGGATAGATCTCGTGAATAGGTTGCAAGGTTACTAAGTGTGATATGTGCATTGAATAAGAAAATTACTCGTGCAACTTCTATGAAACCTTCTAATGCGATCACAAAAATATATACCAATACGTCGAATCGAATCTTCTTCTTAACTAGTACTAGGTAATGTTACCGTAAGATATTCATATGAACCTGGCGAACTTGAAAAAGGCAGAAAAAGAGCAATGATCCAATCTAAAGTGCGACCACACATAAAATTTCCAGCATGGTAAGGTCCACATGTAGATCTGCTCCTCAGTGTGGATTTCTACGCAAACAATTGCAAATAATTCATGCGGATACACAATTGCTACAAAGCTCATCTTTATAAACTTTCAGCGCGTCCAGCTACCCGACGTCGATTACATTCAAGACAGGTCAGCATCACATTTTCGCGTTAAATTGTCTTGGATTATTTTTTTAATACTGCCACAACATTATTGCATTACAAGTTGCTTAATGATTATTTGGTCGTTGTTTCAGCGTTATAATAAATTCAGCATCTATATCAAAATCTCGATTATTTTTGTCACATTGCTTATAGCTGGCTAATTTTCTTTTATTAATATCGTCTTTGTTAGTGATTTTTGGGGGGTTATTGCGCAATCCACGATAAGTCGCTTAAGATTAGATATTCATGTGACTCGAGACACTGCAAGATAAACTAAATTTGACCACTCAATACGATCATAAACGATCCAAGTATTTTTATCAGTAATAGTTAGTCCCCGTGACCAGTGAATTGCTATAGCGTATCCTAACGTCCACGGCAACTTATCCATGTTTAAAGCATCTTCAGCAACATCAAAACGACTAAAACAATACCATTTAGCACAAGATTTTGTATTACACCAGCAGGAATCTCAACATCGAAATGTAGAATAGTATCTGCTGGGCGATAACATAATGGTACAAGTAGATTTGAAAATATTTATGTATGTAACGTATTTAATTGTTTTTGAGGTGTATCACGAACTGGTTTTCTACTTGCAACTATCAAATCAGCAGATCTCCATAAAGTTCAAAAATCACTCATCGTAGTTTCTGGAACTACGTTACGCATTATGTTTCACTGTATTTTATCTGGTTGTAATTTTGTTAACTTTTTAAATTGTTTTATCAATAGCTCTTTGGTCATCGGTTATTTCTTCTTAGTAATCTACATACGTTTTCAGCTACTCCTGTGGAGACGATCCAATAAATGGTGGCGGTTGAGCATGATCACCACACTTAATCACATCATTATTATTTAATCACAGAAAATCAATAAATATTTTAATACCTCTAACGATGACGTACGAATTTTGTGCCAGATAATAATTTTAGGAATATATTTTTCACCCATTCGTGACGGAGTCCATGCATCTCTGCACCCTCTAACGAAAATATGATATGTACATGATTTTACCAATCGTTCTTTTATTTCCCTGGCGAGTTTATGCGTCGGTACCAAAACGATCATATCAGAACAATTACTAATAATTTAATCACGCGTGTTGTTTTACCTGAAACCCATATCCACTAAGATACAGTCTTTTTTCTATCCACAGGATCATATACAGATCATGAAGATGACTTTGATTCTTTACTATCTTTATAATATGTCTCCAAAATTTCAACGTCGGCAGATCCAGAATAAAAAATATATCTTAATTTTTTATTCTCCATTCGCCCCATGATGCAGGAATGTTAATACGTAATTGCTTCAACTAATCCGCATTCATTTTGTTTATATAAAATGAATCTGTCACAACTCTGACTGCGTATCGAGGAAATCTGTTTATAATCGATAATAAATTTATCGAAACGTCCGCTTTCATCGAAGATCTTAAATTAATAACTACCGTGACTCGCCATCAGTATAGCTCACAATCGTACCTAATTTGGTTCCGTCAGATAAATAAGCTTTACTTCGACTCATTAATGTTTTTTTTCCGTTGTATCAGCAACTACAAAATCAAGTTCAGCCTCGTCCATAATTATTCTTATACGCGCTCTTTGATGATCATGTGATCATCCTTGTGTAAATTTACCGATTATTTTTCTGCCGAGATCTTTTGAAAATTTATCACCTTGCTCTTCCTTGCATTTACATATTTTTTTAACAATATCAGGATTAGAAAAATCTCTTCTAGCATCAAATGTGTCAGGTTCAGGGAACCAAACTTGTTTCTGTGCGCGGTATGATATAATTGCTTAACTTACGCGTAACGATATTAAAATTTTAACGTCAAGCATATACTGTAATAGAGCCCAACAGTTTTCTGAAAAAGGTCTTCCAAACAATTCATAAACAATCGGATGAATATCCAAGTATAACTAGAACGACTGTATTCAGGAAAATTCGTTCAAGCCAAAATCTGGAAGGCATCCGTTTATCTCAACTCTACTCATTTCGTGTGTAGGATACCCAAATCGCTTAAAATAGTCATCATCCAAGAAATCTCCCAGGATTACACGCTACAATATCTACGGAGATAACCTCGTTGTAATCATGTTAATTATTCCACAATCCCCCATGTCCGTATTCGATACATTTTTAAGAAATTCCAATCGTGTCCGTTTACACGAATTTTTCACTTGTGCAGTCTTAACAGCAACTGATAGTACGGTAAAGCAATTATTTAGTAATTGTTCATCTTTGACATAATCAGAGGAATATTCACAACAAAGGCTTTGAGCAATAGTTTGGATTTCCTCGCGCAGAAATTCTGCACGAAAATATCACCATTTGATCGAAAAACTGATCAGGATAATCATTTCCTGACCTTTGAAACGGCCAAACAGATACAGGGTCACTTTTACTGGTATCACCGATAGCATGGAATATAACACCATTATACAATTTAACCGTTCTATCTCGTGAAAATATTATTACTGCCACAGACCAAACATGTGTGTTAGGATCAATAATATCTATCGAAGCTCCTAATGATTCATATTTTCTACAGAATATCTCCGTTTAACGTCTTCACTGTTATTGGATATTTTAATTTTTTTCCTAGCTCAGTAACGTAGCTGATAGACGCTCTGGTATCTATAACAGCTTCTGCTCATGTAGTTTTTACGTAGTATCGCGTTTGTGAAGTGTTCTATATCTCACTCAGTTATAGAAATAATACTTAACAATTTCATAGGTTTGAGGTTTCCAACGATGGGTGTATCATTTAAGGGATATAATGCGTACACAACCGCAGTCACAGGATAATCTTGTTCATAATATTGTTTGTCAATACCAGTATGTATTCCTGGTTTGGATTTCTCACCATGGACAATATTACCCCCTAACGTTTGGACAGAATCGCTTTTGTTTCGGATAATCCAAATATCATCGTCGGTCTTCACAATAACTTTTATTAAAATAATATATCTCCGAACATAAAGGAAGTAAATAATACATTGACACTATTTCCAATTTTGAATGTCGACAGTACTTGAGCCACACCATCGTCGCAAATAGTTTAGTTATATCGGCATTCGCTAATGCTAGATCTTGCATCTTCTAACTAAATTTTTTTTTTCCGTAGTCGGTCAAGATCAAATCTAGCAGCGACCGGTTCAATTGCGGTTAATTCATGCACTATCATAATTAAGAGAAATATATATTTAATTGAATTTTAATCTATGTATTAGATTCAAGCAAATCGTTGCCACAGGCTTAAAATCGGACATACATCACCATGTAACCAAACTTGTGTAAAGTAATTCCGCGGACACCATATGCACCATATGCAATGCGTTAGACACGGAGTCTAATACCAAAACCGTGTGTGCGGTGTGGTGTTGGAGTCAGAGGAAAAACTAATCTGTGTGTGCAATAAGGTTGTAAAAATGCAGAGAGTTAAAACCATTTTACGATAAAAAATATAACACCTTAATAAATCTCCTATAACATCTGAAGATGAGTATCTATCTAGAATATCCACATATTGATTTAAGAAAATAATATTAATATATAAATGAAACAAAATGAGTTTGAGAAGCATTCAATCATCACCAATTATTAAGCGTCATAGTCATGGCACTATCAGAAATTGCAGACTGAAAAGAACAGTCGGTAGTGTTGGTAAATTTGTTTATTTTAGATTTAATACCAATGGAGATAAAATTATTTATCACATAGATTCATTATTGAATGCTATTTTGAATGGACTTAAATGTGATCACATTAGTTGTTGTTGTTATTATTATAGGGTTTAACGCCATTTTCAGCACAAGTTAGGTGGCCAGTATTAATGGTGGAGAAGAAAGCTGGAATACCCCGGGAAGAATCACCGACCCACGAAAAGCTACTTGCAGGCTTTCTCACTTACCCACGTTAGCCGAATCTGGACTTGAACTCACGCAGACAGAGGTGGGATGGCAGTGATTTGTAACGGTCAGCGCTTTAGACAACATTAGTGGTAATAAGCTTGATAACTCACTTACCAATGTACGAATTGTCACACAAGGTCAAGTTATACAACGGCTGTTATATCTGTTAATACAGATAATGGGCAACAATCATGTTTAAGTCAAATTATTCTGCTGGTCAATGCTTTAACATAGCATCTTCCTCAGAAAATATGTGGCAGATGGCGTTACAAAATCTACGTTTTCGTTCAAATTTCGAAAACAATTCAGTATGTTCCTATGGAATGGGGTGATCAACTGAGGCAAGCATAACATTAGCAAATATTGCAGTTGTCGCACATATCCTAATAGACACAAGTAATACTAAATATATAGCTCATCAACATTTTTTTTAATAAGTATTTTTACATGGCATTGTTTGTATTGTTCTTTTATAAAATGAAATCTTTTGCAATTGGCGCATTATTAAAAAATATAGATCTGATAAATTTACATTTTTTTATCATATTGTCTCGCTTGTATGTCATTTTAGTCGTTGAGACTCCCTTTACGTCGTTTTTTATGCGTTTTTTGCTGATTTTCTTGATTTCGTTCGGGTGAAAACTCCAGGGTTTATCTAAGTGATTGTCTAGAAAATTGACAAAAGCGTTAAAATCGACCAAATTATTCATATTTTATGATGATCGTCGATGAATTTTTGCTTAAAATGTATCATTTGTCAGAAGAAAGTATCATATTTGGCACTTTTCATGAAAACCTATTCAAGAAACTGGGTTTTTGACCCTCAAGTAAATGAAATTTTTCAATAATTTCATTGTTGTATAAATATTTATGCTGCATATATAATACTCTTTGTTTACATAAAGTCTCAACATGTTTTATAAAACACCTTGCGTCATAGCAGTAATAAATGGTGTTACTTTTAGACATTAAGCCTTGTATCTCTCGATTATGAATCATTACAACAATGGAAGATGGAGAACAGTTACACACTGCCATCTGATTATAAATTCATAAAATTTATCCAGCAGGCAATGTTGCAGTCGCTTGCAACAGTTGCAGATAATCAGGTAAAGCTGCTTGTACTTCTCAAATGCTATTGACCAAATTAAGCTAGAATTCTCTCATGAATGCGGAAAAAAATTATAAACTTTCGTGTAAGACTGTTAAGGGAGAATTGTGAAAATGAAAGTGATAATGAAATTGATAGTGAAAATGGAGAACCAGTTAATGTGGTAATTGCTAAACAAAATCCCTAGGAAAAATAAAACGTTACAGTTTATTTATTTATATTCTGATTCATTGCCCCAGAAAAATAATGTATTCTGATCTGAATTAGATTAAGGATATTTTTTGTTTTACAATGACACATTATAATTTAAAACGCATTATGATATCACACACTCACACATACACACACATACATATATATATATATATATATATACTTAGAATTTCATTTTGGAAATTAAGCATACGTCCTATTTGGTTTGTAGGTTTGAAATGTATTCTTGATAACAACGGGTTATATACACGTAAGTACATGAAATGTATTGAATATGATACAACCAACCACCCATTTGGAGCTAGAGGACTGAATGTATAAAATATATGACCTTATTATGCCTGGCTAAACTTACAAAGATCTACTTAATAACTTCCGTCAACTACGTCGCATACTAGATTAACTGCCATTGTCGATATTGTATTAACGATACCCGGAGATATGTGACGGCCGCTACCGAATGGGCTGTTATTATGTTTAAGCATAACCGGTGGTGGGGCTATTTTCTCCATCATTCCATTACTTCGGATAACTTTTGTCAATAAGATCATTAATTGATTTCTTTAGTTCTTCAGAGTTACATCCGGGAATTATAAATGTTGATAGCTGTTCTCTTGTAATTCCGAAATTTTTAAGAAATTATGTTATAAACAAACGATCGAGTCTAACCCTGAATTGGATCGTCTTCATGAACTTAGTGATATATAGCATGTACAGTTCTAGATGTGTTTCATAATCTTTTCTTTCTGTTAACAATAAATATCCTTCAGAAACTATACGTCTGAAGCAATTTTATTCAAATGCTGTATTGTATCACTTATTTGACTTTTTAAATCATTATTGTAAGACATATCAATACTTGAAAGTAAATATTGTAGATTATTAAATGCATGCTCATCCTCAAATTTAATTGTATTAGCATATGAATTTATTAAATCAATATCAAGTAATATACTTGTATCTTTCTTATCAACAATTGTTTTTGTAAAACAGGTTAATGTTCTATCTATATAGTGTGTAACTCTATCATCGCCAGAATATCGTTGCCATGGATAAGCCTTTTTCTTTTCGATATTTTGGAATGTTTATAAACTACAACACATTATGATCAGTAATGATGTCGCTGTGGTTCTGGTGGTCCTTGATAATGTGTTGCAACATCAGGCCATCCTAACACTGATCTAATCGTACTTTGATAAATCTCTACAATATAATCAGTTGTATTTATTTCAATCCAATCGATAATGTTGGTTCGTAAACAGTAATCACTATTTTAGATTTTTTTTCATGTAACATATTTAATTCTGCGTTGTAATGTATAATTAATATGTTCTATTCGATAAATGCCCGTTGAAATCCCAACAACATGCCAACCAGGAGTTCCATTAGGTTTATTCTTATTCGCAAATACCAGTGAATTATTTGCTGGTAATACACCGAATGTCTTTGACCTGATATATGTCCAGCTATGATAAATCCATAATTGTGCTAATGCTATTTCACTTGCTAAAATTGCAGTTGGAAAGTTAACGCTAAATTCATAATTGGTGGAATTTACTGATATTGTAGTTTTGACGTCATTGTATTGGCGACGATCTTTTGCAATAGATCGCGATTTTGACATTATTTAAAATACTCTTTTGTTATTTTAATAGAGTGGAAACTCAACTCTCCACATTATCACAAGTGACTTTATCATTAAATGCTTCGTTATAAGTTTCCATTATCGTTGCGAACCCCTCATCAGTTATTTTACCATCGCTCAGGTTCGCCGAAAGATACGATGATAATTTAGAATAAGATGTTGTTACTGTGTGTAATTTTAACATGTACTCGCGTAATTTATCATTTCCTACAGTAGACATTTTCTTAGCATTAATACTGAAAATGCATCCATATGTAGTTGCCGTAAACAAAGACAATTGTTACAACTGCATGCGTCGTTATCGTTATTGTTGATAATAATAATCCGGCTCCAGCAGCAGTAACAGCAGAAACCGAGAGAACAATTATATCAATTACAACCTACATCTGCGATATGTTTTTACTTTCATTGTGCAATCTTCAAAGGTATATTGGAGTTCAGTCTGACACTTAAACGCCTGATTATATATGTGACTTTGAAAGTCAATAAATGAAGGAGTCACTTGATTCATTATACTATCAAGTAGGTAATTAATTGAGGAGTTTCGGCTGCGAATTCAAGACACCACCAATAAGACTCTGAGGTTAATTTACTATCAGAAGCTACCAAGCATAAACGTTTCTTCGGTTTCTTTATTTAATACTATAGACACAGTCCCGCAAACATCGGTCGATTGACGCCAAGGAAATGTGGTAAATATACCATACTATTTACTGGTACACACGGACAGCCTAAATACAAAAGTGACCTCTGCGGTGTACATCTGGCAATTGTGTACTGCTTGTTTTAATCGTCCTAGTTTATCCTGAATAAAGACGACTTCATTTTGATAAAAGCATGTGATATTTAATATTTAATGAGCTTAAGATCAGAAATATTATTCAGGTAAACAAGAAGGAGAAAATATGTTGATTTGTGTCAGGATTCTGGAGATTCCTAGTGAATACACATTTGAAGCCATACGAAAAATACAATGTTAACGTTCCGTTTGAGGATAGGGATATGGCTTAGTGTGAATGCCACTTTAAAGGGCAAGTGTCACATATCTCTACTGACGTAGTGAAGTAAATAGAAAACAACACAAATATAAGATGGTGCTTTTCCGTCCAGAGGGAGACAGATGGAAGAAGGAGTGTGACTCAAACGGTACTCAGTGTAGAGGGGAGGGTACAAAAGGCATCAATAAATAGAACGCACTGTTGTTTCTTTCTAGTTCCATCAGTTTGAAAGAACAGCTGATTATATTCTAACATACAATCACCTACATACATACATACATACATACATACATACATACATACATACATACATACATACATACATACATACATACATACATACATACATAAATACATACATACATACATACATACATACATACATACATACATACATACATACATACATACATACATACATACATACATACATACATACATACATACATACATACATACATACATACATACATACATACATACGTGCATGCATATAAGGTCAAAATTGAACTCATAAAATGAATTAAATCAATAAAGAAAAAATGAGTGAATGAACATGAATCGCGATTCTGAGCGAAGTGTCAAGCGTTGGACCTATCGCATGACGACTATATAAAGTCGTAGGGACATACAAAGTCTATGAATATTATCCTAACCATGTACTGCAAACACATAAAACAATATAAGCAAGCGATATGCAATGGCAGTAATTCAGGCTCAAACAGTTACTCCACAATTGTGTTGATGCTTATTTAGTTGGCTGCGCCTAGTTAACCATGTTACTTCGTTCCTGTGGCATCAAAGTTTGTTGCATGCTGTCCCTGGGTCAAATTTAGTTGCACACTTATATACACATATATTTATGTGCACTTTATCCTATGGTCTGATTTAGCACCGAAATGTCATGCTTTTCTTTCACTCTCGGAACTCTAGTGAGTATTGAATTGAAGCAAATTATCTTGTGAATAATTAAATTTGCCTATTTAATTGTCTCGATTGATGTTACTCTAGGAAATCCAAGGTATCTGAATTCAAACACGTATTTTGTTAGTAAATATGACTGTAATACATGAAACGAAGCTTGTCCAAATGACGGCCTAAGTGCATAATTCAGAAAAAGATCACCATAGGAATTATAGGTAAGTGTTATTAGATGACCTTTTGCATTCCCTAGATTCAGCATTTACATAATATTTTACTAGCTGGCATTTTATATAAACTAGCTAGTCTAATACGTAACTTTCTAAGGTCACCAGCCTCTTGTGGAGATGTGAACTTGAGCAAGACAGTACTTTGAATGTTCCTTAAAGTTATTGTTATTACTGATGGCATCTATCTAACACATGCAGGAAACATGAGAAATACGTTTTTGAAATATAAATTTGAAAACATATCAGGAAGCAATGTTTCGAATAACTAACATAATAAACTAGCATTCTATTCATATATCATCCACAGAAGGCATATTAATCCTTCTAAGTTTAATTTAGGTTTACAAGTCAGTGCTTATATAAAAATGAAATAGATAAATAAACTAACCCTATAAAGAAATCTTAAGCAACTTTGATTTACACAAAGGTGGTGTTACTAATTCTGAAACATGTTTTTTCTTTGGTAAACAATGTGCAACCTTTACATTCACCAATATCTATATAGTCATCCTACGTTTACACGTAAACTATATAAATGCCAAGTTTAGTCGCGATGTTTCTAATACGAGCAATATTTTCATGCTAGGGACGGAGTACATTCCAGAACCACCAACATTGATTACTATGGCTGTAAATCTCATCATTTGACGACAATCTAATTAAATATGTCCATGTGATATGCGATATAGTTTACTTTACGCCTCCAAACCTTGGGGAGGCTCTTATAGATAATATGCACACTTTCTGATAACATCACTTACTGAGCGGCAACACATCTCATATGCAAACAAATAAGAAGCAATCAAGCTATGTAAATAAAAATGGTCGTTTCCTCTGCGTGTCCTGTGTGAAATATTTTTGCATATTTCATTTATTGACCTTATAAAAGTGTTTGTCTTTCAGTTAGTTCAAGACAACTAAATGTAGATAAACCACAGTGGCCTTAAATTTCAAGATTTTGTTAAAATATTAAAGATTCATTTAAATTTCTATCAATTGAAACCAACACTAATGAGTATTCTTATCTCAGTGCAGTATTCAGGATATTGTTTTACATTCCGTATGTCAGTCGATCACATACACATTAATTAAAGCAATGCTTTGTTGGAATTCGGATTCAGGTACGATTTACAATATTGGTTATTTACGAATCTGCTGCTGTGAAATGTAATATTTTCTTAGGTAAAGCACATTCAATTGCTACCTCATATCAAATGGAAGCAGAAAAAGATCATATTTTATGTCTTGAAAATCTGAATAAACATAATCAGCAATACCTTGGGATTCAATAAGAACTATTGTTAACATAGAATTTAACTCACCATTTCGTTACTTAATAATATAAAAGCAGATTATATATATATATATATACATATATATATACATATATATATATATATGTATATATATATGTATATATATATGTATATATATATATATATATATATATATATATATATAACATGCTTTTGACAGAAGTCAGTATATACAATACAAAGTGAAAAGTGATAACATTGCATCTTTGAGAAGCGTGTTGTAATATGGAGCAAATTAAAATATGGCTTAAGAATCATACAAGTCATGGAATATTGTGATATATTAATTTGAACCATTCTATGATTCAAACCTAATTCCTCTTGCAATCCTTTATATATATATATATATATATATATATATATATATATATATATATATATATATATTATATATATATATATATATATATATATATATATATATATATATATATATATATATATATATATATGTATATATATATATTATATATATATATATATATATATATATATATATATATATATATATATATATATATATATATATAATATATTTTTATATATATATGAATATATTAAGGCATTCTTTAATACATATATGTCCTCATGTATACTAATTAGATTTGCATTGTACAAAGTGAAGGAAATAAAGTAGGAATGACATAATTTTTGAACAAGAAAACACGCATGAAGAAAATAATATAGCTGACGATGATATAACCAGGAACCAGGATCTTGGCTAAACTGTTTCAGATTACGCAGACATTTTTTTATTGGAGTACATGAGATATCAAAATCATAATTTCCAAAGATATTATCATACCATGAAGAACGGTTACACGCGGCGTGATGAACTAGCGAAATATTTTACAAATGACACCAACAGATGAACGGCCTTTTGTTTAAAAGTTGAATGATTTAATAGAAAATAAAGAAATGAATGCATTCATGCAAATGAAGACATACTCGGCATGTTAATCCTTATCGCACAATACACATTTATTGGGTATTTCTGCACAATATGTATTTCAACTAACAAATAAGGAGTTGTGACTTATAACCAAACATTCTTGAAATTAATTTTCTGTTAAAAATTAAACTCTTGTAAAAGCTATTTAATTACAATGCTGTGTTTGATCTGTCAATGCTTTAAGCAACAGTTATTAAACGGAGACGTGGATATAAACCATGTGATATATGTTTACAATTTTATTACATGTTGAGGTATAACCGGCGAGTATGAAACTGACTCAGAAGTTTCTTATGCGAATTGCAGGATTTATTGTATTGCATTTCTACAACAAATCGCCGTATTTTCTCTCCTCTATGTCGCGATAATTGCCAATTAAACCATGAATTGAACCTTTCACTTTGTGCATCACGGACAATTTCTCAGAACCAGGTATATCTGGTAATTCACGATAGAGAAATTAAATTATTTTCCTTAGAGCAAAAACAATTGTATTACAGTCTTGCTCAAGGACACAACAAGGGATCTGATTTGTCTTATCAGATGGCAGGATGCGCATGCTTGTATCGGTATCGTTTTTTATTATGTAAGAGGAAAACGTGTGGTTGTAGTGATAGCCACGAATTAATTCAACTGAAGAAAAAAACTCTTTCATAAAACGTAAAGTATACCAAAATAATTTTATTGTGTTAGTACAATATAATGAAATTGGATACATAAAGAGATTGTAACGTTACGTTTTCATGTTGCTTCCTTCTAATTGACAGCATCAACATGATTTATTACTGAAATGATCAGTATGGCCATGTATGCGCAGATTCAATAAGCTTACAAAAGCAGATCTAAATTTATATGTTTTTAAAAAATACAAAATATTTGTAATGTTATGTAGTTAATGGACTTAAATTTACAATGAACCAGTCATTGTTCAGGTTACAAAACGCTTTCAATTTCGTACTAATCTTTCGACTCTGAATAAGCTTTTGTCTCGATATCCCTGTGACAAATTTAATTGGATTTAAAGATCAATTTATGAATACTATTCCATAGCTTGTTTTCAGTTAGAACGTGATCAAAGAAGAATTAAAACCATTAAATTCATTGATTTTTTCAAAGCTGTATTATAATACCTATTTAGTTTTAGAAGGTAAACATTATAATTAATAATGACTGCAATTAATGTCAAAGATCTCCCTTCATTTAAGTAGATATATGATTGGTTTCACGAAAATAATCAATGCTGTTTCTTCAGGGGATTCTTTTATGTTTATCTACTTTTGTCCACCGCTCCGGTGGCCTAGTGGTCAGACCGTCTGCCTCGGATGCAGGAGGTAGAGGGTTCGACCCCAGCCGAGTCATACTAAAGACTAAAATGGTACTTGGCGCTCATCATTGTGAGGTTAGTGTTAGGACTGGCCAGTCTGGTGTCAGCAGGATAATGTGATCAGGTGGGTCATCATGCTACATGTCTGCGGCATGACTATATATATAAACTGTCGCATTGCAGGCATCGTAACATTATGACTGGAAAATTGTTAAAGCTACTTTAAAAGTCTCAATCACACATACACACACATACACACACATCATTGTGTAGGTGTTTTACTGTTGTCATTTTTTTTCATATATAACTATTGGTTATGATTATATTTTAAATTACAACGTAATGAAATTATGTTATAAATATGATAATGATGTGGATGGTGATGTTGATAATCTTGCTTCTGCTGTGGCTGAAAATGATCATTGTTATTGTTGTTAATAGTAGTAGTAGTGGCAAAAGGAGGAGGATGTCTCCTTCAGCAGGAAAGCAGTAACAACTGGAATAATCCTTCCTCTCACAGCATGTTGCATCTTTTCGAAACGAAAGGTCAACATAATTATAGCGGTGATATTAGGTTATGCGTTTTCCAATTAAATGTGTAGTGGATAGTGGACAAAAATCTAGAGTCTATCATTCACACCGCTGCGTAAAATGAATAGCTTAACAAAGACAATTCAAAACATGAATAGAATGATGGAAAATTATCTTTATAAAAGTCAGCAGTAACCGGAAATATTGACAAGTAAAATGTGTGCCAACAAACAAACTTAAATTTAGGAAAAGATGCTTTGTTAATCAATTTAGAGAAGGAAAGAGAATGATGTGAAAATTGATGATGCAAAATTAAATGGAAAACGATGATACTTAAATAAATAAGTTAGAGTAATGATAATAGTTAAATCAAATAATTAATAATTAATTATTAATTATTAATAATTATTAATAAATAATAATTAATAGTTAATCGAGATGGCCAGACGAGAATGAAATATGCAGAAAGATGATGATTTTTTGAAGGAATAGTTTTCTGAGACTACGAGTTTTAGAAATTATGGATTAGTGTGAAAAAGAATTGATGATATATGCGTTCATATGGTTGACCATACAACGTGTGTTTTGGATACAGGGGACGCAAGTTTTGTATAGGAACGGAACTAAAAGAGAATTTTCAAACAAGTGCTGAAGAAACAGAGACGTCCGATAATATGTTGATCTCAAAAAGTCTGGACATTTGATAGGCCAAGATTTTTTAGTAACTTTATACTTGCTGATCTAAATAAACTTATATTACCTGCATGTTTTTACTATAATTGCATTTTCGTTGGTTCTCTTTAACATAAACGTTTTGGGAACACTTTCTGAAACCATTTAGGGCATCAGTAATGGATTGGCATAGTTCCTAAAAAACAGTAAACGGACGATCACATATTTTGTACCACAAATCGAACCAGATTCCTCACATATGCATAGCGAGTGCTTTAAAACATAAGTTGCTGAGGTCATTCAAGCTTTATTTCTTACTAATTTGGAAATTGAAAGATTGCATAGTATTACGCATGTAAACTGGGGTAGGATGTGACTCATGATTTCAAACATTACGATATTCGGGGTGTTGTGAATTAGTCTCGAACATGAAACTAGTTTACTAAGACCCTGAAAGCACTTTATGGTATGGTGTTCATTGTATATACATTTGAATTTTGTCTTTAATATCACTTATTTAGGTTATCTCCCTTGCATTATACATGAAAGAAATCTACGGAACATAACTGCAAACTTCATTCTATCCAAAGTTATAAGGGGTTGCTAAAAATAAAAGCTTTATTTTAGGTTGGTATTGACACAAGGCAAAGTATGTAATCTCCATTACATTGTATAGAAAGGAGTAAATAAAACTTAGATTTCTTTGAAGTCCGCATTTGTATGGGTTCCACAAAAGCTAACTTTTAGTTCCGTTTGAATATACATTGCCAGGAACTATTCGCATTGCCTTTAAGATGATTATGGCTGCGGGAAAATATCTCCTTCGATTGGCCAGGAATCTGTTCTGTTTGTTGTACATTTGCATATGAATTATTAAACTGATTTTAAATTAAGGTGCAATGTCCGCAACTTGTCTAGAGTTTCGATCTTCCACAAAAATATTAGGATTCCTTGGTACATGTCATGGATATTACAATCGACTTTTCAGCCAGGAATTTGTTCTTAAGTAGGAGGATAAGATAACTCTACCGTATGCTACTTCTAAGTTTGATACACGTTCATCATAAGCAAACCTTGAACATGAAATGTATGTTGAAATACAGCTTAAAATTTAAAACAAATTAAAACAAGCTGATGACCATAGAATTTGAGGAATATATAATTCTGTTTGCGTAGGATATTATTTGTTCTATAATTTATTGTAGCGTACTTATAATAGAAACAATCGCTTTATGTTTTGAACTATCGAACTAACATAAGCCTAAACATATTTAAATGTTATAATAACGGCTATAACTTTGTGTAAGTTTGTACGCCAGACTTACTCCTAATTGAAATTGTGCAATTTTTGCAGAGAAAATGACCCAACATAGTGGATCAAGATCTTCAAACAAGTGCATTTCAGAGTTCTGCATATTCTGACTTTATTGAAGTTCCAAGTCAAGATTTTGGTGAATGTGAAGGTAAGATGAATGCGAATGTAGACAAATATCAATTAAGACTTCTCTAGCATTTGTTTTAATATTTGTATCTCTATATTTATTCTTACGCAGTTATAATGACCATGCGATAAATTTACGGACCGATAATGGAATCTAAACAATTGCTATTTAGTGGAGGGGAGGCAGTAGTAGGTCCATAAACCAATTAATTGTTGTTGTTTTGGGGATTAACGCCATTTTTCAGCACACAATAGGCTATTAATGGCGGCCAGTATTAATGTTGGAGGAAGAAACCGGGAAATCACCGGAGAGAATCACTGACCCACGAGAAGTTACTGGCAAGCTTTCTCACATATCCACATTCGCCGACTCCTAGACTCGAACTCACGCAGACAGAGGTGCGATGGCAGTGATGCGTAACGGATAGCGCTTTAGACCACTCGGCAATTAGTAGTCAAATATTTCCAATCATTGTGTCTCTTTCAAAATATCAGTAGTTGAATTTGGGTAATCCAATTATCTCTGCTGAGACTGCTCCAATGGCCTAGCGGTTATAGGACCCCTCTCGAGTCGGATACAGAAAGTTGCGGGTTCGAATCCCAGTCGAGTCATACCGAAGACATACACAAAGATTACTAATCGCTGACTCCCTAGGAGTTCAGCATTAAGCGTTCAGTGTTAGGAATGGTCGGCTTGGTGTCTGGATAATGTGACTGGGTGAGACATCATACTACATGTCTGCGGCATGATGCCCCAGTGCAAGACATTGCCATAAACTGCCATCCTGCTTTCATGGAAGCAATATGACTGAAATATTTTTAAACTTAAGTTAAAAATCTAAATCACATACACACACTCATTCATCTGTCTATATGCACTTGCACAAAATCTTTTACACCTTAACTACATTACAAAATCATATAGTAGTTAAGCATATGCATGTTACATTAAATCACTCGATCTAATGCAACAGGCAAGTTATATTCCCAGTATGAAGAGCACTTATCATGGAAGCGGTCATATAACCTTGCCGATGGAAGTGCCCAAGTGGAACTATTAAGAATTGAAACTTGGACAGGAATATTACTGAGGTTTGTTTCATCTTCTTAGAACCAGCCTCTATCATGATGAATACATCAACCATTCATTATCAGTACATTATCAGCAAGGAGGGTGATCTCTACAAATTGGATTTGAGCAAACACATCTACAAATTAAGATTCACACGAAACAAATGTGAAACAAAGGTCAATGATGTCAAACTGACAGCTGTAACTGATCGGGATTTTCTCTCCTGAGGTTTCTTCGCCATTGACGCTTATGTTTACAAAAGTTTGTGATTGATCAGTTATGTGATTATTCATGAATTTGTTTTAGCCCATCCAAACTGCTTCTGTGTCTTTTTTTTATCCAAATATTGTATCAAGTCCGTTAGGATATCTTGACCTGTGATCTCGTAAATTTATTGTATCCTTTTTTGTTTTACTATCCACGATCCTGATTCGCCGCTGCCGAGTAACTGATTTACCAAATCTACATATTTTTATGTATGTATAACGAATCCGTAGCATCTCTGACAACTTAACAAGGAAAGTTATTTATCATTTATTGAAACGTAAGCTAGCATGGAAGAGCTTAAATGAGTAAATTGCGGTGACTGGTCATCGATATAACTCACAATTGTACCTAGTTTGGTTTCGTCTGAAAAATAAGCATTATTTCTGCTTATAAATGTTCCTTTGTTCGATATATCAGCAATTATAAAATCCAATTCAGCATCATCAATGATTAATCTTCTACAATGTCGTTTATGATCATATTATCCTAATTGAGTAAATTTACCAATTATTTTTCTATCAAGGTCTTTTGCAATTTTATTTCACAATCAATTTTATCCCAATCTTTATCTGTCGGTGAATGTTTTTGTTTGTTGTGGTAAGCAAACTTGTTTCTGCGAGTGATACGATATAATAGCTTCACTTAAACGCATCGACGTTAAGACTTCCGTATCAAGCTTGTTAAGCATATAGCACTATCAGAACACAATGTTTTCCTGAGAAATATGTATCAAACCATAAACGATCGGGTGATGACTGCTACAAAACTTAAATGATTTTGCACAATCAAATCCGGTTAAATCAAAATCAGGTAATGGTCTCTTTATCGCAACTCTTGTCATTTCATGAGCCGGATGTCGAAATATTATACAATATTCAAGAAAAATCCCAGGATAACATGAATCAATATCATCCGATAACTTTACATTCATTGATCGTATTTGGTATTTCATAACTCGCCATGTCCATATTCGACACAACTATACTGACAATCTTCAAGGAATTCTGATCGCGTTGGTTTCCATGAAGTTTTCTTCTGATCAAAGTGAGCGGCAACCGATGAAACTGTAAAACAATTATTTAGTAATTGTTCAGCTTCAACATTATCAGAATTATATTTCAGTGAACAATTCTTTATTTCTTCATGGATATTCTCTACGGTAAATTTTTACAATCTGATAGTAATATACGGACTCTGAACTCTGCAAAATCAGACACATGATCATTTTACTTATATCACGGATAGTGTCAAATATATAATTATAATAAAACCTAGTCATTTTGTCTCGTGAAAATATTGTAACAACGTCAGTGAATGCATGTGCTGTATGCCCAATGATTATTGGAGCTCCATTTTTACATGATTATGTTTGAACAACATTTCTCCGATTAGTTCTTTACTCTTATTGGAAATCTTAATGTCTATTCAATCTTAGCAACATCACTGATGAATGCTCCATTATCCCTAACTGTTTCTTCAGAAGCATTAACTATTTTGCACCTTAGATCATTTAAATGTTTCCACGTATTGCTTTTGAACAATGTTCCATTACTTGTCCTGCTGCGCAGATTAGTCCCCTTAACAATTTCATCGGCTTGAGATTCACCACGCTCTACTTATCATTTATCGCAGTAACTGGATATGCGTACTCAAAATTCAGTTTCGCAGTACCGGGCAGCGTACCTGGCTTGGATTTGTTATTTAATGTAAGAGTATTGACTCCAGTAGCGCGTATAGTCTCGCTTTTAGCAGGAATAATCAGTGTCGTCTTCTGTTTGCATCATAAATGTTACCAAAATAATATATTTTTGATTGCCATGGTAGTTAATAATATTTTTTACCTTGTTCGCCACTTATTATATCATCAAGATCACTGGTGTAGTTCATGATCCTAAATTTCGGCCAAGCGCGAGACGCAACATCGTTTGGAAATTATTTTTAACATTTACGGATACGATCGATTATATCGCTCTTTATCACGGCCCAATCTTGCATCGACAAACTAAATTTAGATTTGGCTAATTTGCAAGACGACATTTGCTCTGGAAGGTGCGATTGATGATAATCTCTTAAATTCTCACATACAATATTTAAAACAAATATAAACTTTAATTAATTGTATAATGAGTCAAACAAACAAAGATACTACTGGCTTATGATTTAATTTTCAACGTTTTGTAATAAACCATGCGTGAATAAATTCTGTGGCCAACACATGCAAAGCTTCCGTAGAGGCAGTTTAGGACCAAAACCGTGTTTAGAATGCGGTATTGGTGTCAGATGAGAAACACGGTTGTGTGTAGCGTGTGGTTGTAAACGATACAGAAAGCTGAAACGATATTACGATAAGGCGTGAGGTGAGTCTCCTATAAAAACCGTCAAAGGCTGTGTGGACAGATTTTAAGATAATGGTTTAGACAAATAGTATTATATATGAATGGAGCAAAAGAAATTTATTAAGCATCCCATCGTTAAAAATTATGAATTATCTCGTGATGGTGTAGTCAGAAATTGTCAACGGAAAAAATCAATTGGTGCTGTTGATATAGCTAGTTATTTTAGATTTAGTGCTAAAAATGATATTTATTTCACAGGTTCATATTAGAATGTTTTCAGATGGTCATCGAAGATTGACTTATAATTAATCATATTGACATTAATAAACAAAATAATTCTTTACGTAATCTTCAATGTGTTAAACAAAGTAAGAATTTAGGATTCGGAAGAGTTGGTTATAACGATAAAACTCCTATGGTCGGTTATATCTACAAACACAGGGACAGGCAAAGAGAGACTGTTTAATTCTATATGTGCGGCTGACAAATAATTTGGTATTCCCTTGAGTTCAATACATCGTGTGGTAAATACTATGATAAATCAACATAGTTAGATAAATGAGATAATTGGATATTTTTTAAGTACACTACCACTTCTGAATAGAACAAGACAAGTATTGTAGTTGACAAAGTGAGGTAAATATGTTATTAAAAACAGAGTGATCAAGCAGTTGTTTTTATTTTTTGATTGCGTCATACTTGTATTGCAGCTTGAATATATATTCAGTCCAGATAACTCAGCGTTGTGCAAGTAATAATTGCACAATATATTTATTATTGATGATATATGCTTTCCTCATACAGATCATTTGTACCTCAACCGAGATATTATCCGTAACGATGCAACGGGGATAAAAAAATCTATTATAGGCCGATATTGCACACATACTTATCTGCAGCACAGTCTACATGTATGATTGTTACTATATTAAATGAACTACGCATTTCTTGCAGTAGGCAGAATATAGCAGATAATATAGAACCATGCATGCATTGCTAGATAGTTGCGCCATGACTGCATAATGAGGCTTGAAATAAAGTATGTTAATAAAGTAGGAATAGCAGAATATATATATATATATATATATATATATATATATATATATATATATATATATATATATAAAGAATACAAATCATATGGCGAATAACAACCCTCTCAAGCGTACTGGATCCACCAAGGGATCACGTTTGTCAGGGATTAATTAAAATAGATGCAATAAACTGACGACGAACAGTACGAAACTAGTAACTAACTAGCCTAAGCGCTTTCGACTCTTAATGAGTCTTTTTCAAAGGCAAATACAAAACATAGTTACGACAAACAAATAAACACAAAAACGTTGCGTTTGTAAGCCTCTACATTTCTATCTTCACATGTGCTAAAACTATAAATACAACCAGCTTGTATAGACTAGTTGCGGAAACTGAAAACGTTGTATAATTCCCTAAAAGTCTACAAGCCAAAGCGACATCTATTTTTACTTTGTGTACATATGTAACACAGATTATATCCCGGATATTTGGTTCTATACCGGTTATTCTTATAGTAAAAATTGAAGGATAAGAAGATTTAGAAAATGTTAAATTCTACTAGTGCATAGTTTTCATTTTCTAGTCTTCTTGGTTTAGACCGCTTGGTTTCAATGTTCTAAGGCGGCGTATCCAGTATGATTCCTTTTCCTTCCTGGTTTCGGAACTCCAGCTGTGGTTGTTGGCAATAGCGATAAGTATTATATCACTGAAAGTGTGGCCAGGGGAGGAGAAGTGTTCTGCGACCGGGCTTCTGTACAGCTTTTTTGTCATCCAATCAGATCTATGAAGGTTTATCCTTATGTGTAGCTTTTCAGTTTCTCCCACGTACTGAAGGCCACAGATCTTACATGTGATGAGATAAATCACATTCTCTGTTTTGCACGTTTTGTTTGGACCATGTATGTTTAGTTTTTCTTTAGTCACTGTGCTAGTGAATGTCTTGGTCTCTATCATATGTTGACAGGTTTTGCATCTTTTATCGCCACAGGGTCCAGATTGACTAGGTTGGTTTTGACTAGCGATTGTTGTTAGCTTGGCCCTGACTAGGATGTCCTATATATATATATTGCAGAATTTATTTAGAATCAGCGTATTGCTTCGGTGTACTGATTAGTCGTCCATGATATAATCACTGGTGAGACAATTAGAACAGTTATATACTTGAATTTAACTGTGGGCGTGACCATGTGTGGTTGTTGAAATGACGAGATATGAGATCATAAAAGTTAAACGACTAATTCCAGGTTTAACTCGCCTAGCACCCGTAAACCTCAAAGCGCCAGGATGTACTTAACGAGGGTGGGTGGGTGCTTTTATTACCCGCAAAAACAGCAATTACAATATCATACAACATCAACCTGCTTGGCAGGTTCTTACTTTTGCTTTTTAATTATGTATTCACATTATTTCATAAATATATTTATATTTTTCAGAATATTTTTCACGATTCAGTCTTATTAACATTTATTCAGAATATATTTTTATTATATTTTTATTAAATTCAATCAGATGATGGGTATATTGCCAATCATTACTGTGACTTTAGACTTTTAGGGTTTTTATTTTCAGAAATACTCATGTTTTGAATTTTAAAAATGATTTATTTATTCATAGATTATAAAACTAAAATAGAGATGTTATAATGACTGTGGTATGAATTCATTCAGAATTTATTGTGATTTATTCAGAATATTTTCTGAATGCTGGACCACCGACCGTGTGAAATTGAGCCTTGACGCAACAATTATTTCAACGGTTGGAGGGTTGTATGGAGTTTAACGAATCGGTAAATTTCAAATATATTTCTTTTGAATATGTTCTGATTCGTTAAATAATAATAAAACAGTTTTTCGCAGACACTTGAAATTTATTCAGAAATTTGACTCATTAAAAAGTAATTTATTTATTTAGAGATTATACAAGAAACACATAGATGTGTATACGTCTGACCTTTTTGTGATTTTTGTCACTTTTCTTCATTGAGATGGGTATAATGCCTGACTTTATTGGGATTGTGGTTACATTCTGTGATTTACAGCTAATTTAATTTATTTAGAAATATTATTAGTTCAGAATTTATTCTGATTTTTAGATATAATTCAGAAATACAATATATTCAGAAAATAAAACTTCTGCACAGTATTCTTCATTGACATGAGCAGAAAGCCTGACTGTATTGTAAATTTGAACACAATTCTTTGCTCTGATGGATATAATGCCTGACTTTATTGTAAGTTTGTACACTTTTCTTTGTTTTGATTGGTAAAATGCCTGACTTTATCATGATTCTTTGATTTAGAAACGTGATTCATTCAGAAATAATTTATTTATTAATAAGTTATAAAATCTGCACAATCGTCCATGTTAAGAGCGGCATTATGCCTGACGGCATCATGAGAGTTGTCAATTGTCCTTGTTGAGATGGGTGTAATACTTGACTTTATCATGATTTTGGTTACTCTTCTTTGTTTCGATAGGCATAATGTCAGACTTAATCATGATTGCTGTCACGTTTCTTTGCTTTGATGGGTATAATGCCTGACTTTATCATGATTATTATTACTTTTTCACTGTTTAGATGGGTATAATGCCTGACTTTATCATGATTATGGTCTGATTCTGTGATTCAGAAATATTTATTCAGAAATTATGTTCTTTTTATTTTAATCAATAATTTATGATAAAAAATAGGAATCACGAATACATCACATCAATCCTTTCCGAGATTAAGAAATTACAAAACAGTGGTGTGAAAATACCTGAAAAGATAATGAACGATTTTGAATCATTACACTTTCTAAGATCAGAAAAAATATTTATATTGCCTTCCGATTATTAATTTATAAAATTAGTTTAACAGGGAATGTTACAATCGCTGGCACAAATGACGGATACGCAGATGAAATTATTTGTGCCGTTCTCAATGTTCGTCGAGCGGGTTAGGACAGAATTATCGTTTGGATACGAAACAAAGCAATCCGTACACGATCGTATGAAATAAACTGAAAGACATCATGGCTATGATTGAGTTGATAAACGAGGACGCTGAAGTATTAACGAGAGATAGAGAAGACGAGAGTGTCTGCAGCAATTGCGATGATGATGTAGACAAGAAATGCGTCTATGACAACATCGAAACTAGAACACCAATTTGTAACGTTGTCCCTGCTGATTTAAAACCTTAAAAACATAATTGTTTTATCATGGCGCAATTGTCTCATAAAACAAAAATGTTTCATACTTGACGTCAAATTTGACGAATTGTTTTGCTTGATGTTTTCTACGATAATGACCCGATCAAGATGTCACATACACATTTATATTCAACAACTCCGATCTTAAGTCGAGCGAGTGGCCATGCCGGTCAGTACGTTTGAAATTTATCTGTGATAAGAAACGATTGTGACAGCGCAGATAAACAACATTGATACAATCGAATAACCTTGAGGGACCTGAGGTGTAAATAAGTAGTGAATTTATCTTTGTTCCACATTTCCATTACAAAGACTGGATTTAGAAGTGTTAACATGATTACTGCAGTCGACGACGTTACATACGAAGTTGAGCGTGATTGTCTAAGTGATATTACATGTGTTCTTTGAAACATTACGGCCTTCGTTGTACGGATTATTATTGCATCAGAGAATGCTCCTGGTGGGGCTATTTTTCCATGACTCAAGGACTTTTAGAAACTAATCATTGATAGTGTCGATTAGTTTCTTTTTGTCCGTCTGTCTTAAGTTCTCGTATCGGAAATATTTGGATCTGTTATCGTATTATTTTATAATGATTGAGGAGTTCTATAAGTCTATCTGGTATTACTTTGTATTTATATCAGATATCGCTATAAATTGTTACAGCGATAAGAATATATTTCTTAGATCATTGAATTTACTATCAAATCCATTATTAGTAACCTTGTAAATTTTCAATAATTATTTTGAAACGTCATAAAGCTTCTTCCAGTACCCGAATTCCACAACGCCAACGAAATTATATTTGTGGGATATTTTATTCCATCATCTCCCTTTAGAAATTCCGGTGGATAACACTCACCAATAAAGATAATCTTGATACGATGTGAAAATTCTGATGACGTTACTGTTATAATAAATTCATTTTGGATTGACGCAGGTGGAACTTCCTAACAAGGTGGAATATCCGTCCATCCCAGCAATGATCTGATCAAATACTGATAAATATCTGCAGATTAATCCGGTGATAATAGTTCAACGGCCGATGACAACATTGGCTCATGGACGGTAATGACTATCGTTGATTATTTTCGGGTAACTGATTTAATTCTGCGCTGAAATGTTTCATTGATAGGTTTTATGTGATAAAATCCCGTTGGAATACTGACTAATGCCAGTCAGTAGTTCCATCGGGTTTGTTTGCATTTGCAAACATCAACGAATATTTTGTTTATAGTCTACCAAACGATGCTGACCTAACATTGGGCCAACTACAATAAATCCGTAATTGTGCCAGACCTATCTCGGACACTGGTATTGTAGTTGGCAAATTAATACTGAATTCAGTTAAAGACGAACTCCCGGAGATCATTGTGGTTTCTAAAGGAGCAGTGTTATCAACGATTTGTTGTTAAAAATTCCTGCGATCGCTGATTCAACGATGTCACTTACGATGTCATTATTGTACTATTATTGTTTCAAATTATCTACGGTGACTGAATCATTACCGAATACTTCACTATAGATCTTTATTGCGATACTGAATTCTTTTCGATATCATTCCGTCACTGATTGACGAATAAATGAAAGATGATAATTTGGAATATGCGGTTATTTTAGAATATGAGGTTGCTTCTGTTAAATTGTTCACGATGTGTCATTTTTATGTTTACTTTTAATATATTTCTGGGATTTCATTTAGAAGGAATCGTAGTGTGAACAATATATAAAAGGTGCATACAAAGACATGACCAACACAATTTTTTTCTGTGCACAAAACAACTATTTGTGTTGAAAGTAGTTGTAAATAGTAACTTCCTGTACTTTATTAACCCTTGCATGCTACCATCTGGTGTCATGAAATAAGTAACAGAAAAGTACAACCAACAAGATTGGTAAAATTCAGTAAATATCTTTTTTTCTCGCTGAATACAAAGTTATAATTTACAAGAAACTTGCAGTATTATGAATCAAAACCGAAATAATCATACAAATTTTATGATACGCCCCAAGATATATATTGCTCTTAAATTAAATTCCTGTGGTGTTCCGAATGAATACGAAAATGGAGTGTGCAGATGGGCTAATAATTGTGAGTGTGCCAAACTACAAATAGTCCTTATGTATTACGATGCTATAAACAATATATTTTGAATGTGTCTTTAATAATGCTAAATTAGGGTCCAAACAATTTAATAAGCACTTGGTAATTCCAATGAATACTTGTCTTAAAAAATAAATGATTACTCTCTAATTATATCTGAAACAATAGTATTTCTACAAACTGAAACTGAAGGAGGAATATTCGTTTTGACGCTATCCTTGTATAAATATTCACTTGACTTTATGTCGCAATATCATTTCTGAAAAGAATTCATTCAACTTAATGGAATCATAATCCAAACAGTAACCACGTTTGTTTCAATAACATTCCGAATCATAGTCAAAGCTGTATCTAGCACTCTAACCCATGTATACGTATTCGTATATCTTACAAACAAAATTCAGGTATGTATTCAAAACTCTATTCCCAGTCATAGGCAAAGGTCAAAAACCCAATGAAAACACTAAATATGTGTAACATAATAATTACAAGAAATGTGCATAGCACGTTGAATTCATTTACAGATTTATGACGGAAAAGATTTATTTGACTGGAACAGTCTTGCATTTGTGTCTGAAAACAAATGGTAGGTGGTTATGTCAAATACGTTGAGTGTCATTTAAGATTGTCAGGCACACACTAATTATCAGTATTAATACAGAAAAATTTAAAATTGTTAATAGGTCGTTAGAAGTTATCATTAACTATTGAAATATAAACTGTTTGCCTTATTTATCATAAATAAAGATTGACGATAGCATATATATGCTCTTTTTAGGGCCATTCACATCTCTAAGAGATATACTGTTCGAAATATAGCATGAATTGTTATGATTTTCTATCTTTCATAGCATGAGTTGTTATGATTATCTATCTTCCATAGCATGAGTTGTTATGATTATCTATCTTCCATAGCATGAGTTGTTATGAATATCTATCTTCCATAGCATGAGTTGTTATGATTATCTATCTTCCATAGCATGAGTTGTTATGATTATCTATCTTCCATAGCATGAGTTGTTATGATTATCTATCTTTCATAGCATGATTTGTTATGATTATCTATCTTCCATAGCATAAGTTGTTATGATTATCTCTCTTCCAAAGCATGAGTTTTTATTATTATCTCTCTTCCATAGCATGAGTTGTTATTATTATCTATCTTCCGTAGCAGGAATTTGTATGATTATCAATCTTACATAGCATGAGTTGTTATGATTATCTATCTTCCATAGCATGAGTTGTTATGATTACCTATCTTCCATAGCATGAGTTGTTATGATTATCTATCTTCCATAGCATGAGTTGTTATGATTACCTATCTTCCATAGCATGAGTTGTTATGATTATCTATCTTCCATAGCATGAGTTGTTATGATTATCTATCTTCCATAGCATGAGTTGTTATGATAATCTATCTTCCATAGCAATAGTTGTTATGATTATCTATCTTCCATAGCATGAGTTATTATGATTATCTATCTTCCATAGCATAAATTGTTATGATTATCTATCTTCCATAGCATGAGTTGTTATTATTATCTATCTTCCATAACGTGAGGGTTTTGATTATCTACCTTCCACAAACACATAAGCTTAAACTTCTTCATGCGTGTTATGTCTTCAGATATCTATTTCATGCTCACGCTCTCCTATCTTCTGTTTCGTAAGTTATTAGTCTAAATGACCATTATTTTGTGAATCAATATAATAAGAATGAGCGTTTCTTCAGTACACGAATCAACAGCATATGAGAAAGTGTTGATTATAAAAGCTGGAGACGCTACCTAGAAGCAAAAGGTGAAGTGCTGATCATAGTTTCACCACTAAGAGAAGCAACTAGAGCACAGCGACAGAAGGGCTCGCATAAGGGCACAAAACCTTGACTACTAATTTTGCGATGCACGACTTTGTTCCACCGAAGGCACACCAGTAAAAGTCACCAAACCCCGGCTGTTCCGAAAACGTATGACTGGATAGGTATTATTGTTGTCTTTTGAAACCCATTTCACAACTTTCAATTATACATTAGTTATTTGTCCTTTTCGTGCCACCAGTATTTTAAAATATAAGATCACTAAATTGCTAAAGAGTAAATTGTACTCATGGATTTGCTTTGCACAAAAGTAAATTTAATTCCAGTATTGAATAAAACAGGACATTATATATATATATATATATATATATATATATATATATATATATATATATATATATATATATATATATATATATATATATATATATATATATATATATATATATATATATATATATTACAAAATTTGGCTAATGCATAACAGACAACGAGACAAATTTTACAATTTTTGACATGCCTTTTCTAACGCTGCCACGAACGGTCAATGTGTACATTTACGTCAAAAATTATTACTTCTTTGTGCATATAGTCAAGATCTGCCAGCCAGTCGTGACATTAATGGACGATCCTGTGAAGAATTAAGAAGGAAAGAGACAAATGCCTGGCATGATGTTGCGTCATTCTCTGTATGCGTCTCTCTTTCTATGCTTATCTCATTCTCTCTCTTTCTATATATATATAGGATCTTTTGGTATCGGAGTTTTAAATTTGTCCTTCATCGTAATTATGACTCCTAAGACAACATAGTTATGACACATTGCGATCGAAATTTCATCAATCCCAGGTAACTTAGATACTACATCGTCTGGTATCCAAGTTTCAAATCTGCTACGACACTACTTGACATTTATGTTTATGGCACACTCTGACATTTACAATTGTGACAGTGTTTCATTAGCTTAAGTTCTAAGTGATATAATAGAGAATAGATTATTTTGCGTTGAATAGGAGATACTGTCTTGCATAGCAATTACGACGCTGGCATTTCTTTACTGACTAGTATTTGACTATGGGTTCTGATAACAGTAAAAATAGTTGTTATCTTTTGAAATGACCTCATCTATTCAACTTCATCTCTGTTTCAGTTTGGTTTAAAACGACAAAACTAACGAAATGAAGACAACTTATGCACATATATTAACGGGAATGTAAAAGCAACGACCAGGTTCTGGTAACAAAGTATACCAGCACATTTATTGTACAACGAGAATGACTGTACTTGACAGATTTACCCTAAGTTTGTCCCGACAAGCGATACAGTTTTTTCAAGGTTGATATTTTTCAAGTCACTGACGTATTTCAATCCTATGATTGTTTACCAACGCGAATATTTTTATGAAACGTCAATATGTTTTTGGGTCTTATCTCCATACAGTACACAGACTCTTATCTTTGTTTCGGCCAAATGAGACTTTTAAGTTTCGATAAATTTTATGTATAACATGAGTGCCGTAATAAAGGGCAATACGTTCATTAAGATCGACATAATGATCTTCTTTCCGACATGGTGCGTAAATAAGACACGAAATGTAACTATTATGTAAACACATACTAAATATTTTAATGGATTAGAAATATAAGAAAAAATCCTATATAAAACTGATGACATACAGTTAGGAAGGTACGTCAAATCAGTGAAGTGTTATTGCTATTTATTCTTTCGTTGCTTTATCAAACAAAGTCTCCAAGTAACACGGTTGCTTTTACAGATACTCATAAATTGTCATCATGTAAAAATGTTGTTATTTATATACAAGCCACGATCCAGATTTATGACAAATCATGATAGAAGAGACTTTAAACTTATCCGTGAAACTTTCATATATAAATTTTAAACCCTTGCATCCAAACATGATTGCATTGTTATTGTATTGTTATCCCCAAATCGGGTAGGTTTGTAGCAATGCATAATAACATCATTATTTCTGTCTAAAAGAAGTTTTACACATAGAGTACGGTGTAGAGCAATGCCAAATAAAAATATCCTTGACTTATCTCGGATAGGAATAATAACTAATAATCGATGGATATACACATTTATTCTTCAGCAAGATTTGTTGCTGGGCACCTTATTCATAAAATCATGCAGCACATCTAGGCGCCATACACAATCCTGAAATAAACGTCGTTATTAAGGTATCAAATATCATGGAAACTTGCTATGGATGTTAAAACGTATATTTTACACTCACGTACAGATACGGAATATCTGCGCTGCTTGTAGAGACATATAATGCAAAATGCAAGTAACGAAGCATAGGATATGGTATACAGTCAGATAAATGGAGTGTGTAAAAAAACAAGTTAAATTTGACATACCTATAGATAGGAAAAATCTTTGTTATGAATAAAAAAGACGTACAATTTGACACACATATGCATATGTGAAATTTGCTATGCAAACAGAAAGGTGTGACTATGCTATCCAAAAAAGCACATCAAATTTACGTTATATATATATATATATATATATATATATATATATATATATATATATATATATATATATATATATATATATATATATATATATATATATATATATATGGATACACACTTTTAGTGGATGTAGGACGTGAAATGCAGTGCATGTAGAGACACATGATATTTGCTCTTCATAAAGTGACACATGCAAGTTTCAGTGCATGACGAGGCAAGACATAAAATATAGAAAACAATTGGGTCGTGTGATTTCTTCTTCACCCAGGAAAAACTGAGAACATATCTGCAAATATTAAATGTTACCTCTTTGTGCACTTTTTATTCTCAGACAGTTTCATGATGATCGGTTCAGAGTCACACGAATCCAGGCAATTTGCAATGGAGTAGCTATAGAATACGTAAAGAATCAGGATATGTGACGATGATTTGGTTGACATTGTGCCACTGTCGGTAAGAAACGCTTTTCATTTGTATAAACCACAATCAAAATCGTACATTCAGAAACATCAGTGGCAACTTTAGACATGTTATATAGAAATAGTACCAATAATATAGAATCTGGTACAAAATTATTCATGTACTTGACATAAAATGAGGTTAAGAAAACATGAAGAACACATATTGCCATGTAATTTCACTAACATCTGTATGTGAAGTAGCTTTGATATGGCGTTGATTTCTTTATGCATGGCGCATTCATGTTGGAACTATTTGGCAGATACCACCAAAGTTCACAGGTTGGAAATTCTTCAATAAACCGCGACATCGTAGTGATTTGATTTAAATACGAACTTTAAAAAACCCCAAATATATGGAAGATTAAGAAATGCCTTTTGCAATAAAGTTAAAATGTTCGTGTTTTGTTCGCAGTTGAAGAGAAACAATTAGTATGTTATGTCGTAATAATTGTTTCAAGATCCGCAACATCCATATATTCCTGTATAGTTTATTAATTAACCTTTAATCGAAAATGTTAATGTAGATTGTAATGACATCAGATTTATTAGTGACAAATCCATTTATCCTCGTGATGATTATACCTACAGTGTGTAAAGACTACTATCAAGACTAAATCATGCTTCGATCTTTGATTAATATGGAAGCATATTAATATATCCAAAAGTGACATATAAGTTTTGATATAGCATTGCGAAATAAAACAATATACTAACATTTGCAGCAGTATTTGTAACGAAAACCATTTGAATGTGTTAAACATTTTAAGCACTCCACCATCCAATTATAATGTTGTTGTACTATTAGTTGCCCAAAATTGAAACTATAATACAACATTGACAACGACCCTATCGTTTAAGTTATCGCTATCAGTGATTTCCTGTCAATTGGTTCAATATCTTTTTATCTGATTTATTGTCAAATTAAAATATATTTCAGGGTTTAATTGACAATGTTTGAATTATTTTAGTCTGCCATGCAGGCAGGCGGCCTCAAATTATTATGGTCCGTCAAATTTTTGTTGAATTTATGTGTGAGCAAAAATAGTATGAACAATTACTAACATGACACGTTTTTAGACATTTTAAAATTATGTTTGAGAACTGCAAACATTTCAATTTCATTGTAATCACAAAATGTAAGTGATATAAAGATGCATATAAATTTGAGGAGAAAATACCGGCAAAATTAAGGTTCACTAGAGATGCTTGTGTATGATCTGTTCTCTGTCAGGGAAGCCACACAGAACTATTGCAATTTATAAAAAGTACAACATCCTAAGGTACACAGGTACGAGGTAAACACAACGACACATTCAGATACAGAGCAGCACACAAGCACACATATATATACACACACAGAATTATACACGCACACACACTATAAATTATGTTTTCGGAATGATATTATATGTTATTTGCAAAGATGAAAAAGAAACAGTTTGAAACTCTTTGTTTCGTTCTGATTTTGAAAGCAATACGTTATAAAAGAGTCTTGCCATATATAATTAGGCTTTGTCAAATATAATCCTAGACAATTATGGAATGAAAATGATATTCGAATCATTGTCATGTCTGTTTGTAATGCTGATTGGATTATTAAATAACGTTGGGAAGTTGATGCTATTGATTCACAAGCCCTTACCTTTAGACACAATTAAAATTAGTATTGATTTGTGTTTAAAATGCAAACATGTTTACTATATATGTCTTTGATCAGAACTCATCCCACCAGGCCCCATTAAGTAAATAGAAAACAAAGTTTGTTCCTTAATTTTTGAAACATAAAATCTCGTCTCATGAAGTCTTTATTGGTTGTGCATGGCACTTTTACTGCTGTTTATTCGAACATATCTTTTTATATGGTTCTTGTTTTGTTCTTCAGATTTTTATGCCACTTAAACATGAGATATTAAACAAATTAACTCGAATGGACTGCACAAGTTTTAGTTTGAATGGTTACGTCACCAGCGCTTTATGGTCCCAATAAATCTATTTAAACCTAGAATAATACCACATATCAAGTTTGCATTGTATTTCACGTGTGATAAATTACATTCAAGTGTCATCGTGCGGAGTATGATAAATTACACTCGCATCTCCAAAACTTTTTTAAAAGGATTTTGGATGACAAGGATGACAAATAGCCGGTTTTCATAACACACGTCTCAAAGGTGCGCTTTAATTCGATGTGTTTGATTCTACACAGGTCTACCCAATGACTCGCGTCAAATAATATAATTCAGAGAGATTTTAACTTTAAGAAACTGATTGTTTTGCGTAACAAAAATCACTTCAGAATGGTGTGATTATAGACTTGTAACGGAGGTTTAATAAATTTGTAGTGATGTGGCTACTATGTCTGCAGTGTGACAATATAAAATGATGTTTAGCACTGGAGGATCATGCTGCAGACATGTAGACGGAGGCTCTACCACTGAGCGGTTACTTCAAAATGGAAACTAACAACTGTAACTATTTTTCCACATAAATGGTATTATCTTTTAAATCTGAAGTCAAGGAAAATTATTAAATACATCTTTACATTTATTTCATTTTTCTGCCGTCATGATTTGTAACTGACTCCCCAAAACAGGTCTATTTCTAGATTGCAAATGATACTAACCAGAGGTTATTTCGTGCTCACACAATGGTCAGAGCATGAGTTCACAATAGCGTTAAAATATAAAAATTGGAAATAAACAAATGTTATAATGTCACTTCTTGATCTTACACCGGCATTATATGGTCCAATCACCGTGTTAGTTTAAATGCATGGATAGCAACATACATTTCAAATGTAATTGATTTTACATAAATGCCACGTTTACAGTTTCAAAAATATTTGGACAAGCCGTGATGTTACTGTATCATTCTCTGGTAGCATATGTTGCTCCAAATTCATTTGTTATATATATATATATATATATATATATATATATATATATATATATATATATATATATATATATATATATATATATATATATATATAAATATATATATATATATATATATATATATATATATATATATATATATATATATATATATATATATATATGTATATATATATACACACACACAAATTCTCCTCAGATTTGGCATGCATCTTGCTGTTAACGGCCAACATAATTTTAATTTTTAATTACGAATTCTGGTCTGCCAAGGACTCATATAAGATTTTATAAAGTTTTCCGTGGTGAATTGTGTTTTGCTAATCAATATTTGAAATTAACAACAGCAATGATACTTGAGACGTTAATAAAGGAAGCATAAATTGAACAAAACTGTTTGCCAGCAGAAACAATTTCCAATTTTTTAATTAGGTCTATGGATGTCGCATAGTTGTAGAATAAGTTGAGACCAATCAAATTAATACAAAAAAACATAATCTGAAATAGTATGAAAGCGAGGAGTAATGCATTGTATCTGGACGGTTTGGTGACATATAATCCCACGACAGTTAATGCCTGACACTTAATCCCGCGACAGATAGTCCCGCTGACACATTATATGCTCACAGATAGGCTAAGATCACAAACAATTAACACCAATAGTAATCCATCAAATAAATAATATGCTTATACATTATATGCTCACAGATAAACCCTCCCATGGACATGTAAAATAAGAAAAATAAAATAAATATATTTAACACAATTTAATAAAAGGTAATCAGAAGTACGAAATTTAAATGTAAAGTGAAATAGAGAACTAAATGTTAAATGTGTAACAGGTAAGCAATGGATCGCAGATAGGCAAGAAGTTCACTCGAAGAGTAACGTTCGACAGCATTTTTGACACGCGTCTTCTGCGTCTGGTATCTCTTGGGGACAGACGGCTGAGAACCAGCGATTCCTTGAAGAAAAGACGTTCTTTGCAACTGAATGTCTCTCTCGATTCCCTTAAAAAAAGTCCATAATGTGGGATGATGGCACTGAAAAAGAGCTTGTAGTGCGAAGTGCCAAACTTCCACAGCGTTTGTTGTTCTGGCAACACCTTCTGACGCCATTTCAAAGTGATTCCATGTTTTGATTGGAAAGATTGCCGGCCCGTATTGTTCTGCACGTCCAGGTCTCCGTCTACCACGAATATATGCATGTTCAAAAAATGCTAAGAGTTCAGGCATCTTTTCATGATCGGGAATGCTATCGGCTAATATGAGAAAAGCGTCTACGACATCTGCAGCTGGAACCATCACCAAAGCAGGTAAACAGCGAACGGCCGTGCGTAAGCTATCATTAGACTCGTAATCAACTTTCATGCCGATGTCGGTAACTTTGCGTATAACGCTTTGTGTCAGGTGGAAATAGCAACCCATAACGTAGTATTATTATTCAATTAATACTATTCCAAGTGATTTAGGCAAAAAACTCTCTGACATATATAGTGGGAGTTATGGTGGTTTTCTCAATTTCTTAATTTCAGCCAATGCAGCCAATCCGGTCCGTGCTAGTTCTCGAAAGACCAAAAAGACCAAAATTATTCATGCGATTATACTATTGTATAAGCTTATTATTTATTTGATGGATTACTGTTGGTGTTAATTGTTTGTGATCGTAGCCTATCTGTGAGCATATAATGTGTCAGCGGGATTATCTGTCGCGGGATTAAGTGTCAGGCATTAACTGTCGCGGGATTAACTGTCGTGGGGTGAAATGTCCGTACTCCATCTGGACAATAGATGGACCAGTATCAGCGTTGGGCCAGTATTATATGTTGAAAGAGTTATCCTTTACACATCTACAAGAAAGGATAACACTTACTGATGATGTGAGCATTCGTACGGAACAGACAAATTCGAATCCCTAACCAGTAATCAAACTCTCATAGATAAAACAGAGACGAAGATTGAGTGGGAATGCTCAAACATAATATTATATGGATACTGATTAGAGCATCTCATGTATGTAATTAACAAGTTCAAATTGGGATGGAAAGCGGATTCACAGCGGATATATATATATATATATATATATATATATATATATATATATATATATATATATATATATATATATATATATATATATATATATATATATATATATATATATATATTGCTCTGAAATTTCATTGGAAAACACCATAAACCATCTCGAGAAAATAAAACAAAACAAACGTAATACCACCTTACCTTAGAACTCTCGGGTTTAAAATTTACTAATAGTTTGTTTAAAGATATAAGCGAATTGACATTTCGTCATAATAATTGTTGCTAGCACTCATTACAATCATTTATGTTTTCATATCAATCTTCGTGTAGAAAATCAGATCTGATCAGTCAACCACTCATATAAAGTAGTTTGCAAATAAATTTTTATGACGTCGCGTAATCCAACATGCATTTCTCCCGAAAAAAGATATATGACGCACAATCTTCCTTAATAGTGATGCCGGACAGTGGATAGCAATCTAGAGAAAGGTACAGACACTAGGTAAATGCCCTTAATGATGTTGACACCGCACATACCGCTGTGTCTGTGGGAACAGGTGTAAAAAGGGCTGGTATATTGTCATCTATCATTGACTCCCCAATTGCAGTTGCTATTGAAATCAAGGTTTCAGATGAGGGAGAGTTTCCATTGGCTGTGGTCCTCCCTGTGCGCCAAAAATAATCTTTGAAACAGTACAAAATTCAACACAATATTCAAGGTTATCCACGATAAAGACCAACTTATATTAAAGTTTAACATCATCCTCGAGGACGTGAGCAAATTTTTAAGCATAAGAAACTAAATATGGTCTGCATCACACAAGGAATACTTCTCGTGTATAATCGATGAGGTGTCAAAATATTAAGAAACTTATCCCTGGAAATTCCGCACAAATGTATACTTGTGCAGTATTGTAGTCTTCTAAAAGGCTGAAACAATAAGGCCTCATAAAACAGCTGAGGACAACTTCTTTGTTAGGTGACATCGATTTGGAGCATAGAAATAAACATCAAGATGCATAAAACTCATCGTCTTCACTTCGATGCACAGTTCTGTGTCGTTATGTATCTTAAATAGCACTTGGCTGGTTACAAGTGTTAATAGTATCTTTACATTTCACTGCCAACAAACCAAGCTTCACTATAATCTATCTATCTATCTATCTATCTATCTATCTATCTATCTATCTATCTATCTATCTATCTATCTGTCTGTCTGTCTGTCTGTCTGTCTGTCTGTCTGTCTGTCTGTCTATCTATCTATCTATCTATCTATCTATCTATCTATCTATCTATCTATCTATCTATCTATCTATCTATCTGGCAAAATATTGAATATAAAGAATATTTTCGTAACTAATTCCATGTTTGACAGACATCTTGTTCCATATGCCTCTTCATATATCTTCAATAGAAGACATTTTGATCTTGCTAGGTTTAGTTTGCCTATGAAAATAAGTTGCTGGTTAGAAATGAAATAAATCAATAAATTGATTAACTTAACGAAACCATCATTTGAAATTGTATTACATTCAAAGGAAGGATTTAAATAGACTAATTGAGAAATAGTTCCTCACGGAGATCAATACATTTTTCACGTACTTATGTTGCTTGGTTACTACGCAGTATACTTGTAATGTTTATTACAAGTGAAATATTTGTTTATGGACAGACTACAATCCAGAAACGCCAACATATTGAATCTGGCAGAAAATCCATTTGTTTATGGAACAGAAGTATTAAGTATATCGATATAATCAAACCTATTATAAACTTAATCCAAATCTCGTTAGGCTAGGATACTTATTACGCGCACTTTCAGAGCAGCGGAATGTATCTTATGCACACAGATCAAACAACGGAATTATTTGAATAAAATTGAAAATAGTCCCACACCCGCAATTTGAACTATTGTATAATGATTATATAACGTTTTGTAAAAACACGGCTGGCGCTTGTTTTTCATACTCATTCAAGACAGGTAAATCAAGTTCAACAAAGGGGCCATTCCATTTGAAGATTTTATCCGACTATTAAAGCTTCCTATCCTCGATGCATCACCGCGAACCTATACAAATGATTAGTTAGTTGTAGTCTAGTGCAGCATTCATGACATTTTTGTACTATCTGTGGGTCCGTCGGCCCAATGATACTAAGTTAACCCTTTTCTTCGTGGCAAGTAGAATGAAAGTTTGATTCCCAATTTTGGATCAGAAGACTCTTATGACGTTGAGTGCGATATATCCTTAGGTAAAGCATTTTCATTTCTTTTTTAATCAAGTTCATAAAATTTATAATCGTTATGTGAAAAAATATTTTAAAAAAAAGAATAAAGGTAAGAAACAATAAACAAAAACACAACTTTATTTCTCTCATTTGTTTCCTACTTAGGTAAGCAACTGTTACATATATATGAATTTCAGTTACAACAAAGAAAAATAATACTTTTTAAACAACCATTATTTGGTTTTTTAAATTATAACATAAAGGAAGATAATATTGCAGATTTCATACAGATGGCGTGTAGTGACGAGCGTGGATGTCTGGTACTTTAAAATATACCGTTTCACACCGGACTAAATGGAGTACGTTATGATGACATATTAACGAAAATAATCCAGCATTAGACTGCTATCTATATCGATATATTGACTAATATTGTATTCCGAAAACAGTAGTCTTGGTATGAATTTTGCTTCCTATTCTGGGAATACGTGTCTGTTGTCGTTGTGGTCATGACATTATATGTATGAATCTGTTGTGGTCATTGAATAATGGTCATCTAGATCAAGATAAGTCCGTTTGTGGATTTGCATGGACCTTGGGTCTTTTGCTTCTACCCTTCAATAATTTTATACTCTATCTTTGTTTTAATACCTCCCATATCACATATTATCACAATAAATCCGTAAATCGCAAAATAACCCACATTTCGTAACTGTCTAGGAGGTAATTACTCCAAATTTGTCAGCAAGTACATTATTAAAACTGAGTTTTAAACTTGTTTAGATTTTATTTATAATCCATTGCAAGCTACAGTCATAGAAAACAGCTAACACTATTGAAAAATAGCATTATATTATATATTTGAACACCCTGAACAATCGGGTATTTATATGGACCAAGTCAAGCAAATTATGCTTTTAAAAAAGAACAAGTCTTTTTTTATATAAATATATGCCATATGTTCATTATCATACTATGTTATAATTCACTTGTCACCCCGACCACACACGGAATATTTTTTAGTCAGTCGCTTTATCATTACCATACATACGCATTATAACAGATGAATCGAGATCCAAGCACATGTTTGCAAAATCTAGTCATGTTTAGTACGCTTTAAAAATAGTATACGGTTTAACAATCCATTTTTTTCTTGCAATGCAATATTGTGTCAAAATCTGTACAACCTTGACCTTGGCAACCATATTATATCATTGAGATCATCATCATGTGCATCCGACTATTATCAAAATTACAAAGGCATGACTCTCAATTCGCCTCTCAACAGTCTTCTCTGCAAATGATTAAAAAACAAAACGATAGCATTCTTTCGTTTTGCTTAAAATAGTATATCTAAAAGCAATATCGTCTCTGTAAGGATGTTTTTGTTGTGTGTGTATGTGTGTGTTTTTTTTCTTGACTTGGGAAATGTATGCATGTGTTGATGATGGAAAGCTCTGGTCGAAAATTATGAATGGAATTAATCTGTACAATATCACGCAAGAGATATATTTTATTACTCTATTAGTGTATTATTCTATTATTTAATGCAAACTTGGATCTATGGTAACGCAAATCTGCTGCATAGTGGTAAAGCTGTGAAACCTTCTTTTCTATTTTTTATATGCTGTATCTCCTGATTTGCTCTGTAAGAGTACTTTTTCAGTTCAAAATTCGACAAAACTAAAAAATCAGAGGGGAGATGCTCTCTTTGTCTTAAAATCAGAGGATTATATGCATAGGTAGCTTTTGAGAGATGCATAACTGAAGTAAGGCCGAGCTGAGGTACCTATAAACCAAATAATATACCCAACCATTATGCATCAAACTAAATATAATTACAAGTTATTTTAGCACTAACTAGAATATTTAAGGCTAGTTTTAAATATCTAGGATAATCAGTAAGGGAAATTAAATATTTCCTTTTAATTAAGCATTCTACAAAGTGCCAAAATGTATAATGCAGCGGTAAACCAAATATAAAAATTCGAGCAATTGTCTCTCTCTTCATCGTGTTTTATGTATAATTTTCTCAGTAAAGTGATACACAAACATTGCTTGATGCTTTGTATTAAAAAGATGCCCAGGATGAACTTTTGGTCTAAATCGATAGTCTTTACCGATCATTGCAATCTCACCTCTGTCAGCATGGATTCGAGTTTTGGGCTTGGCCTATGTAGGTATATAAGAAAACTGGAATGCGGATTTCAATATTTGGTTATTTTCGGTGTTTTTCTGGGTTTATCATCCACCAGTTATAATGGCGTGCTTTTTGGCAGTATTGTGTGTGAAGTAACCTTAATTATAGGAAAATTAGAAGTCTTAGGTCAATGAAGTAAAGATTAAAACCGGTTGATTATGTGAAACTTAACAATAACATAAACAATAATTGTCGTTCATTTGTAATAAAAGTAAGGAAAACTGGTCACAAATGAGATTGTTTCTGTATATTAGCGTTAGACGAATTAGAAAAAATTTGACCATCTGACCTTTGACCTCTATAATATCTATGTTTTATAAAAAAAAAAACAACAGGATAACATATTATGAAACATACAAATAAATGTTTCTTTAATTGGCAAACCCTATGCAAAGTACAAAGATGTTGTTAGAATATAAGGGCCGTACGAATATAAGCATTCAGATATGGACAATTGTATTCCGTGTTAACTTATATTCTCAAATTTGCGGTATTTGTTTTAAAATTCGCACTACGCACATATCATTAGCAATGATTTATGTAATTTACTGACATATATATTTACAACATTGAAATATGTAGCAAGTCTCTAGAAGGGAATAAATAAAGCACATTTCAGAGACTAAAATCCATCGTTGTTACTTTGTAATTAGGTTAAAAGCGTCGTCAAAGACTTAAAACCACAACCGGTAATACGATGTGATGATACTTGTACAGCGTTTCCACATTCATTATCAATCTTCACATTAACATTGCCAATGATTTTGGTATTATGACTGTTACGGAATTGTATAAATGTTTTTTTTTTATTAAGTAAACGTACTCGGGTTTCGCTTTTAGTGTACAATGATACCCGAGGGTGATCAATGTATATTATACATTTCAAAAATAGTGAATTCGGTTCTTCCTTGCTCGGCACGTGCGAAGTGCTTCGAGCTGGTAAAACCGAATACATGGATTACACGGACGATGTTGAGCTACATTGCCTGTGTATATAGGATTCAAACTGTAACGAAAACATTACATTACTGACCGTTCTGTCAATCGG